>JABUIW010000155.1:126307-144228 GCA_013363375.1 Menidia beryllina | reverse complement strand
GAAAGGAGTGCTGAGAGGTGGACAGGAAGCAGCAGAGGTGGATGAAAGCAGGGCGGGAGGCGCTGCGGGGGGGGCGCTGGGTTGTCAGCACTGCCTGTACCGTTGCTGCGAGAGGCTCACATCACAGTTATGCCATCTTCACCGTGTCTCCTCCAATCTATCCAGACTGTCTCTGCACCTGTCTCTTCTCATCACGGTGGGGGGGAGAAAGCACCGAGAGGAGCGGCGGAGAAGATGGAGAGGGAGAAGGACCAGTTCGGTTGACGGACAATAACAAAAGCCCAGTTTGATGGCAGGATCAGAATGCTGAAAGAGGCCTGTTTATGTGGGTCAAAGTGACTGGATATGGGGCAGACAACGGGCTACTAAAGATTCAAATAGCATCTAAACAATTGCCAAGAAAAAAAATACCCAAAGACTTTAAATATATTTCTCAGTGACTCCAAATTTCATCATTTCTGCAGAATCACTCGTTCACAAAAGTGCAAAAAAAAAATCCTAAAGCAACTTTTCTTCCATATAGAACACAAAAGGATCCTTTTTTGTGGTAAAGGTTGATAAAGACCAAAGTCTGACGTTAACTGTAGTCTTTTCCTACAATGATCAAAGGCAGTTTTTAGTGTCTGAGGCAAACAAAAGCTGCTGTCACAAATACAGTTTTTAATCCCTAAATAATCTCTATGTGGCAGCTTTCTCTGGGTTTTTACTTTTTATGTTAAGTGTTTTATTATTGTTTTCTAGTAAAATTCTAATCCGGAACAGATTTTTTAAATATTTTTGTTCACTAATCGTAGATTTTCACATGGAGTTATTTGAATCGGCAACACCACATTTCTACCAAAATGACTCAATTTAAAACAAATATAAAAACAATGTGAGATCGCTGTGATTTTTTTGCAGGATAGGCTTAATTCACCCTGATACACTTTAAAGAGCATGTGCACAATTTCAAACAAATCTATTTAAGAGTTTGCAGCATAAAAATGTAACGACATGGCCAGATGTTCATAGTATCTGTTAAAATAGAGCTGTTAGCAACAATATAATTAGAGATATTTTAAGCTTTTAGGTCCATGAAAGGATTATTATAGTTGTACAATGAAAAATACACTTAGAAACTTATATTATTTTACACTTTTAAGAGGCACTGGATGCCAGATTAGACAACGGCCCCTCATTCTGGTTCCAGCTTCAATGTAGAAGCATTAAAACACTGGAATAGTTTCAAACCAGTTGGAAGATGTGGGGCTTGAAAAGGGATGCTGGCTGGGAACGGCCTGGCTGCAGCATAGAAGGACCAACCTAAACGGATCTCCAAAATATCAGACAGCAATTACACCGAGTCAGATGCTCTCCTCCAGCTGTCTGAGAGAAGCCACCGGAAAAAGCACAGAAGCACCACGGGAAGGTTTTTTTTCCTTTTCTTTTACCACCAGTTGTCTCGTAAGGATTTTGATTAAAAAAGTTTCTCGGTCCTAATAAATTAAACGGCAAAGCGACTTAGAAGGTTTCCTATTCAAGGCTGAGAGAAAAGGCCGTAACTATCATACGTGAGGGAAGCGGTGTGATTTACGGTGCGCGTGGCGTGGAAGACATCTTAACATCACGAGGCCTGTATCTGGAGCAGCTCCTTCCCCCGAGCCGGCCGGGGGCTCTCCGTCATTCAGACAGCCCGGCTGTAAAGACTCTGCTGACAGCCACAGTTTCAGGTAAAATTGCTCCTGGCACCAACAACTTCATCAGGATGCTTTGCCCTTCGGATACACTCCGCAGCCGAAATGCTTCAGTTTGCTGTTCAACATCTGTCAGCTCCCTCGGCTCGGTGATTTATTCCGGGCCGGAGCTTGAACGCCCCACCAACGCGTTCTTTATATACTCCGGCTGATGGCTGGAGCCGCTTCAGAAATGCTGTTCGTGGAAGGGAAACGGGGAAAAAAACGACTTAGCTAGGCTAGCCTTCCTGAAGAGTCCTTAAAAAAACGACACAAAGGGTTCAGGCTCATTCCAAATATTAACCTTAGGCTGACAAAGATAGTAAAAATCATTGCATTTGCATAATATAAAATGTCTATCCATGTACTGACTTCCTTTTAATGTTCTCTAAGGAAATAATCACTTAAAATCCTTGGACAGAACTGTGGAAAGCAAAACAAAACATATGCATGACTAAAAAGCACAAGTTCAAGAAATGAGAGGGGTAAACTTGTCTGAATATTACCGCCGCGCCGCTAAGCCCGCGGCTCTATCTCAGAGGATTTGTTATGGCCGAGACACAGGTCGGGTTCCAGACAGAGCAGAAACTCAGCTCAGCGGGGATTACCCCCGCGAGTCCTTCGTTTGCTGAAGGAAAAAGTTGGGGAATAAAGATGGCGCGGATTAGGCGCAGCACACGGGCATCGGGACCCCAGAAAACAGAAAACAGAGCGGAGGTGGAAATAAGGTGAACCTGGAATGGTTAGAAAAGCTCACAGCTTTTTCCCCGGCCGTCCACGGCGAGCTCTTTCCGGAAACGGGGGTGTGTGAGGGATGACTCAGCGTCACTGACCCAACAGGAAGCCAGCTTAATGCTATGCTAGTTCGTACGAGCTGTAAAAATGAAACATTAGCCAAAAGCTAACTGAAAATGAAGCGAGTTTTAGCTAAAGGTTATTTAAACCACAGACGTTGTTATGGTTACGAGAATGTTCCAGTTAATATTTGCAATGTAACAATGGCTGACCTTGTAAATAAAACAGCGAGCGAGCGCTCTGGGCGCCGCCCGGGGTTCCGTGAACGTGCGGTGGGACCGCGCGGCTGTCAGTTAGCATCTCCACAACGCCGGGAAGCATTGCCCACAATTCCCGTTCACGTCTGTGATGTGGAGCTGAAGGAGGCAGGCGGGACAGCTGCTCCTCAGGCTGCAAACCCTCACGTCTCTATAAACACAACTACCTCTGTGCTGTCATTCTGTACACTCCGAGAACTCTATCAGTCATCACGTGGATTCAAACATGCTAGCGCCCTTCATGGAAAGCTAACGGCAAATGCTTTCGATACAGTGAGTTTTATTCCAGTTTTACGGTGTTTCTGATGCGTAAAGCGTATTTTTTTTCCTTGACACGCATCGAGTCAGAGGTCAGTGTGATTGACACATTAGCCTGCGTGCAATCTCAAACTAAAAAACCTCAAACTTTTCTTTCATAGGAGGATTCTACAGGGAAGGGGGAGTAGATCGTTCTTCACCTCCAAGTGCTCCCTTCCAGAAGTTGCCTGGCTGGTGGGTAAAGTTTTGACAGGAGAGATACGAAGAAAAATAACTTTCTCTCCTGTCAAAGAGGATTTGTTGTGGAGTGTAAAATGACATTTCTGGAGTTTCTGCTTCATATCCAAACTCCAGACAACAATGTAAACTGATATATCTCCCTCCTAGATCTTATTTAAGCCAGATGGGTACGGTTTGGAGGAGATAAAGAACATAGAAACTAGGCCAGTTGCTTTCAACTAATTTCCATAATTTCTTGCTCCAGTGTTCGTCGTACTTTAAAAATATATATATTTAAAAGATGTTCAAATCCAAAATGTGTCACCATTATAAGTCATTGGGAAGTTCTCCGTTCAGCATTCCTCCATTAATGTGTCTTCCCGTCGGCCTCCACTTATTCCGTAACAAAGCACCTGAAGCTTCCCCTCATTAGTCACAACGCCAACGGCGTGACTATTGATAGCTTTTAACCAACTGCCACCTCGTCAGTTCGATTTCTTGTGAGGAGGCTTCGGACAGCGTAAATCAACACCCAGCAATTAGCATCGGGCCCCGGGGATCGGACGGCAGCCATTGGACGGCGTGTAGACATTTATTACGCCTAATGGCAGCCGTCTCAGTGCTGTTTATTGGCTCAGCGTCGTCAGATTGTACGTAATGATCCAGAAAGATGTCCACTGAGGATGCACGGGCCCAAAGGAGGTAGATCGAACCGCTCAAACATTTGGCGGAGCGGAACCATGTGATTAAGTTGCTAAATGGCTTCAAGGAGTCGTTTTTGTTCTATTTAGCACGAATCTCGACCGAGTTTTCAGAGTCTCCTTTTCTACGTTTCTTCTCATCTCAGCCACAGATAGACAGGCGTGTGGGCTCTAAAAAAAAACGCAGGAATATAGTCCCCGTGCATTTGAAGAAGCTGTCAGAAAAATCTGTATGTGGAGGTCGGAGAGCGTCGCGGTGGAAGAATTATTCACACAATTCGTCCCAGAATCGCCTCGTTTTGAGCAAAACTTTCATTTGACGGGTGGTGAACTTTAAAAACTGAAAAGCAATTCACTCGGGTTTAGAAAGCATAGTGTGAGATCTGGTCATGATGTTCATTTATTGTTTCTGGCTAATGGGCGCCATATTCGACCAGCTGTGGACACTAATACTAAAAAAATATCATTACTTAGAGATTCAGTATTTGGGCAAGATGAAACCAGCAGGTCTAAGACATTTCCAACATCCCCTCCACTTCCAGATTCAATGGCTTTAAGGTGGAGAAGGGACCCATGAGTCATATCCATTGACGTAGTAACAACTGATAATTGCCGTTAATTTGTCCGGATAACTAACTATATCCATTTTTTGGTTCAAATGACTGATCTCCACCCATCCAGGCCAAAGTGCTGTTCTTCACTTCTTGTGTTGGCCGGGAAGAGATTTCTCCGTGTAATGGTGTAATATTCATGACATGCCTCTACCATTTAGGAGCACTGCCTCTCTCTGTCATGTTCTATCTCATTATGGTGCCACAGCCAAAATGACAAGACGCAAGTGCCCAGACCTTTTCCATCCACCTCATTTTAAAGAAGAAAGCGAGCGGGATGAAATGCACACCAAAACAGGGAGACAAAATGTAAGCGCTAATGGACGCTCGGCCAGCCTGACCTATTTTTTTGCCTCTGAAAAGGTGTTTTATCACTACATAAAAACAGCTGTCATCCCAAACCTTTATTAATATCAATTTGGCTGTCTCGGTGTTAAAAAAAGCAGGCTGTTTGAGTTGGATTCGCTTTTCCACCAAAAAAAACGTGGAGCCAAATAGAAAAAAGAAGAAAAAAAAAAAGTGGTGAGAGAAACATTTCACATCCAGGCGGGGAGCAGAAACTGGGAGCACAGGATCAGTGCATTAGCTGGAGGACCATTAGCTGAGCGGCTGTTGTTTTAGGCTCTTAGCTGCAGCAGAAGTGAGTAATTTCTGTCATTGCAATTTCACCACAAGCCTCCACCCACTAGCACACACACACACACACACATTTCCATTACGGCGGCATGGGTCGATTGCATGTGGTGGGTCGATGCAGGTCCTCAGACACCAGACATTTCAGAACTCAGATATGCCGAAGCGGGACAGTTTGTCTGGGACCAAGGATGGGTTTAAAATTTAAAGACAGACTATCTTTCTGTTCTATTTTTCTTGTACCACATCTCCCTGTCTCACCATCACATTTTTTCTTTTTTGTCTCAATGAATTAAGACTTTTTTTGTGAAGAACGAATCTTGAATCTTGAATTTTTGACACCAAATCGTTCTAAACAGATTAAGCTTTTGGATTCTAAAACACTTCCAAACCCTTCTCAGCTATGAATCTTCTAGAAAGTGTGACAATACTCCAACCATTTCTTGTCTTTTGGGGTCTGTTTGATTCTTTATGGTTGTCCTTCTCATTTCTGGGGTTTGTCCCCAGCAAATGCTGTTGCGTCCATTTAAAGCCCCATTTCTGTGGCTATTTCAGCCATGCAGATGACCGTTTTTGGTCCGACCTGATGAAATGTACTCAATGCCAGTCAGATATGAGGACATCTCTCTATTTCAGTCCAATTTCATGCGTTCAAAGTGATTTGATCTCTCTCTAATTGCGTCTCTCCATTTTCTTTTTGTGTTTGTTTGCCTTTTCTCAGCAGTTAGTTTTGTATCTTTGCACATTTTGATTATCCTGATTAAGTTTACATTTTATTTATACATGTCTCTTTGTATTTGGCTGTTTCTTTGTGCAGTTGGTGTGATGGTCGGCATGTATGAGTGGGTTCTCCCCATCTACTTCTTCCACCTACCATCCAAAAACATTCTTCATTTTAATGTAGAGATTTTGTAAAGAACAAGAGTGTTTGCATTTAAAAGCTCTGGTGACGTAGTTCTGAAGGCTCTGCACCTCTGCATGCAGCTTCTAACCATTTTTTATCGTCCTCACTGTGAAGTAACAGTTTTTTGGTATACACATTCATCATTTATTATCAAATCAGGTGATGACTAATAGCTGCTGACAACATGCAACAGTGGATGGGGTCACCATCAAACTGCCCCCAACTTTTTTATTTTGTTCCAATGTTAGAATAAATGAGCTACAACATAGAAACAGGAAAGGGTTAGGCTGCCATAGTGGGATACAAGGACAGAAAAACACCATAGCTGAATAAACCTTTTCACATAATGACACAAAACTGAACAGTGTCTCACTGCACAAACCTTCAAAAGCTCAAATACTTTCAGCAAACATGCCTGAGCGCATCATTTCATCACACCATCCCTCACAGTACAGAGGACTCTCTAACTCTGGATTCCCTCTCTGCTTTATACAGTATACCAATAGGCCAAATTTCTTAAAAAATCCAAAATGTAAGAACTTTGAAAAAAGAAAAACAATAGACAGCAACTGGAACTGGCAATCCCAAGACATTTACCATATCTTAGTAAACAGATTTTTTCCCAGGGTTTAAATAATTGATTATATTCAGCATAAAGGGAAAACAAGCAATTTAAGCTATTAGTCTGGCATCTTGTTATCTCATAATTTTGCTTTGAGGCGAATAATCGTTTTTATCTAACTCAAAGATACATACAAAAAAAATAAGTCTATTGACCGTTTTTGGATCTAATAATCTTTGCAGGTGTGCAGTCTAAGTATTTTAGGGAGTTTACAGGTGGTGACAACAGTTCTTATGCAATTTCAAGCATTTCAAGCCTCATGAGCTCCACAGAATAAACAAAGCACGACGAAGCATGACTAAGAAAGACAGCAGCTCTGACTCATTTTTATTTCCGTCGCTTTTCCGAGTCTTCAGAGCGACCCGGTGCGTCTTTTTAAAAACAGAACGCTGCAGACGTTAAGGTATGCTGCCGGCTTTCTCAGCTGTTTTGGTTCCCCTGCCTTTTGAACCCGTGCGAAATCCAGCAGACAAATGACGCACGGAAAACTTTTCTTCAGCTGGACTCCAGGCCCTTATTTTTATTGAAATTCACCTTTTTAATTAGATTTACTCCTTTAAGAACAGAAATCAATGAAAAAACTGAATATATATATATTTAGTTTTTTCATATATATATATATACAGTATATACTGTATATATGTTAAAAAGTGTTTGCTTTAAATATTGTAAAGCCATTTACATTATCAAGTACATTTTTATGCTGTTTGTCTCACATTGTTTTTCAATTTTGAAAGAGTTCCTTTTTAAAACCACTTTCTAAATAACTGGCCAGTATTTCAAAAAATATACACGTTATACCAATTTATGATTTTATGAATAGTAAGGTTCATGATTTGCAGTATTAATACCTTTGGTATTGAGGCGATGCTGACTGATTGACTACTTTTGCCAAACCAGATCTGAAGATGTGACCTCAAGTTTATATAACGGGGGCCCTTTTGTGTAGGCTGTAAATGTAGCCGTAACAAATACGGCTTTTACAAACATGGAACATTCATCAAGCTGTAATGAATGACTAATGTACAGCTGTCTTACAGCCAGTAACGGCAGCGGTCTTCATCCTTTCCTTGCACGAGAACGGCATTCGGCAGCTCCATTTGCAGCAATCATTACTTCATCCATTAACTACTGTATTAGCTACCGGAGGCATTTTCTAAATCAGCCACGTATAGATTTACAAACACAAGCGCGCGCATATTCCTGGGTCCATTAAGGACCCGCGTACGAATCAGATGGGAAACACAAGCCCCTCGTGCTCCGTCGATGAAAATGAATATATGCAAAACAAATGAGCTGCTCGGGCTTTTAAAACATCAATCACATTAGAGAGCCGATTCCAGAAACGGGATACAAGAGGCAGACTGTCAACAGGTAAACAGAGACAGCAGTTCAAGACTGAAGGTCAACCGTATTCGTGTTTCATGCTTTGATTCGAATCTTAGAAAGCGAACGTAGTCGTCGTAGCTGTTTTGCTTTTTTTTTTTTTTTTTTCCCATTTTAGCTCTGCTTTTCGCAAAATTCGACTTAATTCTGTCAATTACCCAATGCCGCGAAACTCCCGCCAGGCAGTTGTTTCCCCTTTTTGTCTGCCTTTCATCTCATTCTCTCGCGGGGGAGAGGAGGCGCTCGCACTTTCAGGCAGATCCTAGAAACCCCCGAAAGGTACCTGACAAAGAGACAGCCGAGTCAAACGGAGAGACGGCACAGAGAAGGATCCGAATAAACGAAGTTCAGAGAGTCTGAATCATGAGGAGGTACGAGGAAGCCAGACGTGTCGAGCCTGCAGGAAGGAGCGAGGCTAAAATAAGACGGAGGTGGGGGTGGGAAATTGTGAGGAGAAGAAAAGCTGCACAGGGCTGTCTCACCTTTTAACCTCCTCGCTTTCACTCTCTTTTCAAACAATAGCTTGTTTTTCTTGCTTATCATACAGTCGGAATAATATCATTTAGAAGAAAAATTCAAGTGCAGGTGAATATCTGTCATCATTATTTCAGTGTTTTATTTCAGTTCAGCTCCAAAAAAGCTGATAGTTTTTCATTCAGAACTGAACAATAGGCTGGATTCAACAAACACAAACACAAAAGAATCTCTCTTTTGGATTACAAGACTTCTATAAATGTGAGCAACTTTATCCATATCAATCAGGTTCAAAGTGTTTTTACTTCAGCTTAAAGAGGCCAATCTTCTCCTTAATAATAATTCATTTCTAAATGTAATGATTTCAAGTTTTCCAGCTCTTCTGTTGGGAATGGCACCAAATATTTTTATAGCTTTGGTCCTATCCTTCCTCTCCCGGGACTTTTGGGATTCATTCCAACTGAAAAATCATTAGAGCTGTTGAATAGTATAATCTAAATATCATAAAAACCTAAATGCTAAATGTAAATCAAATATTTCCATAGAACATATAGTTTGGTCCCAGATTTAGCATACAAATAAAAAAAACAAAATGCTCATTTCCTCAACAAAGCAAAGATAAAACTGAAACACGATCCCAACAAAGAAACCTATACACACACTTTTTCCTTTAATTTCTTTCTTTATCTCTTTTTATCTGAAAACGAAGCAAAACTCAGGAAGAAAAAAGCAAAAACATTGGCATAAATGGCCAAACAACAAATTAATTAGCGCCGTATGATCCATTGGAGCAGAACAGCTGTTCTGTTCCCATTTTTGGGGGATATGGATGTCTCAAACTAATGGCCTCCACGAGGCAAACAGCTCAGATGGTGAGGTGTGAAAACATATTTTTCGCCTCTGGCGGAGAAATGCTGCTATCAGAAGAAAAAGCAAACACAGGAGCATTCGCACCTCTGCGGCAATTTGCGGTTTCTTCTTGGAGATGAGCCTCAATTAGAGGGCTGTCATAATTCACAGACACTTTAAGCATTCGGCTTTTCACTCCATCCCATCGTTTCTGTGGCGTGGTTCAGCTGGGGGATGTTGTCGGTGTCTGAGCCACTCGCCTATATCCTATTTAGTCATTCTCCCCAGAAAGGAATCGAGTTAGGCCAAAGTTGGACAAAAAAAAAATGGCAGAACTGCTGTCTAAGGTGGGAATTTGCTCGTAACAGAGTAAGCAACTATTGTGATGAGCTTGTTAGGGTGAAAGCGGCTGAGTTAGTCAGATTAGCATCTGTTTGGGACAGTTTTTTTTCTTAACAAATGGGTCACTCTGCTCTGTCAGGCATGCTCAAACAGACTTTTTAACAGATCCTTTTATCCATTACCATAAAACATCACGGTCCGCTTCCACAGCTTTTCAAATTCTGCCTGAACGACCAACGTTAGACCCAGAGTTTGTCCAAACTGTGGATTTAAACATAAGTTAAGTCTTCCAGTTTTCCTGTGAGGTCCAACAGTGCTCCAAAAAAGCTGATAGTTTTCATTCAGAACTGAACAAGTGGCTGGATTCAACAAACACAAAGACAAAAGAATCTCTCTTTTGGATTACAAGACCTCTATAAATGTGAGAAACTTTATCCATATCAAACATGCTCAAAGTGTTTTAACTTCAGCTTAAAGAGGCACATCTTCTCCTTATTAATAATTATAGATTTTGGGGGGTATTAAGAACAGACATTTCAGAAATGTGTTCACTTGATGGTTCCTAAATGTAATGATTTCAAGTTTTCCAGCTCTTCTGTTGGGAATGGCACAAAATATTTTAATACCTTTGGTCCTATCCTTGCTCTACTGTGACTTTTGGGATTCATTCCAACTGAAACGTCATTAGAGCTGTTGAATAGTGATATTTTTTGGCACACTTTTGTATAATCTAAATGTATATTCTAAAAGTTTTTCCATAAAACATCTGGTTTGATCCCAGATTTAGCATACAAATAAAAAAAAAACTAATAAAATCATGTCAAAATGCTGATTTCCTCAACAAAGCAAAGATAAAACTGAAACACAATCCCAACAAAGAAACTTAGACACACTCTTTTTGCTTTCATTTCTTTCTTTATCTCTTTTTATCTGAAAACGAAGCAAAACACCAGAAGAAAAAAACTAGCCCTTTTTGTTTCCCAACACCTCCAAAAAAGCCTCTATACACAGACAGTGTTAACCCCCATTCTTCAAAATGAGAAAATCTTCGTAGAATATGTGGTTTTCTAACCAGTACAACTCTGATTCTTAATATTCAATACAAGGACCACAAAGCCTGAAGAATTCTCCCTTTGCCTGCATCGTTTTGGTATGTTTTTCTGGGTGTTTATTGATTAATACAGCTCAAGGGTCCCAGGGGGTAAATGCAGGAAGCTCTTAACAAGATCTGAAAGCAGCACTGGTTCTTATGCCGCTCCGCTTGACTGAACATGAGCAATCTGAGGGAAAACGCCCGGATCATAGCACGGAGCCATGCTTTTCTCGCAACTGTAATCATATCAGCTGCCTTTTGCCACCGCTGACGTCAAGCGCCCGTTGAGACTTATGCTAGTTTAGGAGACCAAACGGCAAATACAAAAACCGTAAATATTTGATGATAAGTATTTTCTAAAAGATGCGAATGAATAGTTTAAAGCTTCAGATTTGTGGCAGGAAAAAACATCTTCATTTTCTCTCTGTCTTCTCTCATCAGCTTGTGGAGCTGCAGAAATGTAAGTCAGCAAAACAAGATATTCTAATTCCTCATGAGCAGAAAACCTTGACTAAGCCTCGCTTCTTAGCGCACGCTTCCCCCAAACATAAACCGAGTGCACGCTTATATCCCCGGTCGCCGTTATGAATCACTCCAATGTTCAAATTGGTGTTAAATTGTCCATGCTTGCAAAGTAAACCTTGAAGCCGGGATGGAGATAGGAACGGCTCTGGATAAGAGCGCGGCGTTCTTTATCTATTAGAAAGTGGATGTCTGCGAGTGCATGTGTGAATGTTTTATCATCTCTGAGACTCGTACACAGCGCCTCGCAGAGCCCTGATTAATTATACAATATCTGACTTCTTAATGTTCACTTTGTTAAACTCTCTCCAGCTGTCTTTCCTTTCCTTTTAAGCTCTTTTGATCTCCACCTCCTCCTTTTAGCTCTGATCCGGTGTTTCAGATCAAGGATTTGCTCCACTAAACGCTAAAATGTGCATGTTGTTTGTTCAAATTATACTTCTGTGTACTATTACTTTACCTCAGCATTGCAATAAAGTACAAAGTGGTGTTTTTTTGTGTACATTTTGGGACATAAACATGACAATAGAGATATTTTATCGCTAATGACTTGTCAGGTGACCTCCCAGCTAAATTATTGGTTACTTACAGTAATAAATCTTTATTTTGAGACCATAATTTTCCCAGTTTTTATATCTTTTATTGACCCAGAATCTTTTAACACTTGGCCTGATTGTGTAGAAATAAAGAATTTCTCTTGCTTTTTCCCTGCTGTGTTAGATTTAAGATGTTGGATATTTTTAAAGTTAGAAACTGAAATCTGAATTCGACTCTCAGGAGTTCGGCGAGCTCAGTCGAAGGTCCTCGTCTGCGAAGCATCACAAAGGACGCGCGTTTGCAGTCGGAGTGATCTCTTATGCTCGGGCTAATGTTACTCTTGTCCTTGAGCTGCGCATGCCAACGACGGTTAGCTCCATTTTTTCCCAAAACGCGCGGCTGGAGAGGCATTTAAAGCATCGCTCCGAGCCTCCTCCACCACACACACACACACACACACACACACACACGAGCAGCGCGGATAGTGGGAGAGTGCCCGCTAATGCACAGGCAACTTGAAGGCATTGAAACTTCCCGCCTGAATGGAAAATTATTAGCAGATATTTCAGGACCCCAGATGTGGTTGCCAAGATGGATCCTAAAGTACCAAGCTTGTGTTGGAGAAATTGTGGCTCAGCGGTCCCCAATCATACACACATTTTCTGGTCATGCCCCAAACTTCAAAACTTTTGGGATGAGGTGTACAGAACTATAAACCATATTTTCCCAGGAGTTATACCAAAGGATGTTGCAGTTGCGGTGCTTGGTATTATACCAGATGGTTTGCAAGGACGGGCCAAAGCATATCTGTTAAATGTCCTTTTTACAGCTGCCCTGAAATGCATCACAATAAGGTGGATGCAGCTGGAGCCTCCTTCCTATGACTTATGGGTCCAAAAAGTAAGGGAATTGTACCAAATGGAAAAGATAACCTACTCATTAAGACTTCAAAAAAAAACACTTTTAACCTGCGCTGGGGGCCAGCAGAAGTAATGTTGTTGTAAATAAACCCAACAAGTTTGTCTCTTGGCATATGATGTCTAGCTATTCCTCCCAAAGTGTTGTATGACGATGAACCTACAGTTGTGACTAAGATGTTTATTTACGGAAAACTTCATATTGTCAACATTTGTGTCATGTACCTTTAATGCATGGTTGTATCATTGCTCTGCAAAAATAATAAAAGTCTAAGTTCTAAAAAAAAAAAAAGAAACTTCCCGCCTGATCCCCCCTCAACGTGCACACAGGTGTCATTTTCCAACAGGAAAGCCACATCCTTGACTTGATGGATTTGATGGATTTGGCTCCTTTCACTGGCTTCGCGCTCCTTCAGTGTCTCGTGTTTTTTCCATGTCTAGTTGACGTAGTGTGTGTGTGTATGTGTGTGTGTTTGTGCAGCAAACGCTCCTGCTTTTAGTGGGCATTTCAAAAGTCCGGCTTGGGGGGAAGAGGTGAGAGAGGTTTGATCTTCACTCTGACATCCAACAAGGTGCCACGCGAACCCTGATGGATGGGGCCGACCTCGTACGGGAAGATGACGGTAATACGGGTGTGTGTGTGTGTGTGTGTGTGTGTACTCACACGGGCGACCTTTCGCGGCAGCGCGACAAGGCCATTGATCCCGGCCCGTAATTGGACAGCCTCCGCGCCAACACCTCCAGAGCACAGCCTGTGTCTGTCATCACTTTTACAGGAAGCGTTTACTGTGCCGCCGAGATAAATCCCGATTCATATTCGTTACGTTTTAGCATCGCTTCCAGAAGTATTTGAAAGTTTTCCTCGCCGCGTTTTCTCAACACACAAGTCTCCTGGATAATTCGACAATGCTTTAGGAGGCTCCGAGCTTGAGTTAAATTATTCATCATTTCCCATCAGTATGGTGTTGCACATGACTCCAAACAGCAGCATGCTAAAAGGAAACCGGTTTGTAGAAGCTAAACATTCAAATAGCATCAACAAAAACTTTGAACAGCTGACTGACAGGAAGTAAGAATCCCTCCAGTGGGCGAATAGAATTGTTTAATTGGCTGATTAAAAAAGAAAGAGTTCCTCATTTTAATTAAATCACCAATGATGTGACTGATTAAAAACGAACCCTTTTCATTTAGGACCTCAGCACAAGAGGGAAGGGACACATAAAATGAGTATTATGGCTGATATTGTTTTTTTTTTTATAAAACAGTTAGCATTTAATAGCCTGAAAATGAAAAGATTAGCCTTTTATGGCCATGTCATGAGTACAAAACTGTTTTAGATTATTCTACAGAGTACTCCTACAGTGCTATGTTCTTCCCATGTATGCGTGGGGTCTGTCAAGGTACTCCAGTTTTAAAAACATGCATAAGACTCCAACAACAAAAAGAGCCAGATAATGGTATTCATACTTAACTCCAGCCAATGGTTAAAAACATTTTTTTCCATTTCTGACAACTGCCTAGGTACTATTGTTTGTATAGACAGTAGAGTGGAGCTCCACAGCCAGTTGGCCCCACTTTAATTTGGAATAGAACATCTCCTGGTGGCTGAAATCAGATTAAAAAAGCCAAATTAATTCTCTGCAGGAGACTCTGGACGGAAGGATGGGATGGAAACCCACCTGAAGGCTGTTTGGGAGTGTTTGCGAGTGTGTGTGCTTTTTAAATATAACCCCGCTGCTGACACCGACACTCTCCGCCTTCCATTTTCTCCACAGCCATTCTCACAATTTCAAGCTGCAAAAGTTTGATATCTACCAAACTGCAGAGTCAGAGTTACGGTTCATATTGGCAAAGGAGAAAAAGCCCAGATAAAAATCAGCAAAACAGAAGAAAGATAAAAGATTTTGTGGTAAGCTTCATTTCTATTAGGTGGCTTATATGGACACAATGGGGCATTGTGAACAAGAATCTGATATGACAAACATCTCTGGTGGTAGAAAGTTTTTCCCCTTTACTCACAAAGATGGTGGCACAAACCGATCTCATCTGCTCTGATCACATCACACACATTTGAGTGTGTGCAGGTATAAATTGTTAACAGTTGTGCGTCATCAATCAGAGCACAAACAAGCTCTGAGAAAAGTTCTTCTGGCTGAAAAGTTTTCCATTTTCAAAAATTACATAAATGTTTCTGCAAAAAACGATATCAGAAATCCTAAAGATGAAAAGCTACATTTATTTTTGTGCAACTTTCTCATTCTGTGTTCTGCCCTTGTTTTCATACAAAGAAAATAAGATACCACAAGCTTTTAAATATCTTGCACGTTAAAAGGAGATTCAGAAAAAGTGAAATATTATATGCTAAACACATCCTGAAGAAGTTTAAATGAATTCAAAGTATCTTTATTAATCTGGAGGTAAATGCATACAACTGTTCTCAGCTGTTTGTATATGTGTACAGGTGTTATGAAGCTGTGAATACACACGATTCTCTTTTATAGATGTGATTAATTTATAAACTATCCTCGTGTACCCCCAGACCACTAAGTCATTAATAATTCATTTTGATTATAGGCCATTATTTGCACCACTACTTAATCAGCACGACAGTGAAAATAACAGTAAACAAGAAGCACAGGTTTAGAGAATATGGAAACCAAGACACTCATTAGATAGCAGAAGTAGTTATAATGAAATCATTTCTAATCTCACGGTCTCCACTTTGGAGCCACAAACAGAAACAATTACTGCTAAATGAAAAAAAAAGGGACAGAGATCAATTTGGCAATCTACCCGCAAAGGGACTGGGCAGACATTTAAAAAAAAAAAAAGGAAAACCTCTGATTATAAACAAGAGAAAGGCCTGCATCAGCTCATTCAAAGACAACATTAGAAGAGTGAATCATCACTGTGTCACCTTCACACGAACAAAAGTCAGTCAAGAAACAAACGAACAACACACAGTTTCCAGGACTAAACACTGTACAAAGTTTATGATTGATTAAAGAGCAATGAAGAGAAAAAAGCACAGACCAACGGGACACAATGACACACATAATTCTTTAATTATCTTTTTATTTTATTTTTCTTTCCTTCATCATCGAGGAACACCAGCTATCTTTGCTTTTATCCTTATCTCTACGTTAATTGTCTGACCATGTGTTTTAAGCTGTTACGTTTTGTACACTATACCATGCAACTTTGTACCGTAGTTGTTTGATTGTTTAAAGGAAAATAAAAAACTTGAATAAGAAAAAAAAACAATGACACACATAACCCAATGTCGGGGTTAAAACAGTGTTAAAATGAAACAGATTTTTGGTCAAATTCCGAGTCTAAAGATAATTTATGTAAGAATAGAGACAGCATTGCTGCTTATAAAGGAATAATATGAACTGCAAGGAGAATCCCTACAGGAAAAGACATAAATCTGGATGGAAAGAGCTGAGCTGTGTCCCCCCATCTGAGACACATTCTCACACACTCTGAGCTACAGCAGGTGATAAGAATGGAGATTAGACCTTAGATTAAACTCTTTCTCTCACTCTCCGGCCCCTCCAAAAGCGTCGACGCGCAGCGTATTAGAGGCTGCGGCGTTCCAATTTGCCCTCAGTGCCTCCAAACAGAATAAAGCGCTTTTGAACGCCCGCTTCTGAGAGTGTCTGAGTTTCCAATCAGCAGCCACAGCACTCAAAGGGGGGGACGTGTCAACACTTGTGCCGGGGTGTTACACAGAATAACACTCGGGGCTGCGCGTATATGTGTGTCTGTGTGTGTGTGTCTGTGTGTGTGCGCGGTGGCTCATGCATATGCATATAGAACAAATACACAGTGACGTTGAGATAAACAACACAACAAGGAAGCTGTCAGCAGATGGCAGACGGGGTCACAGGAGACGCCCACGTGTCTCACTCCCATCCGCTCGCACGCCAACAACACAAGGCAGGTTACAAGTCGGAAGTTTGCGGAGAGGCGAGATTCGCGGCTTCACCACTCCACGTTTCTGCCGACATGTCTCCCGTTTGAGATTGATTAAGGAAGGATTTGAGGAAAGCTGCTGTTCGGCTTTCCATTCTTGGCAAAAAAAGTGTGGAGAGGAGCCTGAGATTTTTTTTTCTGCTTTGTTTAGCGCGGAAAACAAGTTGAGAAAAAAAAAAATCAAAACAGTGTTCCGCAGTGTGCACGTCAGTCAAATAACACACTTTGCAACAAACAGCATACAAATCTTATTCATGAAAATTAAAATCGGCAGGGTTGTGACACTTTACAACATTAAAAAAACATTAAATAACTATAAAGGAGAGGTTTATGTTTCTGGAATGTCTTGAAATACAAGGAAACACGTCTGAATTTCAATCTGTTTTTATATCTATTCATTTATTTTGTCATTTAAGAAAGAAGGAGGTATAGTCTTCCTCTTTTTTTAAATCATCCAAACACATTCTTGTCCTAGATGTTGAAAATATACTGAATAAAACATTTTGACTTTGACATTTTGGAGAACTTCAAAAGTTTGGACTTCAAACAATTATAATAACTAAGATGTCAAATGATAATCTAGTGGGTTTTTTAAGTATTTTAACTTGCCAGTGTCGTGAAAAAGCCTCAGACGTTATCCCCCTCTCTCTGAAGTCATCTCTGTTCTGTGACCAGCAAAAAACACAGAGTGCCGAGAGGGAAGACAAACCAAGTTTCAGTCTGAGAATTAGCCACCGACGCACAATATCCAGAGCAAATCTTGACAAGGTGTCAAACAGCAGCGCTGCAGTTTCTGTTTGATGTGTCAGAGCGTGCCAAAGTCAGCAGAAACAACATATGGCCCCATTAGAAATAACACAAGTCAATTACTAGAACAGGTTCTGCCAACGCAGCAGCGCAGACAGGAATACTTAACTTTTATGAGTCAGCCGAAAGAACAGAAGTGGAGAAGATTATACAATAAATCCTGATGCAAATAAAAGACTGACCCCAATAACCAGCACACTGTTTTTCCTCCAAACAATATGCTCTGACAGGCCCTCCATTTTAGCTAATGTTTAAAATGTTTTAGTGATTCAACATACTTTCATGGAAGGCGATATCCTCCACA
>JABUIW010000155.1:39073-121307 GCA_013363375.1 Menidia beryllina | reverse complement strand
GGCCCCGTCTCACTAAATGCCGTTCTATGTTCAGGTTGCAGACGGTAAAGACAAGCATTAACCTCTTTTCATTTGCTGATTGGTCACAGTGGAGGAGTCAGAGCTGATCGATAGAGCTCCTTATTTCCCGACGAGCGGCCTTGGCCGAAAACCTTCAGGGCTCTGATGAGTTTGGCTGCTGTTATTCGCTAAATCCACCAGTTTTAAAAGCCCACAAAGACCCTGTTCCCACAACTTCTGATTAGTTCCTGACTTCTTTGCTGTTCGTCAAGTTAAAAAAAATAAATAAATAAAGCCGGAGACATCAGCATCACAGTGTGTCATCACTCTTTGACGGTGTAAACAAACGATTGGTTTAGTTCAAATTCATGCTAGTGTTACAGACGCGGGGCGGGGACTCACAATATTGCTCTTTCCAAAGATCACACAACGCTGATGAAGCCTATCAGTGTCAGGTTAATCCCGCCGGAGGCCTCCCGTGCCAATTCTCACTCCCACATCATACTCTCTGTCAGGAAAGCTGGCGTCCCAGATCGAGGCAGAAGGCAGCCTTCGGGGTCAGTTTTCAACTCTCCTAGTGAGCGGCGTTTACCCGACAGGCGGGAATTGATGAGGAGGGTTATTTCAAATAGGTCACGCTTCGAATCCAAATGAAACCGACTAAGTTTGGTTTCTTACTTTAAAATGAACTCAAATTAAACTTGAAATCAATGCAATTTCTTTCATTTCTTTTTTTTTTAATGTAGAAACACCTCGCTTTTGAAAACAATTTTTGTACAAGTTGGTTTAACTCAACTCAACTCAACTTTCAGTCAGCCAAAGCTAAAATCAAAGCGCTGTACAGGCCATTTCAGCGAATCATAAAACACAATTATCACCTCCACACAAGACAAACTCAAAGATTAAAAACAGTAAGAGCAAAAAACTGTCCATCCTACATGCAAAGGTGGCCGAAAATTGAACTGTGCCCTTTTCGGATCTCACTTATCCTCTGTCTATGTCATAAAGTCTTTGTTCACCATCAGAATCTAAATCTGTAAACATCGAGTGCTTGTCCACAAAAGCCAAACGTCTTCCCCTTTTTTGTTCCTATATGGCCGCCTGTGATTTGTCTCCACTAATCTCTCAAATCAGCAGTCACTTTCTTCATTCCTTTTGCTTCTCTTCATCGTAAAATGCATCAAAAATGATCAGAGAAAGTGCAGCGGTGAAACATTTTCCAGCGTTTAGTTTGGCTTGGCAGGAGGGAGAGAAAAAGGGAAGTTAGGAGGAGGACGGAGGTGAGAAGATGGCAAAATGGCATTTGAACATCTTTCAGACAAGGCGAGAAATAAAATAACATCACTTATTGTGCTTCACGTTCACAGCAAAGGCCACCGGCACGACCACGGCTGACATTCAGATTGAACAGATTGGGCGTTTTCTCCCGTCGTACACACTGAATCCTGCAGCTGCCAAACACTCGCAGATGTGACAGCAGCTGTGCGTGTTTTCGTGCACACTGAGACGCATCAAATTAAAGAGACGGAACAGAGAGAGAGCACATTATAACTAATTAATTCACTCTCTCGGCTTGCTTTTTATTAAACAATTAGCGATGGAAACACATTTGTGGCATAATGGCAGGGCTGCGTTTGATTAGCAGGTGTAAAATAAATGTCCGACGCCCTCTTCCATTGTTGGATGTGTGTAGCAGAACGCACAAGCAGCAGTGACAAACTCCTGCAGGTCACAGCAAATACAAATGTTCCAGTTTACGCTTTTCTACATCCCCAATGCTGCATGAAAGAACCACTTCATTACATCCTTCATAGACCTCCATTAGCTCTACCTGTTAGTGTGAGAAAACTCTGACTTCCTGTTCGGAAAGTCATCATAATCATATTGCAGAAAAAGGGCAAAATGCACTAAATCTAAAGGTTTTCATGTCAATAAAACCTGTAAACTTGACCAATACATATGTTAGATAACAAACCCTGTTTCAGGTGAAGGATATTCTTCTAACAATGAGCCACTGGCTTCTCTCTGCACTGGAAAGTTGTGTCCTGAATCAGATTTTTGTTTTTTTTGTCCCCACATTGAGAGTGCATGTGCAAATATATGCACCGTCTGAAAAACAAAGTAGCGAATAAAAGTAGACACTAGGGTTTTGATAGAATACTAATCATGGAAAAGATCTGTTTTTATGCTTACAGTCTTCCAGTTACAGTACAAACTATGTATAATTCTGAGAAATTGAATCGTCTATATCACTCCCCATTTATCATAGAGACAACACTTTCTCTTTTTTTTGTTTAAAAGAATGAAAACATTACTTATTTCATTAAAATGATAAAAAACCTCCATTCTGTCCATCACTGTAAGTCCATATGTTATGTCATCCAAATGTCAAAAAAATATACATACACGAAAAATAGCCCCCGGTAACGATAAATAAAAATATCCAGCTTTGGAGGAATAACATTGACTTTCAATTCTTTTCTTTTACCTTTAAGCAAAAGCAAAAAAGTAAACTTATTCTTCGAGCGTAGTTCAGAATAAAAAAGTCTAAACAAAACGCTTCACCTACAGAAGAAAATTACGTTTTTTTACAGTGACATTTTCCCTTTAAAGAATTCTCACAATTCAAAATGAAAATCTGTTGCTTTGAAGCATGATATGCTGTCTTTGTATAACTGAAATGAAGGTTTAAAACCTAAAACAACACCACATGGAGAGGGTGTTACCAAATGGGGTTATGAGGCTTGAATAACCACCAGGAATCCCTCTATTTTAACCCTGAAAGGTCCAAGGCTGTAATTTGAATGAAACATTTTTCGGTGAGTTATCAAACTGTCTTTGGGGAGTCACTTGGGTACAGCGAGGCTCTAATTGGTCGGGGCGGCTGTTATCTATGTACAGTAAAACAGCTTGAGTTCAAGCTGGCGCCGCTCAGAGGGAGGTGAGATCTCTATCTATCCCCTTCATTCACAGCTTAATTCAATTGGAGGGCAATTATCGACCGCCCTGAGGCTCCAAGATCCCTGTCGGTTTTTGTTCTCATCAGGGAGCTTCGCTGTGTAAGACCCCCCCCCCCCCCCTCAACTTCACTGGGTGATGTCTGTATCGATGTGCTGTGTGTAAAACACCAGAGCAGGCAGCAGCAAACAAGCGCGGGGGGGGGGGGGTTCAACCTCAGGATTCAAAAGATTGTGAAGCTGTGTTTGTTTTGCAAGCAGAGGAGGTTTCAGCATGTGGCTTTTTTTCCTTGAGGCGACAGAATTACCAAACCCGTCTTTACTCAGATGGCCGACTGTTTGTCTGAAGCATGGCACTTTGGACCCAACAAGTTCTCCCACCTAAAAAAATATTGATAATGGAAATATCTTAGAGCCTACCGTCATTACAGCACACCTGAAAACATCTGTATTTCCCTCATTCACTCACCTGGAACTGTCCACTTATCTCAGAAGCTTAGATAAGGCTTGTGAGGGGGGTGTCAGAAAGAAATCTGGTTTCTTCCTATACCTTTTATATGCAAATCTCAGCTAGAGCTTAACATTGTGATAAAGAAAAAAACTAATAATTAAAAAATCTGGAAGCTTCTGACACGTCTAAGTATCTGAAGGAGGCAATGATGCTCTGACTTTGTTTCAGGAAATGTTAACGCGCATAAGATTAACAGTCACTCAGTCGACTGTTGGCTACAGCTTGATTTGCATTTAGATTTTGGCAAATTGTCGGCAACACACAAAAGAGAACACGCTCCCAGCAGTCGTTGTTTGCAGTGTACAAACACCCACAGGTGGAGAAAATACGGAAACTCAAAAAAGGTGCAATTTATCCTGAAATCACTGAGGGAGTGGAACCAGAGCCCAGGAAAATGTGTCCAAAACGGAAAAAAAGTTTGTTCACCAGCTCACATATCCACTGCAAGTGTTCACTTCGGTCTCACTCGCGGATTTTGGGAAGATTAACTGGAAGTGGTGACAAATATCTGTGGTTGTCTGCGCGTATGTGCATCATAACAAAAAAACTCAAATAAACCAGAACACAACAGATGAAAAGATTTTCAGGGACGAAAATCATTTGTTCTTTATTTTTCTCGTGTTTTCTCATTTACAGTCTTCACATTTCCTGCTCGCATTAATGTTATCTGAAATAAAACATAAGGTTCGATTTTCATACTTTCTTGAAATACATCATTAAATATGAAAATCATTTCAAAAGGCAGGAAACAAAGAAAACAGCCTGGTGAGAGCTGAGCATTTGGAATCTAATAACCAGGCAACCAGCAAGACTGAGACAAAGAAAGAATTAATGCACTGTTTAATTAGTGAAACAGCCTCTTAAGTACTTTTCTGTTCATTAAAAGGACGACATCATAAATCACCCGATGTAATTCATTCAGCAGGTAGTGCTGGGTCTCTTATTCTAACTCCTACATCTCACGCATAATGCATTTTTAGGAAAGTGCGTTTCAACTTTTTGTTTTTCTTCCAAAAGATGCACAGAAACACCCATTAATAAGACCATTTCATGCACTCCAGCATCCTGTTCATATAACAGACAGTTTGCACTTAAAGATGTTTCCTGAGAGCTTGTTTTGGCCGTTATGCCTGGATTTATTAAGAAGCAAGCCAAGCAGAAAAACGGCTCGGCTTTCCGAGAACGCGGTGGCCGTTTGGCCTGCTGTTCGTCTTATTTTTATCACGAACAGTTGCATATGGGAGAGTTTAGCCTCCTTTGTCGAGACGTCTGTTCCCCGCGTGAGAGCTGCAGATGATAAAGTCTTGGGGGTTGGTCTGCAAAGGACAGAGACGTTTGAACGCGCGGGTGTGATTATTTCCAGAAACACGCTGCGGTCGATTAGCAGTTGGACGCGGCAAATTTTTCCTTTTTGCTGGGTCTGCTTTGTGCTGCCGCACAATTGTTACTGCCAACTGTTTGTACAAATTCAGGGCCAAAAAAATATACATGGAAACGATCACGAGGACAAATCTTCAACATCACGCGCCTCAGAAGGCTGGTTTTATCATCGTTGTTCAATTCAATTTCAATTTTATTTATATAGCGCCACATCACAACAACAGTTGTCTCACAGCGCTTTCCAAACAGAGCACGTCAGACCCTACTCTGAAGTTGATTACAGAAACTCAACAATTCCGACCATGAGCAAGCACTAGGCGACACAGGCAAGGAAAAACTTCCTTTTAACAGGCAGAAACCTGGAGCAGAACCATGGCTCAAGGTGGGCGGCCATCTGCCTCGGCCGGTTTGGGGTGAGAGAAAGAGAGGGCAAGAGAGAGAGAGAGAGAAGAACAGAGAGAGGAAGCCAACACAGCAACACGTAGACTAGACCAAAAATGGCAATCGTTGTGTTTGTCGTCGTCGTTGTGTTAGCGTGAGGAAAACCGGGATCATTAAATGCACGGAAGATGTTGGCCCGGCTGAGATGGAGCAACTCAGCCCTCAGCTAACTCAGTCTCATAATGCAGTAAGGGATCATACCCTCCTGCCTGTGTACACTCAGGTAGACTCAAAGGAGCCAAGGCTTTTACTAAGGCAGCGCCAATTAATCTTGCAGTCTTCGAGTGTCCACAAAAGGAGCTGGTAATACGGTTTAATACAGTACAAACAGATATTCTTCCACTATCTATATTCACCAAACAGCCAAAGCCAGGCCAGATGATTAACGGCTAAACAAACACAATGTAAAAACCCAAGGTCTCGAAGCTCGTCAGATTAAAAAAATCTACATAAATCCAAACTGAACCACATAGGCACAATCCTGAAAACAAACAGGCCTTATAACCGAATTATGTTCAATTGTAAGTGCCCGTGGTTGTGGATTTACATTTTGAACATAATGTTTTCCAAGAATCCCTCAAAATCTGCCTTTGCCAGGAAACCTGCATGCACGTATTTTAGAAAAGGAATGGAAAATGCGTTAATACAAATTGAAATAGTTTAATTTTTAAATTATATTTAAGTGAATTGGAAGGAAACCAATTGCAGCATGCCGGCGATGTGATTGCAAAGCAGAAGTTTGAGAAGAAAAAGGTATTTTTCACAATTAAATAAGCAACATTTCATTAGAAAAGCATAATAGTGAACGTCCGTGCACATTTTACTGATGCGTTTGCTACTTAAACTTTAGTTGATGCGAGATAAAAGCCCATCTGATTGAATTACTGTTGCATCTTACTGATGAAGACTTATTTTTTTGAAAACTCTGTTGCAAATATTACACTTTCAAGGGATGTACCTGCAAACCTACACGGCAACCCTGCTGCTTGTTTCTGCTTCATGCTTCTGCTCTTCAATAAATCAAACACGACAGTCAGACCAACTTTCATCAATTCAGGCTAAAACATGTTTTGCTTCTGGGTTGGTATGCTCGGGACCATTGGGAGATGCAACCACTGCTCAATTTAGACTAAAATGGAGTCAAAAAACGCTGAGAACGGATCAGCAGACTTCATATTTCTTCTCTTCATCGCGTGAGTGAGTGGGCTGTAAAAGTTTTGGCAGCGTTTCTGCATCCGCTGTGGTTTGTCTTCAGGCTTCAGCAATTTTTGAGCATGAAATATACATCTAACGTTGGTTCCAGGAAAAAAAACTGAAGACACTGAGCCTCTTCCCCTCTACAGATACAGATACAGATAGCAGATTTGCTTCTTTTTGCTGTCGGGTATAGCTGGAATTTGCAGAAAGGGCAGATCACTTTTTCTCACAACCGACTGCTGAGCTGACTAAACTTCTTGTCTCTTAGCGGGCCGTGGCTCTCTGCTCCACGCACAAAAAACGAGCTCAAATAGCTGCGCGTTTGTGTTGCGTTTCCCCCTCGAGAGACGCTCGAATCCCCCGACAAACGGGAAATCTACATGAAAGCATCCGACCTGTTTCGCTCTGAGCAGAGCAGCTTCATAGCACGCAACGCAGCCCCCGACCCTCCGAGGAGCCAATAAACTAAATTTGAAAAGATCGACAGTGTTAGCGAGCCCTCACCTGCGCACAAACACACTTGTGAGATGTAATGATGCACAAACACACAGTTTAAACAGTGAGTAAGAGCCCCGGTGGCACCTCACCCAGCAGACTCAAGAAGAGCTGAATTAACAGATCAAATGTCAGAAATTAAGAAGCAGAACAAGGATGGTCGCCACGAATCAGATCCCAGAGCACAGACCCGGGTTACAAACCGAAGCCAGAGGGAGAAAAAGATCTAGAAAGCGTGGTATCTTACTTTGTGTAGTCCTTGTTGTCTCTGTCACAGCGCGAGTCCTTGTGTTTCTCCCAGTCTTTTCCGTGTTTGCAGGTGGTCAGCAGGACCACGTCTTCCGCGTTGTGGATGTGATAGAGCGCGTTCCGGGTCTCCGACCCGATGCCGGTCAGGTACCGCTTCCCTTTGAAAACCAGCAGGTACTTCCTGGAGGGCGGCGTGTCGTTCAGAGTCAGATAACCCGTGGCCCCCGCTTTGAGGGGGTGATCCTTGGAGAACAGGGGGATGGAGATATCAAAGTTGGGTCTGAAGTTGACCGCGTCGGCGCTGGCCTTGGCCAGCATGGCCTGGCCCACCTCGAATCCCAGCTCCTCTGAGTAGTCCGGCCAGGTTCCGGAGTACAGGTTAAATATGAGGTGGTTCCTGCCGTCGTTCCACATCGGGAGGCCGTGGATGCGGGATCTGACGTTGGGGACGTACTGAGACGAGAGCTGGTCCCTGTCCAGCGTGTCCACGGCCAGAATGAACAGGCAGGCCTGGGAAGGGTCGGCGGTGTGGAAGCGGGACTCCTCGATGGAGGACAGGATCTTCTGGTAGGTCTCGGAGACCTCGTCCCCTCTCTGTGGGGGGTAGACGTAGACCCGGAAGGCCGACTGGCAGCGGGCGAAGTCGAAGCAGGTCTCCATGCGGCAGCGCCGGTACTTGTAGATGTTGTCGCGGATGGCCCGCCGCTCTCGGGGAGACGTGTGCTGGTGGTGGAGCTGAGGGCTGTCTTCCTGCGTGAACAGAGCCACAGCCACGATCAACACCCCCTTACCATCGAAAAACATCCACATTCACACACACTGTCCACCGCCAAGTAACAGAAAACCACACCAATCAGCTACAGATCCTAAAGGTACCCTAACCCTAACAGCAACAGCTCTGACTAAGTTATTCGCATGCTGCGTTTATGTGGTTTAAAATTGTTCTAGTGCTCTCAAAGCATCCCAGAGTTATGCCTCTGTAGGCCCCCACTGCTGGGGGGCATCCCATGATGCACCTCTCCTCCCTCTGCTCTGTTTCCTCTGACGTTGACGTCATTAAGTTTTATTTCTTTCTCGACAGAGCTCGCTGTCCTGGTGCTCG
Source organism: Menidia beryllina (assembly GCA_013363375.1). Classification (NCBI taxonomy): domain Eukaryota; kingdom Metazoa; phylum Chordata; class Actinopteri; order Atheriniformes; family Atherinopsidae; genus Menidia; species Menidia beryllina. Next base: position 112,975 of record JABUIW010000155.1, on the reverse strand, counting down.
TTTTCCCCTCTTCCCGTCTCCGTAACCCCAAAAAGGGCAACCCTACTTGATTCTGGTTCTGATTCTGTTGGAGGATTCTTCTTGTTAAAAGGGAGTTTTCGCTTCCCACAAACTCAGGATAGGGAATTCAATCAAAGTGAAGTTTCTGGTTTTCCTCACAAAGAAACTTCATTTAACTGCCTCTGTATGAAATGAACCAACATGGACTTAATATGTTATTTATTAGAATTAATTTGAATCTGATCGCTTTGAATTGGATAGAATTTCTAAAGTATCTTGCTGTTACTTTGTTGTGGTTTGCTTCTACGTAATTAAAACTGAGTCTCCAACTATTTTCGGAAGGAGAAAATGCAGAGAAAGACAAGAGCGGAGCCTCGTCCAAAAGAGAGCATTAGAGGCTGAGGACACAATGGGTAAACCCGGAAAAGAAAACAGACCTGGTGTGTGCTGAAGAAACAACGGTCTGTCCGGGAAACTGAACAGAAACCTTCTGAAACATTTGGGGAAAACTTCTGCACAACATCTGTGTTTTCGGCATATGTCATAACAGCATGAAGAAAGCCTCATTTATTTTGTTTTTTAGCAACCAGAAGAAGAAAACAGGCTGAATGTGTTAAGAGATAAGTGTCAGTTCTGTCAGATGGGGCCAGATTCTACATCGTTTAAGCGGTCAGTTCTGGGCTTGAATCTTTTGACGTCTCCTGGTTGCTTGCTTTGTGTATTACTTGTATCTAATCAAATTTGACCATTTCTTTGTCCAGTTTTCTGATCAACAGCAAGTTCCGTTGTGTTTCACCGATGACAGAATAGCTTTAAAGATACTTTCATCTTCACCCCTCTGGTTTTTTCTCTTTAATTTGACAGTACAAAATGGTTCCAGCATACCTCCTGCTCTCCGCCCTCCAGGTAGGGCTCCAGCTGACCGGTGGGCTCAGGCCAGTGTCTGGACGGCATGGAGGGGTGTCTCTGGGGCAGGGGCTGGGGCTGGTACGCAGCCTGCTTCTGGCGGCGGTACTGTTGCTCCTGCTGGTGGCTCTGGTGATGCTGGGGATACTGGGGATACTGGGGATACTGGGGATACTGGTACGGCTGCTGCTGGAAGTCCCCGATTTGCACACCCCACAGGTAGACGAGGAAGAGAAGACCGGCCCCCACAGACACGAGCAGGTACCGCTTCTTGGCCTGCATGTGTGCTGCGGGGGGATCGAAAAGGAGGCGGTGGGTCCCCGGGGGCGTGGGGCGGGGGGGGGGGGGGGGGGTTATCAAAACACGGGCAAGAGGAGCTGTTATGAGAAGCGAACTTGATGAGGGAAGAGAGAAATGACACAGGTCGGGATTAAAGGGGATTGGAGTAAGGGCACTAAGGAAAAGAGGGGAAAGGATGGAGGAAAAAGGAAATTATGAGACGAGGGGTCACAGAGACGGATGGGCTGTCTATCAGCAGGTCCGCATTTTGGGGTCAGAGGTCACTGAAAGGAAAAATACACAAAAAGAGAACAAAAAAAAAAACATTATAAGTTATCATTGACCAATGAAACATGTCAGATAAACCAGAGTGTTTGTCCAAATGCAAATGAAAGGCAGAGCAGGGTCAGACAGAACACTAATGGCTGTGCCACCATATCAGATTTTTTTCTAAATGGGAAAGGAAAAACGAGCAAACCTGTATTTCCCTCAAAGCTGACTATTTGCCGACCCCCGTGTGCCATTATTGAACTGAAATTTTAATATCCAGCCAAAGGCTGAGAGGATTACTGCCGGCTGCACTGAGCACACAAGCACAAAACTTTCCTCCTTCCTTTTAATTATTTCCTGTTATACGTTTTCCTTTTAGATTAGATATCAGCCTTCCTCTTAATAGCTCTCCTGCACTGTGCCAGTCAAGTTTTTTAGGGTGATTGTTGGATTTTGAGTATAAATAGTAACTTTTCCAGTTTAAATAATTGTCCAAGATGTCCATTGTGGCGATCTTTTCGAGTGGGAAACCTCCTGAGAACTCTACACGGACTTTTTAAAGTAGAATACCATACGTTTGACCAATTTGCTTTAAAAGTGCATGCTCACCTGTTCACAGGATACCTGTGGTTCCAGAAAAGGATCGAAGCGTCCGTTGCGCGCCTCTCCAGCCTGGGCAGGGCTCCACAGTTTGGTTTTCAGACACATTCTCCATCAACGCCCGGACTCTAAATCCCATCCACAAATCGAGGTATCCTATCAACGCCGCGCGTAGGGAGCAAATCGGCGAGCTCAGTGCGCGCAGAAGAACCCAAAAATACGCTTTTCGTTCATCCTCCACTGCGTCCCGGACTCAAACTTTCCCAGAGAAAGACCCGGTGAGAGCTTGATTCCCACCTGAACATGAAGCTCTCCGGGACTGGCACCCACTTTGGGAATTAAGACACGCGCCCGTCTGCCACGGGAACCGTAATCACACCGACAGCGCGCAGACGGCATCCGTCGAGAATCAACTGAGTGAAACGAGACGCGTTTGCCATCCCCCTTCTCAGACAATCCCAACAAAGTTTGGGATTGTAAATCCGCGCTCCCGTGCTCTGCCTCTGGTCGTAAGACATAAGCAGAGGCTATACGGTGCCGGGTATCCGAACAGATGCGAACTATAGGAGCGACTTCACGGTCCCCTGAATGGCAGAGACGGATCAGATGCGCGTTACGAGTGTTTGCGACTGTTCTCCTGGTTTATATCTTTCCAAAAAAACATTGGCTTCTAGCTGTCCTGGTGTCCTGACGCTTCCATCCTTAAATCCTCAGTTGGATCCGGGCTGCGCCACCGTGCAGCATCAGCATCCAGCAGCATCCAGCATCAGCATCCAGCAGCATCCAGCAGCATCCGGCAGCATCAGCATCAGCGGCTCTGATAAGCCAGACAGCAGCAGACTGGGCCGATCGGAGCACGCACGGTGCGTCTGCTGGCTCTGATAAGGTACGGGAGCCCACCAAACAGCGTCCCCCCCCCTTCTGAGGGGCAGCTTCCGTGGAATCGATTCAATAGGAAGTGTGCATCTGTCGATGGACTGGATATGTATAAGACTTAAAACTAAGCAAATAAGTGGTCAATTCCGGAGTTTATGGACAGATTTTATGTTTATGTTTATGCATTTGGCAGACGCTTTTATCCAAAGCGACTTACAGAGTAGACACAATATTACATTTCTCATCACTATGACAATAAGCTATATAGAGGAGAAACACTGATCAGAGTCAGTGGTGAGATAGAGATAGAGGTAGAGGGACTACAGAAGGAGTTGTGGGGGGGATAGAGGTATGGGTTAGGATTAGGATAGGAAAAGGTAGTTTCATCCCTATTTGAATATATAAACCAATTAGGATTTATCTCAAAGTTTGGAATATAGGTCGTACAAATGAGGTGATCCAGGGTTTAAAAGATGTAAGACCTAATGTCACAGTGCGTCTGACAGTTCGAATGAATTGGCCTTTCTCCTTGTCATATTTAAGGATTTGCTCTCACCACAGCGACGACATTTTCAATTACAAACAGCAGGCCAGTCATCTGCATGGCGTTTGTCACATTTGCAACGCAAATACATTTTTCTCGAGTTCCAAGATCCTTTTAAGGTTGGGATTAAACGTTGGATGATGATGCTGAGGGGATTTGTCATGGTTTACAGTTTTTGTGAACTCAGCCTGTTCACTTTTCCAAATCTCATCGAATCGCTCGAGAAGTCCCATCTTTTCAATCTGTTCCGTCCCTTATTCACGTCTGTATCGCTTTATAGATAGCCAATTCGATCAAGTTAGAGGAAGGTGATTGTAGAAAAAGTTTTCAGATTGCTGGGAAGTCGGTCACAGAGCTATGGTGCATCAAACAGCACCATCTTGTGGCTCATTTCGCTTTATTTGCACCAGCATATATTTCCACCAAGATTTTGAAGTCTCAAAGGATGAGGAGCTCCTCTCAGGAGCAGAAGTAGGCAGAAAAGAAACGAGCCCACACTGTAGGCTATCTTTGTTAAGCAAGTCTGCAAAAGTAAAAAAAAAACGTGCACTGTTGCGGTTTTGGAATCTAAATTGTCTCAGATTAAAGGCAAGAGCTGTCAGTCACCGGGACGCTTTTTATGCTGTCACGCAGTTTTTTTTTTAGCTGCAGCAGAATTCTTCAGGCAGAAAAGGGGAGCCTGTCTGGCAAATAATTTAAAGGGAAATCAGCAAACTGCACAAGGCACATTAATATTAATCCAGCCAGCCTCCCATGTTCTCTAACTAACTGATGACAGAGACATTTATGGACAAATTATGGCAAAAGCCTTCTGGTATATAATACTTTAGACTGAGAACAACTCGGTTTTGATGGGTAGTTTACAATAATTTAAAATTCCTCTGGCAGATCAGTAGTGATGAACTGAAATAAGTTGTTTTTTTTTTATTTGGGAAGAAATCCAGAGTGAGAAAAATGTGCCAGAGCATAAAAAGCTCAGTGCTGCTTCATTTCACATTTTAGATATTATCATTATTATTTTAGATATTATATTATTATTATTTTCATTCACATCCCCAAGATGCTCGTTTGGTCTCCTTCAACCTAAACTGGACCTGCTGCAAGATTTGGGAAGGGTCTGGATCCGGGATATTAGAAAACTAAAGGCTGGAAAACACAAAAATAAATCATTGCGTTTCAAATCTAAGAGAGCAGGGAACCACAAATCTAAAAAATCTGATGTGAAACACTGAAACACTATCAGAAAACCGTCGAGTTTTGCCCTTATTTACTGGTACGGTGTTAACTGGAAGGATTCACTGGTGTCGGCGGCTTCACGGTCCATTAGGCGATGATAAATCTGAAGGAGCCCTGTTGGTGTTGACGGAGCGGTGCGGAGAGCCGGTTTTGATCTGCTTCCAGTCTCAGTCCACCGCTTCACTTCCTCCACTTCTTCATCTTCTCCATTAATCCCGGAGAGTGTGGCTGGAGTGGAGTCTCTCTCCTCCTCTGTGCCAGTGTGCGGGAGAGGAATGGGCCTGGGCTTTATTTGTATTTAGATAATGTGATTAAACTCACACTGTACCCGATGTGCTGTCTGCCATGCGGTTCATTTAGGACCCGGCATTCTTCACTGTTAACTGCACGGAGCCTGACGCGTGGAACCAATAAAACAACAGGAAAACACTAATAGTGCAGACAGCAGCAACGGCAGTAACGCTGCCGTAGATAAAAGTGATTCAGACGCACGCATCCTCTTTTTGTCATTAACTCGTATAGTATTTCAGAGCGGTAGTTAAAACTCTGTAGTCAGAGTGGGGTTCAGCTTGAGCCTCTTTGAGACTTTTGCAACTTCGTTACTCTGCATCAAACTTTCTAATTAAAAAGAAAACATTCAGCATATTGGAATCCATGTGTAGTAGCTCGATGGAACTGGGCCTCGGTGGCTAGTTTTACTCTGTAGAGTAATGGCTGAAGAGAGGAAAAAGAGTAATGGTGTGCACCGTTTGAACCGAACCGGTGACGCATGGGCAGTTTTGTCAGGTTGAGATGGAGATGCTGTGCAAAAGAGCCTGGAGGGAGGCCAAATGGTCCAAAAATTTACAAAAAAAACATGATCAGAGTGAAAGAAAAGTAGCAAACAAGTGAACCAATGGACCAGAGAAGTGATGACAAGATTAAGATTGAGGTGATTTTGACAGGATCACAACCTGAACACTAAAGAATGAGGGCCAAACACATCTGCCCAACTGAATTGTAAATATGGGCTGATTTGGGCTAATTTTAATAGCAGTTGAAGAGCATGCTGAGAGGTGAATTTTTCATCTCATGTTCTTGGCTCTTTTTTTGTTTAAGCTTTGTTTTGTTTTTGTTTGCATGCATCCAAATACAATGGATCCGGTTGGCTGTATGTTTGCAGACACATTAATGCCTCATCTGTGTGTTCCACCAGTACTGAGAACACGTGATTCATCATGATTCAAATTAGATGTGTTTTAAAAGCATGGTCGGAGTCAGACAAACTCAATAAATCAACATCCAATCAACAACTGATTTAATGCATGTTGTGGAGAAAATGCATCCTCCATGAGTCTTGATTTAAACCAGGAACCATCTTGTTGTTAGGCAACACAATAAATCTATAGTTTTTTATAGATGACATAGTGCTGATTATTAGATTTTAAACTGGTATTTTAGCTTGTTTCTGTGGTTTTTAACTGTCTTGTCTTGGAGTTTTTCATCAACTAAAGGGCACGTCACGTCCTTTTACCTCAGATGTGCAGTGCACCAAATACAGTATTTAAATTATGGGCTAAAACAGTTTGGTTTCATATGCAGCAGACCCAGGAAGCATGGCCAGTGAGCAGCAGGGGAAACGAATGGGACTGCTTTGCATATTCACAGATCCCAATGACTCAAAAGTGCAGGTTAAATCTGGGCCAATTTAAGGCATTAAATGATTATATTAATGCAAAAAAAGACAACATCTAAATGTGGAGAATATAAATGAGCAGATTAGTTTTACGAGGCTAATAGGAGAGAGACTGTAAAATAACATATTCATGCTGCTGCTCCTGCTGCAGTTATGATGTGATTTGTTTCAGACACTTTGGTCCAGAATTTGAGACCGCCGTGCGATTTCAGTCCACCATTTAGAAAAACCAAAAGCACCTTCTGTTTTCTTCGAATGACAATTAAAACGAGGCAGAACAACAACTTAAGTCTCCATCTTGAAAAATGCTAAATGGAGTGGTAGAAACAGTCACATTCATTTTAACATAATTTATTGGTTATAATCTAAAACAGCTGCTTTAGTATATCAGCTTTTGATAGATGGAATGTTGTTTTTCTTTTGTTTTTGCAGGTTTGCACTTAATTGACATAAAATTAATACAAAGCTTGTTTTTCTCGACCTTACATTCATTATCAGAATTTATACATTTGGGTTTAATGCATAATTCTCCCTAGACCCAAACCGTCCCTGCTGATGGACACTTACAGAATCATTCCTTTTGTACTGTTTTAAACTAATCCACTGGATCATGAATTATTAAATCAGTCAGATTAAAAACAGGCTGCGTTGTAAAAGGAGTTAATGACACCTCTGACAAAGCATCGGGAGGTGTTCAAAGTGGGACACAAACGTAACTTTAAGGGAAAACAGTTTCAGGAAAGTCTTAGTAAATGGAGATGAAGAAGTCTTAAAGCAGTGTGTTGAAATGTTCTCCAGCTTTAGGAGACTTTTTCATGGCTTATTCAAAAGAAACAGAGGAGGACCCTTTTCATTTTTAACCTGCTTTGCATTGTACGTTGTATCATGAATTTTTTCGGCCTGACAGATGTTGTGCCTTTATTAATTCACTGTTCCTCCATATTTGCAGTTTAATCTGATATTTATGGGTTTCATTCAACTGAAAATAGATCCCTTCTGGGGATGGATTTTACAAATTGTCTGAGGCAAACCCTTCTCTAACCTGCAGTGTTTGTTCATATTACTGTAAATTTCCTGTAAATGAACTGTACGCGACAAACATCCTGTGGCTTTATTAGTGGCACGGGCCTCACCGTTTCAGTTCCGTTGGCTTAAAATACACCGTAGACAGTTTTAACTGCTGTTGATTTGTCACACTGCACGCTGTAATTTATGGCGGTATTGTAATGTTTTAATTTTTGACAGGCGTTATTTAGCGCTGCACTAAACGGGGCCGCCTCGCACACAAAGACGTTTCCGCGCCATAAATCGCAGGAATGTCTTGATATTAATGAACATTTTACTGGTGTGTGCACATGCAAACATGCGCTGGTGTGTACATCCGTGTAATTCTCCGTCATGAGTTAGAAATGTATCATTGAAGGCAATTTCACTGAAAACCCAGCAGTGCTGCCACCCGTAGATACAGTAGATACATTCATTTTGCAGCCAATCACATTAAAATGCATTCTTTTAATTGATAGTGGTTGGTTGTGCAGAAAGGTGATGTTTAAATGTGTACAAAGAGACAGAGAGACAGTATAATTGCATCTGGAAACAAAAAAACATCTAGTAGATGTTTCACACCAGGCTTGTTCAGACAAATAAAAGTTATGGTTCACTTCAGATTTACTTATGAGATTAATTCACCAGAGCCATCAACCGGGAACTCCTCAGATTTGACGCTCATATCGAAATTGACAGGACATTAAAATGAAGCAAAAGTACTTAGGTTTCATTTATATTTCATACCTCAAAATTGTTCTGAAACCTCCTGACTGTGGGTCATAAAATGAGTTCTTACAGAGAACCAGCCACAGCCTCTTCTCCTGGATTTTGTGGGTTTATGATGACATCATCTGGTGGGGACGCCGATAAAACAAGCCGCTAACAATCTAAGGGGATTTAATGGGAGATCAGTTTTCAAATCTGTGAGGGAGGCTGTCTACATGTCATGGAGGAGAAAATAGTTCAAACATGAAAGCGGATGTGTGGCGGAGTGCTGTGTTTTTGTTGAGCGTGAGCACGATTGGTCACCACCAAAAATGACAGCAAGTCACAGAAAGTCTGAGCAAAAACCTTGTTCCTGGATGCACTCCAGTAAATCACCGTAAAGTGTATCTGGTTCAGTGTAAAAGCTTTTATTTTTGAGATGAAAAAAGCAGTTTGACGATATGGGATTTACTCACACTAGTGGAGATTCAGTAGAATTTACCAGAACCACTTGGGATGTCATGCACTTACACAACAAGTTAAACAGGTAATATGTCGACATTTATTTTTTTTCTTTTCTTTAGGGTGAAGATTTCTCAAAAAAGGAAAGCTCTTTCAGTCTCTGAACAACAGGAATCTCTCATTTCTAGTCCAGAGCTACCTTACATTTGCGTAAAGCCAAGTTAGGCCGACATTCTGTTTATAGGCCCCTGTTTTTGAATTGTTGAACAGTCTAAGTACACTTTTGATGAAGTCTTTAAGTTACTTAACGACACCAGAAGACAGAACACTCCAGCAGAAACAATGCATCGCATGAAATATAAGACTTTTGATCATTATAAATAAATCTAAGCACGCAAAATTAAACATGAACTGAGATTGCTAGATTGTCAGGTTGCTATCTCAACCCGCTACCCTTAGAACTCTCACCACCTCTTTTTGACTGACATTTTCACCTCACGCTGCACAGTCTGGAACCTTCTGGTTTCAGAGTAACCTGCGGGTTCAGGTCTTCCCTTTGACTCCCTTCGTGTCTCTGTGGTGCAAATTGATTTTCCATGTCACTGCCAGCCACCGACAGCGTCCACATCTCTGAGCACAAGCGTACAAGGGTCAGTCAATAAAAAAAGAAAGGCCCTCAGGAGTGCTCTCTGACCTGGTCTCCCCTCTCTTAACTTTGTCCTCCTCAGCCTGCGACCTTTGACCCGCAGCCCAAACTGTGAAATGTCAAAGGAGGGGGGGGGGGGGGCTTTCTGTAAGGAGACACTCTCCAGCTATCGCAAAGCGCTAACTGCAAAACTTTTCCTTTTTAAAGTTTCACACTTTATATTTTCAAACGAGCAAGATAAGATTGGACACGTTTGAGGCCATAGCCAGAATACGGAGATCTAAAGTGAGCAGAGATTCGGAAAATCCTCCAAAAGTTCCCACCTAAAGTTATCTTTAGGTCCTCAAATGCTCCACCACTACCTCTAAATGCATTTTCATTTCATTCCTATTCCAGGCTCTTCCACAAATGCTCCGAGATCAAAATCTTCTGGGCAGATGTTTTCATGTCTAGTGCTGTTTTGCTTAGGTTTTTTTTGTATTCTAGTCACATAATCTGACAATTTCGACATTGTCTTCTCTATAAAATGGTTGTGTAACTGATACTCAATGGCTGTTTGGTATGAGACGCTGTGGTGTGACCGCGTAAAGTTTGTGAGGTGGGGTCAAGATGGCACTTTGTTGGAAATTGTCCAGCCCCACAGATCTTTAGCTGTAATCCTCACTGACATGAGTTAGTGTTCTTCTCAAAGATTGATCCCCTCAGTTTGAAAAGGTCAGAGTCGTCGAGTAAGTTCTTACTTCTTTAAAATCGATTCTTTTCTATTTGTCCATTTAAAACAGTATGGTGGAAAATAAACAGACATCCCCTCCCCCCCCCCCCCCCCCCACCCCCCGAACATTGTGTTTCCTGCTGCAACATTATGTTTTTGTGTGCGTTGTGTTTCTGCAATGTTGACGCACAACCAATCAGAGGAATGGACTTTTGTTGGATTTTATTCAGAAAAATGGTGTAAATATTTGCCTCTCCTGTCATGTTACTTTTCCCTTTGTGCGTTTTGCTTTGCTGTGTCGTGTTTTCTGTCATTTCTTTGACGAGTGTGGTCTCACTGTCGGTTTGATTGCTTTATTTGTGTGTTTGCGTTCCTTTCCACACGATCGCACATAACGCACGCCGAAAAATAAGACTTCATTTTCCCTTTCATGAAGAGCCACTAAACCGACGAGAGGTTTTTCTGTCAAACATGACGTGAGAAAAAGTCAAATCTGTAGTTCCCCCGCACAAAGAGGGCCCTGCCTGCAGAGTCCTGATCGCCCCCACCCCCCCCCCCCCCCCCCCCCCCCCGCCGAACACCTTCAGGATTATCTGGAACACAGACAGTGCTGGAACCGTGTTGGATGTCAGTAATTCTTTTGTGGTTTGAACTGAGGCAAATCCCTGCAGCCGGCTTCCAAAAGCTGGTCGGAAGCCTGAAAACAGGGGGGAAAAGTGGGCTTGTTTCAGCCAGCCCAGCATCTGTTGGAATAAAAAAAATCCCCGGCACATGACGGTACACCTCACGGGAAGCCAAAAATTCAACAGCTGCAAGGGAGAACAAAACGGAGCCCAAACTTTTGATTGACATTTAAATCAAGAGAAACCCAAATTAGAGAAATTCTCAGCCTTGTTTTCAGGTAACTGAGGCGTTTTCCACTGAAGTTTCTTAGATACGGATACTGATACTCAAGCTAGGGATGGAAATAAAGGCCCAGAACATCGTCCTGTGACTGTCAGCAACAACATTTATCAGTTATAATTCAATATTCTCTCTTTCATTAGAGAGCAAACGAGTGCCTGTTAAATACATCGGTCCTCATTAAGGTTTCCGTGGGCGACAAAGAGAGCCATTGGGAGAAATCATGCTGTAAAGGATCTTTCTTGATTTATTATCAACCCTGACATAAATTATTTTCATTTCGTTTGAGACACTCATCTTTTTCTAAGATTTCCTGTTTTACAAAGTCCTTCCCAGAAACACTGTCGATAAAAGCCACGAAAATGGTCAAATTATTATGTTACGCCTCTTCTGGTAGAATAGTTGCAGAACATTAAATAAGGAAGTGGGGAAACTGAAAAACCAAACAGATTGCACCTAAAGGGTTTTCATATTGTTATCTATCGTCTTATTTATATTTAGACAGCAGTCAGTCTGGGGTCTCCTACCAGCTGGCCAAACTCAGAAAAAATCTTGAAGAGAATCCAGGAAGAATGTTTCTTATTATTCAGTACGAGCATTCCAGACTCTGTTTTCTCTGTAGCATCCGTCTGTCTCTGTTTCTGAGAGAAGGCTGTGAGAGCCTGTCCATATCAACTCAAAGGTGACTTGTTAAGTTAAATGCATTCCTCCACAGCTCGGCCGTGAAATATTTTCCAACATTAATGGCTTCAGATGGAGGCTGTAAATTCAAGTTTAGATAAAACAGCCATCCAGAGATTTTGGCATTTTAATTATCCACCGCTCCCCCGCTCGCCGCCCTCTGTCATCCTGTCAACTTTAATGTTTTAATATTCTGTTTTAAAAGCGGACTCACCAACCCCACACTTAGTTACGCATTGGTGTTGAAATTTTGATTCAGAGTCGGAGGAGCCATGCCTCGGTGAGTAAGCAGCTCAGAGTGTTTATGCGAGACCAGACGAGTGACGTTCTCATGCATTTTTAAGTGGGCCTGCGGAGAAGGATGATTTAGGCGGTAATCCATATGAAGAGCAAGCAGGCATTTAGGAAAACATGCATCATGGCACTGATGTTGTCTGTAATGTGTGATTAGTATAAATCAGCATGACACTATCGCGTCTTTCATTACACACTGTCGGAGGGTTATTCCTGTTTTTTATTTAAGATCCAAATGAAACCAGCTCCAGATACTGATGTAACATTTCAGAGTTTCTATACATACCTTTGTCTGATACATTTATGGTCTTAGTCACAAAACCAGTGAACAAATTACACGACTGAAAAGTAAGCAGATTGTCCAATGATTTACTGCCTTTGAGTTTGTTATATGATATAATATAATACAATATATAACAATATATATAATATAATATCGCAGTGTTCTTTAAAGGTTAAGCTCATTAGCAGAGATCACTGTTTATCTACAACACCATTATTATTACCGCAGTTTTACCTGATATACTTTCAGAAAAAATATCTTGAGTGCTGGTTTGATTTGTTTTTAAAGCTGGAAACAGAGAAGGTAAGTGACAATTGACAGATCAGAGTTTGAACTGGGTTTTAACCCGGGATTGTTAGTTACTGATGGTCTGTGATATCAATAACTTACCGTTCAATAACCTTAACTATGGTCATTGTTTGTATAGAAAGCATAAAGACCTCTGATACCTCCTAAAACATGAGATATGTCCATTTCAAATCTGAGAACCAATTTCCAAGCTAGCAGAAAGTGTATCGAGAGGTGGTTTGTCCTCATTTGATGTGAAGTTCAACCAGGTCAAGGTGTTCGCCTGTGTGACAACAGTCGTGACTTTGATTTTTTTTCTTCTCCCTGAATAGTTTCATTCCTCTGAAACCAACACTCAGTGGAAATGCCTGAGCTCTTTTCATGGTTATACCCATGAGACTCAAAGGCAGCAGGAGTCCATTCTCCCCATTCTCATCTCCCTCCAACCTGTTCTCACTCCATCGCTTCCAACGCGGAGAAGATAAATCAGGTGCCACGGGTCCTTTGATGTGAGGGGAAATAGATGGGCCGTTTGTTGACAAAACTCATTTTCCCAGTTCCAGGTAATAAAGTACACTGTGTTGGCTTTTTTGCCTTTTCTATTTGTGGCTGCAGCAGGTCTGTCTTCTCACGCGCCCTCTGTCATGTGACTCTCGTTTTTTCTTTGACAAATGGGTGTGTGTGCCGACTCGATTGTTGAACACACACAAAAAAGCCCCCGGTCGGGCGGAGCCGGTGACCAGGTGTGTTCTGCTAACAAACTCACCAGGAGCATTGGATCTGCCCATTTTTCTTTCAATAACTGTTTTTCTGTTTACCCCGAATGAAAGGGATCAGTCCATAAAACTCCCAGACAAAGATATTGACCAAATACCTTCAACACTTTAAATGTCCTGAATCAAGAGAGATTTATAGAATAGATCAGTGTGATTCTTCAGTGTCTGCATTCTGATTATTTGTTGCTGAACAATCAACAAATTAAACAAGTTCAATTAACAGGAATCTCTTTCAGCATTACATCATTTTGTTGTATAAAATAAGTTTGTTTGTGCTGCAAAAAACCCGATCTATTAAAGCTGATTAAACGTATTGTCTAGGGTCCCATTTCTGAGCTCATTTTAGATTCAAATGTAAAGAAAATCAGTGGACGGTGTTAATAGAATTTTATTGTTCCAGTCAGACTGATGTGAGATAGACAGATAAAATATTAGTTTTGCGTTACAAAGGTTTGTTTAACTGATAACAAAGCTGGACCAAACCACTCATGTATAAACAGTATTTAAAATACATGTCATTTTGTGCTGGAACAATCCTTTTTACTCTTTAAACAAGTCGTTTTTTGGCACACAAGGAGGCTCCTGTGAGGTGTTATTGTGCCTTTTGTTACCCACAGATATCTTTTCTCACCTGGAGGGATGGTTCGATGGAAAGTGTGGGCAGTTTGATGGCTGCGCCTCATTGACCGCTGCTGAAGATAAAACTTCAGGCTGTTGGAAATCTCTATAAGAAGGTCTGTGGAAAGAAATCTAGTTCGGCTTCCAAACTAAAATCGCCCAGCTGTGAGGAGTCAGAACTCAGCAGGATGGATCGTGTCCTTGCTGTAACCACCTTGTGTTTGCGCCTTTCTGTCCTGGTCACTCGGTCACTGGTTTAGTTTGAGTGTTTCATGCTTTGTGCTGTTGCCTGTGTTTGCATTTTGGGTTCCTAATCCTCCATCAGTGACATATATACAACAAAAACACCTTGTTTTCTGATCTATTGAGTTTGAAGCTGAAGCCTGGTCATGATTAGCTCGGCATAAGGGCTTAAACGAAAAGCTCTCCAACAGGTTTCACTTCCACCACACCACCGGATGAGAGACCTGCTGGGGAAATGCACAGGTGGCCATTCGAGTGGACTCATCTCAAAGAGAAGAGCACCATTTCCAACCTGCATTTAGTTTACACAATGCAAAAGGGGGAATGCTATTCACCAGAAAAATATTTAAAAAATTAATCAAAAGATATGATACACACTTAACAGATTAAATAGAAAACTAAATTGGCAGAAAATGAAAAAGCTAAGTAGAGATTTTTTTTTATAGAACAAAAAAACCTTTTAGGATCTGCAAAATGCGGTTTAGAAACTTTATTTCAGCCATCAAATCTGACATTTGGTTGTGTTAACTTTGATTTTCTCCATCCAGCAGTGGCCTTCAGTTGTCGTTTTTGCCATGTCAGTCTTGTGAAGATGCTCAAACTAAGCTGCAGTCCCATTGGATGGAGCCTGGCCTGGTAGATGCTCACAGTTAGAAGTACTGTGTCGTTATACAGGACAGTTTGTGTGAGAGGTGAAAGCAGGAAATACAGCCGAGGCTCTTTCTGTCCAGAAAGAATGAACTATTGATTTGTTGATGTCATTTTTCCTCTCAGTAAATTCTGCATGGGCTCTGCTTGGCATTTGCAATTCTAGTTTTTTTTGACAAAATAACACCTAATCAGCAGTTCATGCTCCACAAAAATGCAAGTTCTTTTTATCTATAGGTTAAATGCACTGTTTCTATACATTTAAAGTGAACCTCATTTGTAAACTGCGTTTTCCTCATGTTTACAGGTGAAAAAACACAAATAAATAGACCATTTGAAGTAGATATGTTTCACATTTTACAGTTCTACAAGCTGTGAAGGAGCAGGGGTAATTTTATAAGCGAGCACAGAACCAGAAAAAAAGTAATAAAAACAAAGTGGTGTTTGCGGCTCTCAAGTGACAGTTCCAATCCTGAGATTCTGTCCAACGGGGGGAACAAAACACATTAAGCTGTCAAATAACTGCCAGCCATCGATTACATCGGCACAATGTTGCAATTCATAGTCTGAATGCAAACGGGAAAAACACCCAGAAGGGATGCTGCTCACAGGGCAGCTACGAGGTCACAAAAGTTTTCTTTACCATTTCCTTTTTATATCGAAATGCCAGTTTTGTGTCTTTCGTGCGTGTTTGTGCAGTTAGCAGCTGTAGCTTTAGCAGTTAATAATGCATGTTAGTTTCTAAATTAAACCTAAAGTATCTGTAGCAGTGTCACAGCTCCCTATACTTAGAGTGAACTCTTATTCCTCTCTTCTCGTGGCCTGACACAAACTCATTTTTCTTTCACACAGTATTGATCCATCTCTCTCTGCTGCAGCTTTTAATAAATCACAGGAAACTGACAAAGAGGCTGCTGTGGCTGGGGGAGCGGAATGAGTGGAGGAAAGCCGATGGCAGCTCTTTTTTTAAGCAACTGGTTGCTACAGACGCTGCGCTGTTAGCATTGAAAGGCCTGAAGTTTTCATAAAGATTGCTCTGTTTTCTTTCTTTATGAAGGAAAGCAGGATCCTGGACAACATCAAGCTAGGTTCTTTTTCATCAGGCTTCGTTTTTCTGTTTTTTAAAGGCCAATTTAATTTGCACTGATCAGGCATTCAGATAATGACATTTGATGATTGTGGTTGGAGGCATGAGCTCAGCTAATGTGGCTAATGCTACCAGCACCACCAGGTGCACCACCAAGCGCTTTAATGTGAATCATCATACCGGTAATGTCCTTGGGGGGGGGCGGTGGGTCTTGTTTTTGCAATTTGGCCGACCCTTTAGGTATGGGCGGAGGCTGCAAACACGCTATTGTAGCCACACAAAACCGACTTTTATCATTGAAAAAGGAACTACTGAGTTGTAACACCTATTGGGACAAATTGGACACTGCAACCATCAGAACACCCACAAATAAGCCAGAAAAATAAACATGAACCCACAACCTGAACCCATCTAAAGACAAAAATCCAACCTGCCATAGAAATATTGAATTACATCATTGAAATGTGTCGTTCAACCTCTTCTCTGTTTAAAGTTGCACTCGTTCAAACATCAAGATGCTTTATCTTTTATGTTTAAAAAGTCAGTTTTGTGTCATTTGTGGTGAACACTGTAAAAGATGTTACACACCCCCAGCTGCCGGGCCGTACAATAAACTGAGTTTGCATTTCTGCGTTTCCCTTCATTTTGGCTGCGCGGTCAGGGTCAGCGGTGTTGTTCATCACTCCGTCAGCCCGGCACCGGGGGTGGATTTACGCCGGTGCTGAGTCAGCGCGGCCCCCCTGCCACGCCCCGCCAAATCAAAATGCCACGGCATCTCCCGGAGTATTAATCACACTCAAGACAGGCGAAACACACACAGAAGGGGCCAGGGACAAGAGGAAAGTTCGCATCAGCTCACACTGCCTCTCACACTCCTCACTCACACCTTCAGTTTCTGTACATTTACTTGTATTTAACATCTGTGTGGTTGTTTTCTTCGCATTTTCGTGGGTATAAAAGGGCCTGTGCGGCACGCAATTGTATCCAAAATGAATGGTGTGTTTTTGCTTGTACAAAATGTTCAATACACAAGGAGTATGAGTCATTTGGGGCATGTTCATGTTGGTACGTCCTCAGCAGGATATAAGGGGTGGATGTTGTGACGTGTCCTGGTTGTCCAACAGGGAAAAAAACAGAAACCACATTGAATAAAATCTTTATTTATGTATGTTTAAATACAAAAAAATCATTTGAGGGGGTTGAGCAGCTTTAAATAACGCCGACTGTTGAGTTTGAATGTTTTCCTCAGAGCAAATGTCATGATTTTAATAACTGAATAAAACAGCCCGTCGTTTAACCGTTTTGTATTCTAGACTTGAAAAGAGGATACACAAAATGTTTGGGATGTCGGTAAATTACACGACATGCTTCTTAACTTCGTCCTTTCTGTCAAGAACGCTCCTAGCCAAAAAAACGAGACAGCTAACCTTTTTAAAAGTGTGTCTGTAAAAGTGCGACTGGATTATAATCACGCTGATTTACGGCTGATGCTGTGGATGTGATGCAGTTTGATTACATTTTATTGCATAGTTTATCAACACATTTGCTGTCTTTGCCTCTCATGGTATACGACTCTTGATTTAGGCCGTACGCAAGTTTGCATTAATACTTTTTTATTATTATGACCTTTAGCTTTCGCAGTAGATCTTTCACAGTGCTCTGTCCCTCAGGTATTTTCAGCCAGACAAAAACAGAGTTATGGTGGAAACACTGGATATTTATGAGGCGCGGGGCTGCAGCTGGAAAAGTAGCTACACGACAAACAAATGATTTATGATTGCAGTCCGCAGTCTTTGCCAAACAGAACAATTATCTTCTTTTTTTTTTTTTTTAAAGCCAGCAGACTGGATTATGTTGCCAGAGCGGCACTTTTTTAATTCAACTGACTTGACAGTCACAGAAGAAACCTTACAAATCAGACACTTATTACATTTTATATAAGTTATAAAATGTATCGATGGTGCAAATTAGATTTTGTTTTTGAGACCACTTGAATTAAAGGTGTTCAACAACATCCATCCCTGCAAATACACTATAGTTAAAATCAGATCAGTCAAAAACAAATTGTCAGGCATTGTAAATACACATAGGACGGACCTTCACAACAACTTAAGATAGTGTGTGCACAGCGATTAAATAAATAAGGAGGAAAAAGTGTCACCCCCAAGTATCAGTCGTCTTAAAACTTGATTTGACCAAGAATGGTGGGAACTAAATATCCATCCAATGACGCCTATTCAGTCTTTAATTAATCCTAACATTTACAATGACTTTTCATCTTAACTGGGACCATCATTCACAAAATAGAAAACATGTATTATGAAGTAAATTAGAAAATATGGGAAAATATGAACACAAAAAACTAAGAATCTCAAGGGTCCTAAAGGTTATAAAGTTTCCACAAAGCCCATTTTGCAACTGCAAATGCAAAAATCTGAGACAGACTGAAGCAGTTAGGGAACATTATTATATGCATTTAAGGGTTCCTACGCATGCAAATGTTATTTGGTATTAGCTCCAGGCTTCTCAACGTGAAATGTAAATAAGATCATTCAATTACTCATGTGGAAATGTCGACTCATTCTTCATCAGCGGTGTCAGGATTTGGTCATTTATCTGTACATTTGCAACAACTTAATTGAATCGGTGCAGTCCGAGCCAACTCTATAATCAGTTAAAGCCACCGGCCTCGACAGCTGTCAGTTGGCATTAACCCTGTCAAATAAGGAAAGCCACAACTCAGTAAGGTAAGTTCTTGCAGGAATGTCTTTCCCACCTGTCTATATTAAAACTACAAGCCATTATAATGTGTCACTACACACACAATGCTCCCCATTGGTTATTAGATCAAATGCATGCTTAAGAAATATGTTTGTTTTAATAAATAAGAAGATATATGTTTCTTATATGGGCTCAATATGTTCTCTACCTTATTTTATCCTATTAGCATTCTAACATTTCATTATATGGACTAGATGTGCCTCCAAGTCTAGAGAAAATGTAATGTCAATTCAGCCAGTAATTAACTTTGCTTGGAAAATAATGTTTAAGGTCACTGTTCACAATACTGATACTGTGTTTAAATAAGCTATCATAGGTACTACAGCATTATTTATCATTCTCAATACCAGCTGTAAGGGGAACTGACAACTGTAACTATCATCTATACACATACTGGGGCTGTTTTCCTTACTCAATCCATCAAAACATGTGTCGGGATATTTTATACTGCTCTGGCTCGATATAATACAGCAAAGGGGAAAAAGACAGAGACTAATGGACAGCAGGTACAAGAAGAAGACAATCAGAAAAAAACTAATCTCATCCATCTGCACAGGTCAGATTTCACACAGGAAATGGGTTTTCTTTCTCTCCTCACGCCTCATCGATCCCTCTTTCTATTCACCTTCTCTTGTTATTTCCATCACTCCCATCTTTCACTCTCCTTCACACAGATGAATGGTCGGATGGGAAATAAAAAAAGCCGACAGGGTTTATTTTCTGAAGATTTCCACCGTCCTTTATGAAGAAAGACAATCTAAGGAAGAGACACGGGAGTTAGCTGACATTTTGATGGGACAGACATACTTTTAAATTCCCCATGTTGAATCAAATATGATAATAATGTGTTTTTACTTTGCCTTTATGTCATTAAACTGTTGGATCCGTGCATGTTGGCACCAAATCACTCCACTTTTTGCATATAACAAATATGATAGATGAATACTGACACTTAGTCGTCTTTTTCCTTTTACCATAATGAGCAAAGAGCTGTCCAAGAAGATCCTTTTTCTATGTCTGTTTTATGAGTGTCTGGCTCGGCTACAACCTGGAGATGAAGTCATTTGGTATTCTCACCAGAGCAGATGTCGTTGAGTTCATTGATTTCCTCCTGAACTTTGAGGAGCATGAGGTCCTGCAATATTTCCTGCTGCTGCTCCTCGTCTTCCACCCCGAGAAGCCTCAGGTGATGCTCCTTCAGCCTCAGCAGAGCGCGGCCTGCAAAGTCATCCGCAGCCTGGGTGTTTAAATCCTGACTTCAGAGTGAGTGAAATTCACAGCGTGTCCACATCCGCTTGGAAACATAGTCCCCGAGCCATGATGCTCAACGTCTGACGAGATATCTTTACTACACAGGTTTTACCTGAGATGTCGTGTTTGAGGACGGCTTTATGGAGCGTGCACATTTGCTCCGGGTGCTGCTCCTGAAGCCAGTCCAGCACTTCCTCCACCGACCACGTCGACGCCCGCTTTGCCACGCTCATCGTCCTGAGAACACAGCTACAACAGCCCGAGACAAGAGAGATTACAAAGGGAGACATCCCCAACGCTGGTGAAACAACTGTAGATACCGAGCTGTAGATGTAATGCTGCCTTTAAGGGCTCCTTTCAATTTCTAACCAATGTTAGAACTGTATTTATGACCCCAAATTAGGTTCAGGAAGTATGAGCAGCATGTGAGAAATGAATATTTAACCGTCAGGGTTCTTTTCTTCTTCCTCAGATAACAAAAGGAAATATCAAAATGAGATGTTTTCAAGAAAACAAGGTAGACAACAGTCCTGCATTACTTCAAGAGGCTGTGATTATGAACAGTTCAAATCCAAAATTTGATCTAAGGTGGCATCACTGAGAAACGCCTCATTTGAGTTTAGTTTCAGACACAGTGTGGAACACCTCTAACAGTATAGTTAGAGTTGTAGAAATTTGACACTAGATGAAACTGATCTCATATGTGGTGTCATGTATTGCTCTTCTTCCTTTTAAATCAATTGACCAGAACTTAATTTGATGATGGCAACATCCGACTGACTGTAACAGAAACGTTCCAATCTGACCAGCTGATGTCCACAAAGTTTTTAAAAAGTTGACTTGTCTTCCTTTTGGCTTTTCTCCCGGTCATATCCTCCAGGGTCGCACCACAGTAGGACAAAAAAAAAAAAAAACGGCTAAACTGTTGATGTGACCTTTCCGGCAGGCCAGTCTGGTTATGAGGTTGTAAATATGGGAATGCAATTTCCTGAGTTAATTAAGGGGCGTGTGCCATTGGCCGAGGCAGTAACGAGGCCCCAGTGGAGTAATTGACATACAGAAAAGTGACCAGTGCAGAGACAGGGAAAGGAGTCTGTAGGGTATAAATATTGAGGCATAAAGCCACTACATGTCCACATATATACATTTAGCTTATCCCGTTTGCTCAGAGCTGTTTCAGGCCTGTAAACAAATGCAATATGCAACAACAAGCAGAGTGGAAAATTGGCTCTTTTTTAACTGCCTGCGTGAAAGATTATTACAGTCTGTAACTCCCTACTTTATTAAACTTATTAGTTTGTGTTTAATCCTGGACTCAAACTCGTGTGTTTAAAATATTAAAAGGGAAGCAGCTGATGGCAGGTGGTGCTGCCCCCTGCTGGCCGAAAGGTGTCATGAAGGAGGAATGAAACGATAATACTCCAAACACGAGAATTACCTAAAGACAGCCGCTCCTTTCTGAGCTGTAACTCAGCTTCATGGCTTGTCTGCATCCATAACTCAGAAATACAGCCCCCAGATTAAATGGGATCGCTGTCGTGCGTTCACAAATTTACACAAATGCAGATCAAACTGAGCAAAACACAACCCAAGGTGAAATCCTGCTTCCTTGTGGCATATTTGCAGAATTACATCTACCTTGAGGAGGTAAAAACAGAGGAGAAAAAACGTTCTGTTTCAGATATCATGTGTTTCTGGAGCATGGAGCAACTTCAAATAAAAAGGAAATTTGAACTAATTACTGGTTGAAGGTGTGTTAACTTGTTTATGGGGAAATCATTCTATTGTCTAAGGCTTCTAACATAATAGAGCTGCTGATGTAAAAGGTTTTGTTGTTTTTTTTTAAGTTGTGTGTATCCCTCTAGACTAGATGAATGAAAGAATAGTTAAAGTGCCATAATTTAGGGTGCACCGTTCTTTCTGTGTGGACTAAAAAGGAGGGTGTGGCGCGTTGTTTTTCAACCACAACCAACACACAATGCGTAGCTATTGAAACACAACAGAAATTCACACAACGCGTGCTCAATTTCACTGATTACTCCTCCTTACCTCCGACCCGGTTCCGATCCAGCTGCTACGGCCCCTCTCCTCTGTACCTGTACAGCCCGTGAACGTCTTGCGTCAGGTGAGTGCCCCCGTTAGGCTCCGCCCCCTTTCTCCACTCCTTCCTGATGCCTTCAAGAGCGTCAACAAACACTGAAATACGTTTAGAAAATGGAAAAATGTTACAGGATAATGAGTCGATGTAGTTGTTTTTCATTTAAAAAAAAATCTAATATTCTTTTAGGACCATGTTACCTGGGATGGATTTGATCTGACTGGTGTTGTTTTTCTTACATAAGATATCAATGTATTGATTTTGTTGAAGTGGAAAAACATGTCCATAATGATGCTGCTTTCAGTAAATGTTACAAATGAGTTTTTGTTGTGTTCCTTGATATCCAGGTGTTGAAACAACTCTGAATTTTGCCAGTATCAAACATTTGAGTGGAGGACAAATTGTTTTTATGGGGTATTTAGGACTACCCCAAATTTAACCACGATGTAAAACATACAACAATTTATTAGTGTGGTAAATTATTAACTGCTTCAAGCAATTAAATGTGGTGTATGTCA
This sequence comes from Menidia beryllina, assembly GCA_013363375.1. Classification (NCBI taxonomy): domain Eukaryota; kingdom Metazoa; phylum Chordata; class Actinopteri; order Atheriniformes; family Atherinopsidae; genus Menidia; species Menidia beryllina. The sequence continues at coordinate 90,548 of JABUIW010000155.1, read as the reverse complement.
GCGTGATTCAAATAATTGCCTGAATACGTCAATTATCCGAGTTTCCCTGAAGGTATCAGTCCCTGCAAAGTGTAAGAGAAAGTGGTAGAGACTCCCTTTGTCTCCAAACTACCTTTATTACTGTTCAGAAGCAAATCAGACGACCATTACCTATCTGTTCTGCAAAGAATGCCTTTTCGTTTCTGCCTGTTAAAAGGAAGTTTTTCCTTGCCTGTGTCGCCTAGTGCTTGCTCATGGTGGGAATTGTTGGGTTTCTGTAATTAACTTCAGAGTAGGGTCTGACCTGCTCCGTTTGGAAAGCGCTGTGAGACAACTGTTGCTGTGATGTGGCGCTATATAAATAAAATTGAATTGAATTTTCAAAGTTGGTGGAATTTCACTCATCTCCACAGGAGGGCGCTCTTGCTGCACCACGGGAGGGGCTCCTCATCTCCAAGCCCGGGGAACCCCACAGCTGAGCAAACCTCCAGCGACAACTTTTGTAGTGGTCATGTGACGATGCAGAGCGTGTATATTATATTCCACATGTGCGCGCAGGAGCCCTCACTCCAGAGCTGCCGTCCCGTGCACGCTCCCGCGCGTCCTGCTGCAGAGTCCAGAGCTGCTGGACGGAACAAGAGGACCTACAGAGGACCTACAGACCTTTTGAGGGGGAAACTATGAGGAACGCGGAGCTGTGACCGTGACAACCCGAGTGACAGCTGACCAGGTGAGAGAGGAACACCTCTGAGATCACAACTTACCTGGAATAAAGCAGAGGACCAATCACAACCTGCACCTGTGATCACCTGTTTATTCTATTAACATGCAGGATCTAGTGTTAGGGGGTTTTAATAAGCTCCCAGGTGGTTATTAACAACTTTCTGAAACGTTGTGCGTAATAGTCACAGTGTCAGATTCATGGGGTGTTCAGGTACTCTCCCTGCGTGTGAACCAGGCTGCAGCTTTTGCAAAACCACCAAGCCAGCTAAACTTTTGACCTTTTGGAGGGGTGGGCAAACGTGTCGACATCTGTTAAATTTTTATTGCAATTAGGATGAATGGGAAGTTAAAGAGCTGATTTATGGCGTGCCGTTTATTGGAGCGGTAGCCACAATAGACAGGAAATTCACATTTAAATGGAACTCATCCGCAGAAAATTGTTATTTTGTGTTTCGGCGGTCATGGGTGAAGGATCTCTTTAATTGAGTGGAAAAATGGGTTAATGTTGCACATGGATGAGTGAGCAATAACAGAGCGTTGTCATTATGTATGTGATGATATGGTGCTTTCAAATGCTTCTACATGCGCTTACCTTTGTGAATTTTACATCTGAAAATGAGTTCTTCAGACCTACTATTAGAGACCACAGACAAAGCTTTTCTCCCAACAACTGGGTGCTCTGCTGGGGACGAATTGCAAGATAATTGTGGCTTCTCATGTTGAGAGGAAAGAGAGCGGATCACCCACCTTCATGGGTGACAATCCTGTAAACTGACCCTCTGAATATGCTGAAAGGAACTTTTGCCACATTTCAGCAGCGAACGGTTGAAACGACAAGAGTTGGTAGGTTGTCTGTTTTAACTCTCTGAAAGGTCTTCCCAAATATCAGCTTAGGACCAGCCCAGCTAAAGTAACAAAGAGTCTGAGGGGTTACACAACAACACAGGGCCCAGGGGCTCTATTAGTCAACATACATGTACCAGGACACTTCTTTTTTTTTTTTTTCCCACACCCCGGCAGATCAGCGTTCTACTGGTGGTATAACATGATCCTGTCAGAATTGGGTGCACCAAATCTAAACTGTGATTCTCATACAAAACAAAGCAATCTCACAACCCCTTTTTGCCTCTACATCAAGACATTGTCATGAAATTTGTTCTTGCATATGTTCCAAAGTTAAAGGTGCCTTCATGTGACATTGGGATTAACACGATAGTGTATTTCCACAAACTATACCAGACATCTGAATCTTTGTAACACCTGTGAACCCCCCCACCACCACCACCACCACTGTGTAACTCTCGATCCACGGAGCTGTACCACGCATACAGTGTGTTTTGTGTTTATTTGTGTGTTATCTTGCTAAAATAAGGATATGTTGAGGGTATAAAGAGTCTGTCATCTTGATGACAGTTTCTCCAGAAGCTGCTTAGATCATTTAGCAGTGATGGGGATGTGAAAGCTGCAGCACTCATTTGCTGTACTTTCACAGATTCTGGTTTTTGACTTATATTTCCGTGCTATTTACACTTAGACATGGGCTTGAAATGATCAGATAAAGATCGCTGCATGCTGCTTCTTACCCAGTAACCCAGATATGATAAAATTGGAATGGATGCCTTTAATTGTCTAGTTTCAATAGACGCTCCAAATTCCCTTTTCGGGCACCACTGCTGTAAATGAGTCCTCTGCTGCTTGAATTTCTCTACATTTCAGGGTTTTTCCATTCCCTTCTCCATCACGTTAAGCGGTAACTAAAGTTGTAGAGCGGATGAGAGTGAGACGTTGATGGCTTTGCTTTCCCACCGTCCTCCGCTGGCACAGCGTCGCCAACTTAATGACGAGAGTTTTATCCCATCGAGCTTCGAGCAATTAGAAGATAACTCACTCCACGCCCGCACTCTCACATGCAAACACGCCGTCTGTAGACACGCACACACACACGGCTGTGGAGTGTTTTGTTGGATCTCCTAGCAGCCCTAATGGTTCCCGCCGAGCCCAAATGTCAACCTGACCCCTCGATCCTCTCTTTAATGAGAAAGTCCTGACGGAACGTTTTTTAACCACTTTCTCAAATATTCGCAGAAGACTCCCGACTGGAGCGCTTTGCATTTCATCCCTCTGAGTTGTCCGCCGTAGGCTCCGTGCCCCAGATCTTATCCGTTTATTTCCTGCTCCCTGTCATTCATATGTGGCGTGGGAAACCCAACCACAACTGGAGGCTCTGAGTAAATGGTCTCAGGTACAGGAGCATGAAAAATTCGTATAAAAGCAGGACTCGTAGGACTTCACAACTTTGACGGCAAAACTGTATGAGACTTTTTTCATGGCAGAGAACATGTAACTGAGCAACACCTGCCACCTTGTTGGAGTTACAGCTCCTAAAGATAATTCCCAAATGAGACGAGTTTGTCTTCTTGCTTTGTCTAAAGTTTGTGTGTTTGAGCTTCACCAAATATTAGATATATGTCAAAGTACTATTCTTTTTTTTTTTTTTTACCACTAGTTTAAAATGGTAAAAGCCTTTAAAAATAACTCTTTTTCTGACTGTTACAATTTTGTTTTTCAATACAAAAAATGATGAGGGGAAAATATGGAATCGCCTTATAATGTTCAGGTCTACATCGAATGCCTACACAAAAATCTGAACGCACAAATGTGTCGGCAGTTGAAGGAGAGTGCCTTCGGGGTTTAACAAGCTGTTGCACCTGGCTGGTGGACAGAAAACGTTGCCCCGGCCAGAGGCGCATGTGCAAATGGCGACTATAGAACTCCTTTAAGAAGATAATCCAACGTGCAGTTGGACAAGCGGTGTTCACTCGCAGCTGTGTCCACAATCTGTAGAAACGGGGGAAACAAAGGAAACATTCAGGTCGTCCAAAGAAGAGTTCAGCACTCTGGGACAGAAAGATGTCTTAAAAGTTGGTGTTTGTGACAGAGCTGTAAGAAACTGGATGGAAGTGAACTTCAGAGATGAGTCACCAAACTGCTCTGGGTGAGGAGGTGATGCCGCTGGTTCCATCAGTCGGAGTAGAATCGCTTAAAATTCATGCGTGCATGAATCAATTGGGACCGAACTGACTGTGGTGGGACATAAGTACCTAGCTGTAATACAATAGCCAGCTTTGCCAAAACTTTCTGTGCATTTTCAATTAGTTTGTCAACAGTCGTTGCATTCTTTCAATGAGAAATTAAAGATTTACGAATGATGGTGACTTTCCTGCAGCTTTTCCCCCTAAAATAACCGCAAAGACCTAAAACGGCTTTTTTTTTTTTTTTTACTGCTTATAATCTTTTTTTGTTGTTGCTTTTATTTGGTTTTCTTTCTCTTGGTGATGCCTTACACCTAAGACTAAAGCTTTAATATTCACAGAAATCTAGCAACATCGATGTGTCCGAATGTTTTAAATGTTTAACAATGCTTTGAGCTTTTCTTAGACAGCCCTCGACTTTTCCCCCGTCTGCCCGTCGCTCAGCCAAATGCGATTTTTTTTGTCATTCTTATCCGTGTGAGGGTTGGTATTGCCTACCGGCTCTTTCCCACTGAGGGTAACAAAAGGGGTTAAATAGGTAAATAGGAGTTGAACCCTCCCCCTCTGCAGCTGTCACAGTATCACCAGGGGAGCCACTCATACTCTGACCCATCAGCAGACAAACTGATTGCTTGGTATCCTCCGTATTTACATCACACACACTAACATATGCAGAGATTTACTGTCTTTATGCAGCATTTCATAGCCACTGGTTGGGACCGTTTTATTGGACTTAGGGTGATACAGCTGTTAAAAGTAACAGGATCTATGCAGAAAATCAGCCTTCAGAACACTGACAGTTTAGATGCCGAGTCTTACAGCCTGTCAGTGTTCATCTTTTTTATTTTATGGATTTTTTTTATTTTTTATTCGCATGCTGTTTGAGCAGCTAGGAGGAACACAGGCTGAGCAGGACGTTGATGGTCCTCCAGGAAGGGTTTGGGGTAATTTCACGTCTTTATTTCCGTTGAGAGGGTCTGGAGAAGTTTGCTTATTGTGGTTCCACTGCAACCTGGACATGTGGTAGGAAATGAAGGAGCAGATGCAGCGTTTTATCAGGTGAGATCATAGCAGCATGGCTACCAGTGCTATACGCGCTCAGTTGCCGTTCCCAGTGTGACACTGAAATCCTCCACCGTGTTTTGGAAAATTGGCACAGGAGCTGGTTTTATGACCTCCTCCGATGCCGTACTTTCTGATGTGGTGGCCACGTCCGTGCGCTTCCCAAGGCTAGTTGGGAAATGACCTATTCTGAGTTTTATGCACGTTAATTCATAGTTGTTGTAAAATGGCTTCCTAAAAGCCGAGCAGACAGATGGAAAGGAGCTAAAACACATCTCCTCTCCAGCTCCGTTGGCTGATGTACAAAGCACATAACATTGGTTTGAAGACACCCACAATCCTCACACCACAAGGATTTCCTTCTGTTTGTTTAGCTTGGAGCTGTGCGTGTTGTTTGGCCAAGCCAGCAGCGATGATCAGATATCTCACAGCTGGTCCACTGAACGGGGAGCCGTGGACTAGAATGATCAAGCCTACCTGTGGGGGCCGATTCCACCTCGAGGGTGCTCCGTCATTAACAAAGCATATCCCCCTAATGTTTATCGTGGCAGCCTCGATGCTACAGAACAGTAAAAACTAAATGTTCCGGTTCACTTTAACTGTTTTTTCAAAATTGTGACTTTATGCACTATTTTGTGGGCCTCCAGAGCATCGTCAGAGAGTTCAGGAGAAATAATACAGTTTTTTTCTTTTCAAGTTTCATTAAAAAAAAGAAAAGTTAAAGTCTAGAAAAGAACACATGGATTTAAGTGCTTGTTAAGCCCAATTTCAGAACAAATCAGGTGCTCTGGTCCACTCAGATAAACCAACAAGTTTAGCATCTATCAAGTCTTTTTCTTACTTGTTCAGGTTAGATTTAAATTGAGACACCAATTGCATTTTCTAAGCATTTCAGGGTCTTACTAGAACTTACTAAACTGTATCCTAACTGTCTGACGGCGGCTGCTTTGGCTCTCGTGTGTCTTCAGGAGGAGATGGAAAACAAAGCCATGTATCTGAGCACAAATGACGAGAGAGAGAGCACCTCCATGTATGAAGAAGCCTACGACGGACGGAACCTGTCCAAGCTCAACCTGTGCGATGAAGGTGAGTTAAGATTGTCAACTTCCTGAGTTCACCTTTTCAAAAGCAACTGAAACTTTGACCTGATTCTAAGAGCTCGTAACCGCAATATCTCCTAGCTCATCCCAGAAGTTTGTTCTCAATGACAACAGCTGCTTTTAATTCTTCTTGGCAACAGAAGGAGGAGATTGGGAGAGGGGTTGGGGGGGTAAAAATGTTTTAGCAGACTTTTCTGAAGGGGCTTTCTACAAAACCATTTGTGCATCCACAGAAACGCCCACACACTGATAAGCAACACAGACGCAGCCAAGCCCACTAAAACACACGGATGAGGAGAGGTGATGTCATCATGTTATGGCATCCGTTCTCCACCAATGCAAGAAACATCCCCAAAGATACATCTGCATGTGTGTGTGTGAGAGGACAGGTGCAGCTGCACAAACCCTCAGCTGACCACTTTGATATTCTCAGGTTTCAATCCCAGACTGGGCCTGATTGCTGTGAAGGTCTGAGTGAACCACCACTGGTGGGTTGTTGACTCTGGAAAAGTCTTTGGCCTCGCTCGTTAACAACGGCTGCTCCTACTCCCCGAATCCTGGATCTGTTTCAAACCTCGTTCAACAAGAGAAGTCGCATCTCGCAACAGACCGGAGGAAATATGATTAGTCATGGATTAAAAATGCTGACCCATGGATAATAGATGAGGTTTATCTTGTATTTATCTTAAGTATTACTAAGAATTCCCGTCATTGGATCCTGATTGTTACCTATTTCAAACTGATTTGGCATATTTAAGATATGATACAAGATTCTTCATAGGTTTTTTGCTCTTTGTGGACCATAAAATGAGGCTAGCACTTCATATACATTTGTTGGTAAGAACTTAAAATATTTAACTTACCTCCTGATGATGTCAGTATATTATTTCATTTAATTAAGTGTTGACTATCCAAGACTGTAGAACTACACAAAACAGATATGAATCATCTTAATATATTATTAAGTACACCTAGCTTTTTAATAATTACTCACCTGTGAAATAATGACTGTTTGGTGGATTGCATTCATTTGTCTGATATAGTAGCAAAATGACATCGTAGTGATGAAATGGTACAAAAAATGGTAAATGTCTCAGACCTGTTGTTTGGTTAGAACAACACAGTTTTGGTCAGATAAACCCACCTTTTTGTCTTTGAATGCAGTAAAACCCTGTAATGGATTGAAAACCTACAGTATATTTAGAATGGATGGTTGGAGGTTCTAATAAAGTCTTTCTTAATCACTAGAGGCATTACAGGCCCTGTTCAGAGAATATACAGAACAACAAAGAGAAAACTGATATTATACTTGCTTTTCTTTTATGATATTCATACAAGTTGATATGGGCTGGTGATTTCTTGTGGTTCCATTTCTTAGGCTAATAAATAAGGCAGTACAGTGTTATGCCTTCTTCGAGTGTGCTTTGAAGTGAGGCATGAACGAACTAAAAGGCACCAGTTCTGTTTCTATATGGTGCATTCCAGCCATGTGATACACACACACACACATCCAGCTGAGCCAGCTGTGTTTGTCTTACACTGGAGTAAAGTGTGTTCCTCATCACAGAGGGGAAGTGTGTGTCTCTGTGCATCAGCAACAGTCCGCCAGCATCCACTGATGGATAATCACGCTCCAAATGAAAGCATGCTGTTCCGAGTGTTTGCATTTCATACTCGGACTCCGTCCAGCGTTGGGACTTGGGCCTAAGACACTATCTAAAACTTCGCGGTATCCCAGTGGATGCGACGTCCATCACGACGCCGGACTTTCTTAACACCAGAGTCCAGACGATTGTATCTCATCTGTTAACCTTCGTGTTTGATTATTCAAATGCGAGTAGTGGTAAAATAAAAAATCCAAGTGTACGTTTCCTTAAGAGAAGAAAAGGAATGCTTGGTGGATCAGAGGGCCAGAGCTACAGAGACACTATTCCAGGATGCTGGGGAAAAGAGTCCAGCAGATGGTGTGTTCTGAGGACTCGGAGAAAGCTCACGGTTGTGCTTTGGGAGAGTTGGGTATCGCACAACCGGAGGAAGTTGGTTGGTTGAGTTGGTGCGCGTCGCTTCAGAGCTGGAAAGGCTTGACTTTCCTGGCCCGCCCCAGTCCCAAGCGGCGGAGATTCTGCGGGTCATTCTGGATTTGAGTAATGACAAAAACGAAGTGACTGTGAATAGAGGCAGCTGAAGTAAGCCTTCAGATGTTTGGACTCACTCTAAGGGACAGGGCCACAGAAGCTGGCTGAGTAGGTTTAGGTTTCTAAGGAGGATGACCTCCAGGCTCCTCCCAGGATATTTGATACGTCCCGTCAGGACCTGGTCAGGGATAACCAGTAGAAGACGGATGGATGAGGACACCAATGAAACCTCAGTCTCGGTCGTTACAGCAATGACTGGTGAAAGAAGTCAACCTTAGGAAATCTCTCCTCCCTCTCCTTGACCTGAGGGGAAAGTTTCCATCAGCAGCATCAACAACATCTTCACTAAGTCCCTTTGAGCTCTCTGTCATTCACACATGCACAAAGAAAAGGCTTTTCCATTATTCATTTAATGCACTTTGTCAGTTTTCATCAAGGCTCATTCTCCAGCATCTGTTTGACCCCGAGAGGACCGTTAAGTGGTGACATGAATTATCCAAACAGCTCCTCAGCGAGCGCGCGCAGGTCGTGTAACACACTACGCTGTGTGAGTTATGATGTATTCTCTGTGAATAACTGGGTCAATGTTGAGTTTTTGCCATGATTTTGCTACCATAATGTGTCTGGACAACGTCTGAGCTTAGCTGGGTGTTAAGATTGAAAAGCCAACAATAAATTAAAGCTGCTGGGCTTTCTGTTCGTTTAGTTTTTTTGTTTTGTTTTATCTTATATGCCATGCTGGAAGAAGATCATCAACAACAATTACGATAGCTTAAAATCGGCCATAATACTTACTTGAGGAGTGTATTTGAACCCTAGACTGGAATTACACGTATATTTTCCTCTTAAAATCATACCTGTTGTGATGCAAGAAACTTCTTGTCTATGTAAAACTGTTTTCCCTTCAGCATGTTGACTTGACAGCAGATTCACTTTAGGGATATTCCATACAAATATTTACTGAACACAGTCATTAGATGAATATTAACTTTAGATCCTGCTGTGCCACAATCACAGACACTTTAAAGAAGCAATTTTTATTTGAGACAAAATCATTTCATTTTCATTTTTCTTCTGCTCAGTGTCGGGAATGCGTCGCAGGAAGCAGGACCAGTGCTGCAGCCACCTGAACTCCCTCTCAGCTATCAAATACGCCATCGTTTCCCTCTACATCCTGGTTTTTCTCACCATCTTTGGACTCTGCCTGGCAGGTAGGATGCTTTTAGGGTAGATTTACCTGTAAGATGATTATTATTTTTGTCAAATGAGTTCTAAATCCTGGTAACAGTTGAGTTTTTTTTTTGTGTATGTGTTTTTTGTGGGGGATTAAAAACTCCTTTTTCATCACTGTGGTAAGAGAAAACATCTCCTTCTACATTCCTGGATACAGCCAGTGTGCATCACACCCACTGTTCGTGTTTTGGAAAAAACTATTTTGGGCTGAGGAAGCTGTTTGAGGTAGCAGAAATAGCTGTTGTCCACGCTGATAGCAGAGCACGATGCTGAATGATAGATATCCAAATGCTTATTTATTTCTTGAAGTGTTATTATGTTTAAATGAGACTGTGCAGCAGTTTGGGCGATTGATTTGCCAGGTTTGCCTCCTTTTAAAATAAAAAAAAAAACATTTTTTCCATGTTTTCTATGGTTGCACTTGCTGAAAAAGCACTCTTGTCTACGTACTGCTCTTCTGCCAGTACATCTCTGATCGATGGCTTTTGTACTAACAAGGCCTTTCCCAGGAAGACCAGCTGTTCCAGACGACCACGTCATTAGCTGAGCCTCTGTGAAAGGGAAAAAGAGAGAGAAAGGGAGTCCACAAATCTGCTTGTTATGCAGCGTATATGTCAAGAAAGCACAGATATTGTCTTCCTTTTGCTCTCGTAGCACAAACGGCATAAACCATTTCTCAAGTTTAACTTGTGATGAAGGACACGCACATGCGCAAATACACAAATGGATCATAAAAGCTCATTTAGCTAGTCTCAGGCGGAGCTCGGGGATGTGGTCTGAAACATTAGCTCCTCTTAAACTGTCTGTTCTGGTTTAGTTTAGTTTCTTGAAGCTCTACCTGAGCTCCAGTCATGTGTCGTGCTGCCTCTGAATTGAAGGAGTCGCAGCTCAATTAAATGATTTAACAGCTATTTAGCATCACATTTAAGGTGCTGGTGGTCCTTTAAACTCCACCGCTGCTTCTGTGTCTTTTCAGCCAGATTTTTTTTTTTTTTATTTGAGCTGTGAAATCCTTTTCCTGAGTGCAGTGTATCAGTGAGCGCCTTCAGGCTTCCTGCTCCCGATTCCAAAACTCTGCACATCTGCGACAGGTTTTAACCTGATTCCCAGGTGAAAGTTACATCTGTCACAGCATTTTAGAAGCGTGACAGGCTCAACCTTTTACACGGCTACATTAAAGGCAGAGGAGCAAAACCATGACGGAGCCTTTGAAAAGCTGGCTTCTTGTTTTTTTTTTTTTTTTGTGGCTTTGTTCCCGAACTACCCTTCATCCACACTGTAAAATACTCCAGCATAAACTCACAGCCTTTGGTCCTGTTCATTGACATCATCCCTGATCAAGGCCCTGATAATGTGGCTTCAGGAGTGCAGATTTTGTAGATTAAAAAACTTTTACTTAAAAACTTGTGCCCGTGAAGAAAATGAGAACCAGTTGATCATCATGAAAGGATGGAAAACAAAGTCGCCTTTACTACAAGACATTGAAGTAAATCTCTCCTTTTTGGAAACACTTAGGTCATCATGATGTTTTATGATGAAGGCGTAGTGAGAACCTGCCTGCTTCTCAAAGTAAACAAGCAAAGAAGGACCTTGTCAGCAGTAGTTGAAACGCACTACATGTTTTTGTTGTTTACTATTTTGATGTGTACTTGGTCATTTTTCAGTGCCTGTAACCAGGGTAAAACACTGTGAATCGGGCTTATTCCACATGACTCTGAACCATATTCATTTTAACCCTTATTACGCCATATTGGAAGATTTTTGAGGTTGATGCTAGCGGAGGCTGCATTGTGTGCCAGGAACGTGTGAAAACAGAGATCCGTCAGCTCATACATCGCGGGTTGCATTTGACAAGCTTTGCAAAGCCAAAACACGGCCAGTACTTCAGATTACTGTTGGCCACAGACCATTCAGTGGCCCTGAACGTACTTCTGCAACATGGCAGCCGTCCACATGAGAAGAATTCAATGTGGACGTGATGTTCCCAGCTCCCTCTAAAGGGTCTCAAAGCTAATGGAAGATGTCAAAGTACCACAAAAAGTCACGAGTGATGAGAGGATTGTCTGTTGACCTTCTTGAAGGGAATGTGTCCAAAAAATGCGGAGAGCGACACAAAAAAAACGACGGCATTTAGCACAATTCCAAAGAAGTCCTACGTCTGGATCGATCTGGATAAAACTGAGTTATGCGAGAATATTCTAGCTAATAGGAGCAACCAAAGAGACTGTTGCCACCATAAATTTAACCCAGTGTTTCTTTATGGAGGTGGGAGAACCTGACAGGTCAACCAATCGTTGCAACAATCCCCTGACCAACTCTTTAAGTGGTCATACAGAAGCCCTTATTCAATGAAAGGCGCATGGTAGAGTGATGCCAAGAGGCAAATGGATGAAACAAAGACTTAAAGACTTTCAGATGAAACCAAGACCTAACTATCTGGCCACAAATCTGAACTGCCATGCACATCTTTCTCATCTTTTAGTCGGACTAGAGCAGGAATGATGCCCCATAACTGTTGTAAATAATGCTAAAATACAAAAACTGAGTGGGGGAAACAAAATGAGGGGAACATTTCAGTTCAGTTCATTTTCCTTTTCCAACTCGTATAATTGGTTTTGACAAACCTTTGGCATCCTCGGGTGGGAGAACCGGAGATCTGTACATTCCGACTACTTTCTTTATGATTAGTCGTTTGTGTACAGGAAAGGGTGGACTTGCGGGTTTTGTGTGTAAGCACTGTTTGTGTATCTGGGCCCTGGAGTGGCAAAGGCAGAATCTAGACCTGAACTCATTAGAGTTGAAGGTTGTGAAAAGGTTGCGCGCTAATGTTTGCCTCCAGTCTGGTTGAACTCGAATGTTTTTCTACCAAGAACAATAAGAGAGAGGTCCAAGTGGGAGGTGTGCCAAGTGTCATGCAAAAGAAAATTTAAGGCTGTGTTGCTGCCAGAAATGTTTAACTCAGGTCTAAGTGAAGGGTTGAAATGAAAAGATTTCAGCTTTTTAGCTTTGACTCGCTTTCAAAAACACTCAAAACCTGTTTTCTGTTTTGCTGTTCGGTAGAATTTTTGTGTAGACGTTGATTGATTATTTCAACGAAAATTGAAAGTAAATCAAATTCAAAATGAACTTGAAACAAAACAAAATGTGGAAAAATCTGAAAAACGTTCCATCGGCCCTGAACACCATGAGAAAAAGACGGGAGATGAGTCATTCTCCTACCATCCAAAACAACTGCCTAATTTCCAAAGCCAGATTTGGAAGGGCACGCAGTTTTGCCTTTCAAACATCACGTCTCAGAGATTGGCTGAAAACAAGTGAAGCTTACAGTGGAACTTTGGACCGAAACCTTTATGGAAATTAGCATTAGCTGTTGTTATTTCATATCACTCAAGTCTTGTAATAAATTCCAGTCTCTTCAGCGCTTGCATTGCCGCGCTTCCTCCTGCTTTTCCCGGTTGGAAAAACCGGGAATGACGCAGCGGTGCCCTAATGGCCAATTTATTTGCGTGCGTGTGTGTTATTGAGAAAAACCTTTGGAGGTGTGTCAGACTTCATGGCTGTTACCCTCTGCAGACCTCACTGTGGCCTCCTCGTAAATGTCAGCCCGACTATTAGAGGAAAGGAGGACAAGAACGGGTGATATTGACGGAGGGAGAAGGAAAAGAAAAGGAGCATTTACGGGGAAAGTTTAGAGAGACGCATCAAACATAGAAATGTTCCTGTCAAATCGTCGGGATTCTGGATGAATCTGATAACTTTATTCATCCTAATTTGATTTTAAGGCTTCTTCGAGTCACCCACTTCTGTTTTAACTACACAGCCGATGCCATTGGACGGATATGGCTGTGTGTATGTTCCCAGGGTTGGAGGTTGCCGTTAAGAGTTGGAACTGCTTTTCTGTCGTCACAGGACTGTTGGACTTCTTTCTTTTTTTTTTTTCTTTGTATAACACTAGACTGTTTTCGAAAAGCAGTCAAACCAGGCTTTTTGCAGCCAGCCTCTTTTAAATGAAATGCCGTTCATCCAAAATCCAAGTGGCTCCTGAGTAGCTGCACGGGAGGCCCCCTGGCTGCACACGCACACACAACGCACACAGACACGCAAAGCCCGGGCGCACACATTCACAACAGTGCTCAGATGTGAACAAAATCAGCTCTGTGCTGCCCACATTCTCTTCTTTTTTTTTTTTTTTTTTGTCTGAATTCTCACTTGACTTTTGGTTTTATTCCAGCTCTCCCTTTGCCTTTCTGGCCCTCTACAGCTCCTACTGTAGTGTTTTTTTGTTTTGTTTTTTTCACAGAGCCTTGTCTCTGGCTGAAAACATCTGCATCCATGACATGGATAACTCAGCAGAACTTATCCAAAGTCGTAGTTTTTGGGAAAGCGAAGGAGCAGAAGGTGATAGGCAAAAGGGGCGTAAAAGCCAAATGACAAGAGGATGAAAGAACCAGATGACTCCTGCTTCATTCATCATGAAGCTTAAGAGCTGCCACTAAAGTCCATTATTTCAACAGTCTTATCTCTCCGCAGATATCACAGAGCTCTGTCTGCTCTGGTCGACCAGATCGGCTGCACAGGGACTCATCTGTTTAAATTATCTCGTGAGTTTTATTCACTCGGAGCAGCCCGTTGGAGAAACTTTTGTCTTAGAAGTTAATTGCTTTGACTGACACATACCTGAGGAAGAGTACAACTGATTTAGTGTTTTGGCTGAGCTATTGTTAATGTCAGCCTAAAGTTTGCATGATGGAACTGGACTTTAAATATCTCAGTTGTCAGACGTTGGAAGAAACTCCCTTAAATGTCAGGTTCCACACAGAGAAAAATTTGGGCCCCGTTTGAGTATTAACAGGATAGTGAATGCATGTTCAAGTTATTGCAAAATCCTTGGTTTGATTTTTTTTTTAAGTGGACATCTGTTTAATCTCTTTCCTTTCAGCCATCACCAGTCAAATAATGTCAAGATGTAGAATTCACCAAATAGATCAACGCTCACGAATGGGAGAGGTGTAAGAGGACATTTTTCTTTTCTGTTTTTGGGGGTTCAAAAGACAAAAATCTGTGGAACACTGTTTTAAAAGCTAAATATTCTTGGATGAGATCATTCTTTAGTTTTTTTCTAAATGGTTACCCTCCCAGCACTGGTTTCTGGTCTATTCTGTGGTTCAGTCTTCAGAGAACTTGTGGTTATCGTCATGTCTTAAAGAGTAGTTCGTGATGCCTCCCACGCGGGTTATGTTAGCTTTAGAATGAAAGATATTTAGCCGAGTTCCAACATTTTAAAGAAATTTTGTCTAGGAAGGAAATGTGTAGTTATGTTCATTGAATCAAAGGAAACATCCTATCAGACCATGTGGAAATGTACTTGGTTATGAATGGGAATGTCTCCATTTGGCTGTATTTCATGGAATATTATGTGTGATTTCCTGAAGGGTTTTTGTTCTAAATTACAAGGAACTTTCATAACCATTTTTGTGTGGAACGGGAGTTCTATACAAAGACACCAAAACCTACAGAGACTTATCACTCGGCTCCGTTTTCTTCTGTTTTATGGAGCAATTTAAAGTCTTTTTCGCTCAGTGATTTTCGGTTTTACAGGCCGCCGCTTTATTGGTTTGGTTCATTCCTCCCACTCGTCATTGCTGTTGTGCACCTTCCGAGCGCCACCCACCCGACACAAAACCACTTAAAAGAAAGATTAAATCAAGCAGTTAAAGAGCCAGACTTTGACAGACGAAGAAGAGGACTGAAACAGAATCAGAAACTCTTGAAATGTGTCAGAAAAAATGCTGAAACATTAGAAGAGTTTGTCGTATCCCAAAGAAAGTCATGTTTCAGAAACTTCCAGTGGAGACATCCATATTTGTACATTTATTAGAAATTATTTTTTTTCAGTTTTGGTTGAAAAGGGCGCGACGTTACACACGAGCTAAGTTATGTGCTTCATTTATTTATTAATAAATAATTACAGTTGCCTAATGCAGGCAGCACAGACATTCTTGAAAGGCAGCTCATTTATTTCTTTGCCCTATAACCCACAAATCAAACATTTGACAGGTCTGATGCAAGCCTTCTTTCTCTGTGGGACTTCTCGTCTCTCGTTTGGAGGAGTGTGATGTTTTTGGATGCATGTTGGCCAGGCATTGTTTAAATACCTCCTGCTACATCTGGATCCAGTTATCTGTGTTGCAGGATATTTTGTTGTTGTTATTGTTTCTTCAGATTTTGTCGTAGAACAAGGCCTGAAAGCTGTCAGTACTCTCTCTGTTTTGAGATATTTCTCACTTATTAAAGTCATTCCTTTATTGGATTGGTTTATATTTGCCTTGTAGAATTGTATCAGTGTTTTACGTCCATATTTGGACAATATGGTCTTATCATTTAGACTGTTTCTGCTCTATATTGAGGTTAGCTTCTTTAGCGTAACACTGTTTATTTCAGACTCAATAAAGGATCCATCTGTTAGTCATCTATCTAACAGATGCAGAAAAGAGGGTAGAAGCTCCACACCTGTAGCGTCTGCTGGTTTTGTGAGGATGAAGACTTATTGCAGATCGGGGGGGGGGGGGCTTGGTGCTGCATCCCTCAGAAGGTGCAGCTGACTCATGCTTTCCAGTCCGAGAAAACATGCAGCTCACAGTTTTGGCACGGTGGCGCTGCTCTTTTTCTCTTCCAGTTGATTCCTGGAAAATTTGATGGTAGGTTTATTGTTCTTCTTTAACCCGTGAAATCCTCAAACAACAGTCTGTGTGTCCCTGCGAGACTGTAGGTAACGGGGATGTTGTTGCCAAGTGGAAATGGGCAACAGGCCCCGCATCCCGATTCAGCTTTGGCCTCGTTTTGGTCCTTTGTGGTAACCGTTTGGCCATGCGGTTGTTATCAGAATCATTTTTGTGTTTTTATTCAGCTAAATTCTTGTCCCGTTCTGTTTGCAAATGGAAGATCGTATGGACATGATTAGTTGTTATTACAAATGAATTAAGGTGATGATTGCCAGGAAGTTCTGGTAAACTTTGGGCCCTCTCATCTATCTTATGTTAAATTACATTTTTAATCAAAACATTGAAAGGGAACCATTCCTAAAATAATGTCAGAGCATGCCATCATTATAATTTATTTATGTTTAACAAGATTATTTTTGGCGTCCCCACACAATCCAGTGTTAAATCACCAACCTAATCAGAGCAGGTCATGGCTCTACTCAGAGAAACCTCCTCTCCTAACACCTATACCAGACCTGGCCTGGATTTACTTTACATTTCTTTAATGGTTTTGCTTGTTATGAATATTGTCAGAGCTTGGAAGGTAGGCAAGAGTAATTTAAATGTTCTGAGGCTTGAATATAATCCCTCATTATTGAGATTAATTCTATCCAGGTTGCATCACATTTAAGTTTAACTGACCTCGGAAACTCCTCAGAGTTCCTTTTCTCTGTAAAATGGGCCCTTCCTCACATCGTGTATTATATTTCAGTCCTTCATCTCAAGCCGTTTTTGCTTGAACATGTTTTCTCTCCTTTAGGAACAAGTTAAACTCAGATAGACACTTGTGAGGTGGGGAAACTGAAAACAAAAGCAGGCTCCTTTTAGCTCAGCCACGAACTTTAGATTACTTCAGCTGCTCTGAGGTTGTTTAAATAAGCACACATTCTATAATACAAGTAAAAAAAAGGCTCTCTCGAATGCATACCATATGTGTATGACTAAATTTGTCTCTAGAAAAAACTGTTGAGGGCAAATGTGACACCACAAAGTGCCACTCCTCTCGACTTTAAAGACAAACCTTAAAGGTCTGAAGCTACACCCGTGTGGTAACAATAAGGTTTTGGAGCTGTGAAAGACGAACTGTTTCTGATCTTTGTCTGTTTTTGTTTGACATGGGTTACAGATGCCTTCACCAAACACACGTCACCTGCAGGAGGAGAAACCCTCCATCACCACGTCCATACACACTCATAAGCATGCTCACACACACAAAAAAAAAAACTGCTCTCTATTCAGAAAAGTGTGTTTAGGGATGCAAATTTATACACGCGCGCATATATTTATCCAGAAACAGACGTTGCACATTTCATAATAGCAACGAGGGAACGTGTGGATGAGCGAGTTCTGTCATAATTGCATAAACTTTAAAGCAAACAATGAGCCAAAACATTAAAACCGCTTCTTGACTTTTGATCCCCCAAACATATGCAGACATTTAAATTACGATATACACGCAAACAGCCCCAGACCCACATGGCAAACACATTTACAGACCAGCAGACGTTCACAGTTAAATTAACCCACAAGCACACATTTATAGACATGTATGTCACATGCACAGAGCCCAGGGGCCCCTAAATTGACTCTGAGAACATAAAGCCATTTCTAATGAGTCTCTGTGCCCTGGCTCTTGTCCTTTTGTGAAGAAAAGAGCCTGGAGACGGTCCAGCTTTCCCAGTAGGGGTTCATCATGGGAGGCACACTCGTGCAGACATGTTGGTTGACAAAAGAAGAGGATAGTCCGTCAGACTAGAGTCCCAAGGGTCCCAAAAGACAGCAGACAGTCCATTCAGGAAGTCAGAGCCGTCATTAACATGTCAAGGCTAATTGGACCAGACCCCTCAGCCTATTTCCTCAATACTGCAAAGAATCCTCATCCTGAGGCAGTCGTAGTTACCAGGATTGAAAAATAGTAAATGAATGGACTATATGTTCTCTGAGTAAAGTATATACGGTAATTTATATTTTTCTCACATTCTACAGGGTTTTTCTCTAAATACGCTGCTGCTCTGTGGATAGCACATGGATCAAAAACTCATTAAGATTGAGCTGGAAATGTCTAAGCTCAGTATGAACCTCAGGAGTGAGCACTGTTTCTATTTATTTATGAATTACTTTAAATGAATGTGGCAGATCTGTCCATTGCAGCATGTTAAGCGTCACTTAATATCAGCTAACAACAGCTAAAACGTTATGTTTTAATAATCAGCTGCTTGAGAACCATTGGAGAGTTGGGAGTTGTATCTATCTGCTCAGCCCAAAAGCTAAAACATTTAGCAGAGGAGATAGAGCTTTGAGGTGATGGTGCTGCCAAGCCATCAGCGTCTGTTTATCTGTCTTCGTTTTTCTTCGATATTGAAACTCTGTTTTCTCTAATTAGGTCGGCAATCATCCTGTTTTTCCTCTTTGTTCTCTCTCTTTCATCATCATCAGATTTGACCATTTTCCAAAACTTCCAGCCAAACGAAACGCAACGAAACACCGTCCAGCCATATGAGCAGGAGCTGCTAACTAAGGGCAAAAAGTTTTCCCCATCCAATAAGAGACACTGTGGGAAAAAAGCTCCCGGTAGTGTTTGCTGTAACAGATCTTATGAGTTTTTCTTCACTGAATGAAAAGTAGAATGATGGTGTTTGTTTACCTTTCAGAGTTCAATGAATGTTGATTTAAAATCCATCTAGTTCATGTTATGTTCACAGTCTCATCTTCATGGCTCACATTTTTTGTTCACCCTGAACGAGTCTCCTTATTTGTCCTCTGAAGCACATGAAGAACACGGGCCATTTGAACAGATGCACACACATCTTTGTGTATTTCTTTGCCACATTTCAGGATACTCAATGTCGCACTGATTTAAAAGGAAAAAAATAACCGTTAAATAATTTTTTTCCACACGATTTAACTCCATCTCAGTCAATAAAAGGGACTCTCCTCTATTATTGTTACTCATTCTTCATTATTAAGTCTTTCCCACTCCGTTGGCCTCACTCTTTAATTTTCCTCCGCTATAAATGGCTTCTGAAATCTTCTTGTAGACATTTTGGTTTGTCCATTTCTGTTCATTTTAAACCTGCTGCCTGTTGCGGGGGTGTCGCAGCGGGGGGGGGGGCGCTCGGGCCTGTGGTTGTCTCCATGCAGCTGCATTAGTTACGGAGAATGTATCTGGTGCACAAGTCATTTCACAGTATGTGGCTTTTGTTGGCGCACACCCATAACTTCACAAAAGTGAGCTTTTGTTAATCTGTTAAACAAAAATTCAAATAAAAAATTATGCATGAGCCCCGCAGAGACAAATACTCTAATAGTAACTCGCTTCCCTGATCTTAGTGGATAACATTTTATCCTGATAAATGTTTCTAGGTGGATGATTCATCCAGTCATCCATTTCTTGGCTTATCTAAGTTCAGGTCAGAAGGGCAGCAAGTCCAGGAGGGAAACTCGGACATAAATCTCTCCTGCTCCTCCTGGGTGATCCCAAGAGGTTCCCAGACAATCCATCCTGCCGGTTAGAAGTCTGTCCCATCCTAATTGGACGTGCTTGATAAACTTTCAAAGGGACACCAGGAGGCATCCTAATCAAAAGCCCCAAAACCACCTCAGCTGTTTTCTTTTAAAGAGTCGCCGTGCCAGTCGTCCGAACCCCCCCCCCCCCGGATTGGCTTAAACTACAGATTTTTCCATTTGTTTAATCTAATCACAAACGGGGGCTACCCCAAACGGGTCAGAGTCAATCATCTCTGTTCTTTAAGTGTATTTATTATAGCAATTTTCCTAAGAATTCTTCCCTTAATGGTCCAAAGATTAAAGCTGAATGGCTTGAAGTAAGTTGGCCAAAGAATGAGCATTAGTTCTCTGTCTTTTCTCTCTTTTTATTAAAGTAAAAAATTACCCGAGGACATGGCAGCAGTTCATCATGCCCAATTGACACCCTTTTGAAAACAAGCAGAGCTTCATGCAGCTTCAAGCCAAACAAAGGTCACGGGGTGCGATAAAGTGGGACACTGCAGCGTGTAAATAACTCAAAGACAACTAAAAACAGCAGGCTTCATTGATGCTGTTCTCCATAAACAGTCATGGGGATTTTATAAATCTTATGCAGCGGCATGAGAGGGGCGGGGGGGGGGGTTAAAGCTCCAGGGATGTCACGGTACAAAAGCTGGCCTCCAAATAAGTCCTCTAAATGTATTTTCTGTACTTTACAAGGAGGCTAATTAACAAACAACACACCCAAAGGCTCGCACGCACACACACGAACGCTCTGTGGGGGTTTAATCTGGCTAACAGTTTTCTTTTGCAGCTCAATGAAGTCCCACAATGCAAAAAAATGATGAGAGCTGGCGCCTCAAGGCTGAAGGATTATTAGTTTCCACTTTGTTTCATCGAGTGGTAACATATAACTTAAGAATTAAACAAATTGTGGAAGCTGCAAGGAAATGTTTTGCAGTTTCTGAATTTTAAACAGTTAGTTTTGCAGCTCTCTGATGATGACAAAGCCCGGCAACTTGCTGTTTCTTCTTACTGAAATATTACCAAGTCTTTGAAAACATTGCGATCCGTTTTTTGCCTTTGGCCAATTTGGTTTCTAATCTTTAAAGATGTTTTTGTGGCATTTTGTTGCTCGGCAATGACAAATTCATTCTGACGGGTTGTTTCTGCAGAATTAAAACAGATAACTTTGGTTTGATTCCAGAAAAGATCTTTGCATTCATTTTGTCTGCTTTACTGCTGCTATAAACCACATAAAGCTTTAATGCACACAGCAGAGTTAGAGCCATTTTTGCTCGGTAAAGTGCAAAAATCACTTGTTATATGACCTGATTAAAATTGCATAAGGGGGGTTTGAGGTACGTTCTGACTGGTGTTTATCTTCATAAAGCAGGTACTTCTCGGTAAACACACACACACACACACACACAGATATGTTGCCTCCCTCAGATGCGGCCTCACTTTCATGTCTCCCACATCACAGAACCCAAACTTGGAAAATCAAACAAACCTCCCTTCTGGTATTCCATTCAGACACCCCTGCTGCTAAATTACAGCTGACTAAACTAAGTCATCAGACACCTTCTTTAAGAGTTACACAGCAAAAGAAAGACTCACAAAACACAAACCCCGTACTGTTATTCATCTGTTATGGCGTCTATCACTTTTAACCTCTGGTTTACACTTTTTGCACACTTTTAAAAGCCTTTAAATGCTTTCGTCGTTAAACTCTCTGTAACATTTAGTGGGAATTTTAGTGATGCTGAGGCAGAACCGGGTCCAGTGTCACAGCCGATGACCCAGCATTAACCCAAAACAGGCTGTAGAAATGAACGTATGGCTGCGGGTGTTGGTTCATGACCTCATGTCGAACATGTGGTTCGGATATGACTGTGTTGCCATTTTCAGTGAAACACAATCAATTCAGTCAGCTTTCAACGTTAGATATGACGAGAACGCTGTCGAATCAGATGCGAAGCTTGCTATTGATCAAATGTGAAGCTTGCTATTGATCAAATGTGAAGCTTGTTATTGATCCCGGCAAATGACCGACAGTGATGTTGGGTTCTGCCAAATTAGGACCATATTTCCCATGAAACCTGCCAACTCTGTGTACCATCCCATCCTTGATTGTGCTGTTGTGATACGTTTATGATTTTTTATTAATTGGTTTTTACTCACAGATGAATTCCTGAAAGAAAATAAATCATAAGTGTCCCTAATTTGAGTAAATATGATTATAAAGAAATAAGATGAGAACAGAGACACAAAACTAAATTGAAAAACCATGTTATTTATGGATAAATCTGCCACAGAGACACAGATAGAACATGTAATAAACAGACTTATCACAAAGTTAGGAAAAATAATAAACGGCAACAAAATAATACAAAAGACGACTTTTTTTTTCGGCTGTGCTCCCTTTTGAATTAGTCTTGAATCCCAGATGTCTGTTGTGATGGTTAAATTATGTGTACTCATCACCAGGAAAGACCTTTGCCCCTTGACAATATCTGTTCATTTTGGTTGTCTTATGCTGACTAAAAGGATCAAAGAAAGGCATTCGGAACGGACAAAAAATGTTTCTCTTGAGCTCTGTGGTCTTTTGCAAATCTTTAATCTCTGTGCTGCCAAGTTTGCTATGAAAACAAGCCTTTTCCCCTAAAAAAAAATTAACCCAAGTACATCACACTTAACCACTGGATAGCATTTTGTTGTGTCTGCCGTGAGCTGCATTTGTTTCCGTAGTCTTCTTTTTGGGTTTGTTTGTGTTTGGAGGTCGACCATAAAGTCTGCAAAGCTGTTTTCTCAAATTATTTCCCAGTGAGTGCAATTTCAGTCAAACATGCCTCCTGTTTCTGTCTGATAAGTAAAGTTTTTTTTTTTTTTTTTTTTTTAGATATAATTTTTATTCCAGTATACAGATGACAGTGCATATATTCTTTAATTAAAAGTTGGATGTTAGGTTGACTGATCCCAAGTGGGCCTATTTATCGTAAAGCTAAAAATGTTTCCTCAAAATGTCGTTAATGTTTAGATTTTTATTTGAGTCGTATCGTTCAAAAAGTACCAGTTAATCTCTACCTCCCACACATTTCATCAGAAAGCCAGTCAGAAGTAGCTCAGGATGTGCATCCACCCCTCTGAGCTGTTCCTCTCAAATAAAGCGTCGGTCGGCTTTTTGATGTGAGCTCAGATAAAGCCCGTTGCTCACTCTCAGATTTTAAGATCCTTTAATTTCATTCTCATTCACTGCTGGATGGTTTAAGGGTCCAAAAGTCACAAAAGGACTCTTTCTTCTTTGTTTCCCACCCTCCTTCCTGCCGTTGGCATCCGCTCAAAGTCAAGAGGGACGCTGGTGAGTTTTTTTTTTGTCTGGTTGAGAGTGCCTGCTCTCCCGTTTTCTAACAGACGCAAAACAAAGTGTTGTAATGTCTGAGTTGGAATCTTAGAGGGATTTTTTTTAAAAAGATGATACCATCATAATGTGCCAGAGCACATATGCATATGGAGAGTGTCTATATTTAGCGGAGAACAGCTGTTTTATTGTGCTTTAGACGGCTGTTTTTCTCGCCCCTCTCGCAGGTGGGATCGCTTTCATCTCTGCTGGGTCGGTTATGGGGCCTGCGCGGAAATGGCTTTGTAATTAAGGGTTACCTTACACGGCCCGCGAATGTGAGATTGATTCAGCCGCTTTACAGAGACAAACCTAACTTCACAGGGATTTAGAAGCACATTGGGTGAATCTGCAATCCACACACTGTAATAATAAGATGTTTTTTTTTAATCATAAGAGAAGAAAAAGATGATTTATTTAGGTTCTCTCTGGTAAATTCGGTTTATTACAATGATAAAATGTGTTTTCGACATCAGTGATTAACACCATATTAATGCTCTTATAAAAAATAAAGGAATAATGGATGGAAGCCCGGAGCCAAGCAGAGAAGTTTTGCTTCCTTTGGATTGCGCACTTTGACTCATTCCTAAGCAATTTTTCATTAACTTGCTGTCAAAAGGGGTTGTTGCCATTGGAGTGTGTTTCTGCCACAATGTTTACATCCATGGTAAATATTTCTGTGTACGAATTTATGCGAACATGGATCTTGCAATGATTTCCCCCACTAGTCTCTTACATAAATAGTGTAGAAACAAATAATGCTTGAGTATTAGAACACTAACAAAGGGCTGATTAAAGACATGTAAAAAAACTATCCAGCACCCTCCCTAAAAATGTCTAAAAAAAAAAATGTTAGAATTTAAAGCAGGGCTGTCCAACTCCAGTCCTGCAGGTTTTAGAGGTTTCACAAACCTGATTCGGATTTAACTGCTCAGTTTAAAAACCCTGCACATGCCCGATAAAGGCTCGCCCACCTGAATCGGGTGTGCTGAAGCAGGGAGACCTCTAAAACCGGCAGGACAGCGGCCCGAAGAGGACCGGCTCTGAATAATGTTGAACTTTTTTGGCCTTGCCTCAGACATCTGTTTTCATGTGTCTGTTCTACCCTTAAATTGGATTTGATTTGCTTCTGTGCTCTCACACAAGACTTTGCTCCACAGCTGTCTGTTTCTCTTCATGGTTTTTTTCTGCATACAAAAGCTTTTACATTTTCTAACTATCTTTAAGGTGATGGTAACTATCTCCAAATATTACTCTGGAATATTTTCATTTTTAAGTGACCTATGCACAAAAAACATATTTTAATTATCCATTTGATTTGGAGTAACTGTATGGTAAGTATTAATTTAAAAAAAACAATACACAATATCAAAAAGTCAATTGGTTTACATTGAATTGGTTCAACGTTCTTGGGTTCATAATTGAACCCAAGAATCACTGCTTTGCCAATAATGAGGTGCTAAATCTGGATATAGATACAAACTTTATTTTCTGATGATGTTCAGGTACCAAAAACAAGACCTCCTCTGTCAGAGTTTTGACACCTAACTCCTGTTTTGTGCTTGAGGGATTTCAGAAGGACTCTTTCAGAGGGGTGCTTAGAATGACTGAACACTCCAGAAACAGCTTGTTTTGGCTATTTTCTGCGTGTTCGAGTTGGAAAACTGAAGGATTCTGACGTGATTCCAACAAAATGTTCTGGTTAAAGTCAAGCCAACACCATCTTAATACCAGTCACTGATCAGGTCCATTTCCATTAAGATGAATGTCTGTGTGAGGTCAACATCAAAAGAGACGGGAGGGGGGTTGAGGCTTAAAGATTTGTCACAAATCCATCAGGCATGTCGGACTCCTCCACGATGGTTCAGTGATAAAGATCCTTCCCCCTCGAGAGCTTTCCTTTGAACAGTGAAGGCGGCACGTCTGCATTTCTGTGTAAATCACCAGCTAAATCCTGTTTTGATTCTTCTTCGATTTTGTGAGTAATTATATATCACAATCGTTTTGAGAAGGCTTGTAATATAGATTCATAATGTAAAACCCACAGTTTAGAAAGCCCTGCCACACAAAATGGTTGAGTGGCCTCATTTCAGTGAGGTGGTCCCACATCTGTATATGGATGCAGCACATCTGTATATGGACCATCAGAAGTGCTCCAACCACACAGACCTCTGAATATCCATCTGCCTGCAGGAAAAAACATCGTTACGACTGGTTTTGTGAAATACTGTTTCAGTATTTGTATTGTGATGTTTTGTCATTTGAGATTCTTCAGATGCAAAACTCTCTGCTCCCTTCTCATGCTAGTTGTTTTTAGAAATGAGTTCCCAAAAAATGAGTAGAAGGAAAACAGAACCATGAGTCCCAACTGTGTTTCAAACAAAGCTAAACATACAAAAAAAAAACATTGCATACTGTTTAGTAACAAAAACATGTATAATTTCTTATATAATTAGAATTTAAGATGTAGAAACAGAGGCAAAAAATGTTAAACTCTCACAGCTGTTTGTGTTTGATGGCTCAAGGATCACGACTCATGTTGTTGTATAAAGGTTACCGAAATGAAACAAGAACTACATCAATAAACCAATAAAACCAGCACTTCTCAAGTCCTGTTTGTAAGGGTGCTTAAGGTCTAACTGAAAGCTGTTCCCGTCCTTCATAAACACACAGAGGCTTCCTGTGTATGAAGTTACTTATTAAAAAATCTGTGAGAGAGCTGTACAGGGAGATTAGTAACCAGGGGTGCAGGGCCAGGACACAGAGGACTCCAACAACACATTTAGCATCTCAGGAGCTAAACCCTTGAGCTCGGTCAGACATATCATAGCAGAACCAAGCAGGAATGTAAATACAAGGATGCAGATCCTGCTGATGGTGCAAAATAACGCAAAGCAACAGCCTGAGCTGTGACAACATCAATGATAAAGTTCACCTTTGGCTACCGATAAAACAACAACAAAATAGTTTCACTTTGCACAGTATAACAGCTCCCAACATATTATAACTTTGTTTTTATCATAACATTTTAAGTCTGTAACAGAGGAGTAAAAAGGGAGAGCAAATGTGTTTCCAACACAGCTTTTAAACATTTCAGTCCTAACTTTTCAAAATAGATTTTATAGAATAACTGATGTTATTTCCATCTTTTGGGGGAAAACTCAAAAACTTAGAGAAAAGTTTGAAAAACTCAAACTATTCTCTAAATAACAAATCCTCATGTGGGTATCTACATTGTGAAATACCTTTTCTTGCATATCTGTTTGAAATGACTTCACTTTATAACCTAACAAATGATGTCTTCCCCCGTATGTGGGCCCAGGCTTTGACATGTGTGCTCTGTTTTGTAAGAGGAAAAATGCCATGAATGCCGAAAAACTATCTAAACTGACACAGTTTCAAGCCTTCAAAATATAAGCCAAAGTTTTCCTTTCCAAGCTATAAAGAACTTTTACGTGCTGTGAAAATGATTGAACAACAGAAACGTTTCTAGGGACGCTAGCTTATCCTTTATCACTAATAAGTCAGTGCTCTGTCAATTGGGATGTTTTGACCCCAAAAGGAATGCAAGGCTATAAAATATGATCATTTCTGGTGCGTATGGAAACAAAAAAGTGCAGAGTGGAGATAGTATAATAAAATTTGGTGATAATGAGTGCTTATCTTTTAACAGGTTATTCGTCATTTCTGCTCTCAGTTTTGAATAAATGTTTTGTTTTCTTTGGCTTGTGGCTACAGAAGAATGCAGCTCCGGTAGACCTCCAGGCAGCCTCTGGGACTGTGCGTGTCAGAAATAAAGCTTTCCCTCAGAGACAGAAGAGCCCAGGAGCCTGGGTGCTTTGAGAGTTTGAGTTCAGATGAAAAATCCAGGTTTAGGTGAAGTGTACCGTAACATTTTACCCCCCAAAGTTACAATTTAGCTTATTCCGAGGGTTGTAGAAGGATGAAAATAGCTGGTCACACAACAGTAAAAAGACATTTTTCCATGCCTTTAAAAGGATCTAAACATTTTATTGGTTTCATGAAAGAAAATTAACAATCCAAAATGTTCAAAAGGTTGTAGAAGCAACTGTTTGTTTTGTTTATTACATAAAGCAGGCAGGAATCTGCTTTTTTCATCCTCCATGAAGTGATGAATTTAGAAAGTGAACAAGCCATCTCCTCACAGATATCCAGGAAATAGACCTGGTTGGTACTTGATCACAGATCTTCACATGTAGGAAAACCGCCATGGACATCTTATTCCTGTCTTTGACGCCCTGTTCACCATCAGTCCATATGTTTCCACCTTGGTGCATCAGCGCTTTGGGCCCAGTTTTGGTCGGCCCGAGTTGTTTGTTCAGCGACTCGGCTTCTCGGCAACGCCGATCGCAAACAACGGCGTGGATGGGCTGCAGACTTACACCGACCGTTAATCTGGGATCCTTTCACATTAGGCCATGAAGAACAGCTGTTGAGCTGGCCCCGTCTCCCAACATTTGATACTCGAATGGATAAAGTGTCCTCTGCTTCTGTGTCTCCACAGGAGATCTCCCAGGGCATGAAACTGTGAATGCAGGATTAATATGTTTTTAATATCCCTGCCTTGCCCCCTCTCTCTGTGTGTTTCTGAGAAAAACAGCCATCAGTGTTTAAATAGTCGGCGGAATTGATGGCATGATGATTTTCCCATCCCACAGAGCCAAGCTGTGAGACGTTTAGAGCAGGTTTGTCAGCAGTGGGTATTTATTTCAGCACAGTTCTCATAAGCCTTTCCCGAGGTCACAAAACGTTTATCTGAAAGACTGAACTCACCTTTAAGCTGAAACGGAGGGGAAATTTCCCGCTAATAGGATCATTTCTGCCTCTATTTTCTCTCTTTTCCTTTCTCTGGCAGCGGCGAAACCATCAGGTTTTTCTCTGCGTGTGTTCCTCCCCCAGAAAAAAGATGCTGCCATCGCTGCTGACAGACCATCATTTAGCTGCTCGCTGACCTGTGCCGCGGCAAGATTGCAGCTTATTTAGCTTTTCAGGTCATTAGGAGTAAGTCTAACGTGCAGAATGAACCGTAATTGAGATGGTTTGTTTGCAGCCGGGTGGCTGTCTCTCTGAGGTCATGCTTACATTTCTTGGCCTCACAAAGCCACACGTACAGAAACACACTTTTATCGCTCTCTCAGATTATAGGAAAGAGAAACCGAGTGTGTGTTCAGGGCATCGGAGTGTCTAAGAACATGTGTGAGGGGAATTATCTGTTTCCTCCCATTTCCTAAGTAATTCCCTTTTTAATCTATTGGATTTTTTTTCCCACATTGCTCCTGCTGAGAGCGTGTTGTCACAGTGAAACGCTGAGGGTCCAGTTTCAAAACATCTCGTGGGATATTGAGAGGTTTTTAAGCAGCATGCTTTCAAGATAACACAAAACCACTGAGCTTTTTCTCATTAGACACGGTGGAGAACAGAGGAGAACAACTCTAGGCCCCAGTCAAACACAAGCCATGAGCTTGTTAACCATCAGCAAATGTGGTCCTGTCCTCATTTTGGCTCTGATTCTTTCTGATTTACATGTTTGTAGTTTATCATCAATATATCTCGCCAGTTCATGTATATTTATGTTTGAATTTCATGCACCCTTTAATTAAGTATGCAGTCTTTTTATAAGTGCCGGATTTCCTGATTTCATGCTCAGATTTTGAGTTTGTCTTCCTAAAAACTCCCTCCTCTCTCTTAAAAGATCCCTGTTAACATGCAGATATCCTTTATTCCAGCTAAAAACCTATGAACGGATATTCCCTGCTCCCTTTCAGTCCTCTGGCTTCTCCTATGGGCTCGCAAAACTTGTGCTGTTGGATTACTGCCTTTCGCTCAACCCTGTCCGAGGTTTTAATCGGTTTACGTTTCGTCTTCGGCACTTACCTTCAGACTTTGAGATCGAGATTGAGCTTTTAGGATTTTAGTACGACAACTCTGCAACCTTAAAAAGCGAAGGGAACACAGAGTCCTAGATTTATGAGGCCAAGACAGAAAGTAGATGGACCGATCACTGGCCAATAGCCTGTGTCGGTTTCACAAAAGTTGCTGTCAGAGTTTTCATGTTCTCCTGGTGTCTCTGTGGGTTCTCTCAGGGACTCCAGCCCTGAACGACTTCAAGTGTCCACTCTTTTCGTCGGTCATACATTTCTTTCTGGTGACGCAGCTGAGGTAAAACTTTGATCTGCAATTGTTTTTCAGTAGAATAAAGAGTTACATCTACAAGCTAGAAAAAGAGTAAAAACACACAGACACACCTACCTTTTGACTCATTTGCTGAATGGTTTTCTTCCTTTCCCTTAACTTCTATTGTAAATATCACTTATAATATCACATACATATAATATTTCTAAGCAAAGAGTCCCTCATTTCCATAAGTCTTATAAACTAGAGGGTATGTTAAACATGTTTTATATATTTTTAGGTTAGAAGCTTGTATCTCCACTTTTTTTTTTTTACACATTTCATTTGGTACACTTGTCTAGCCGAGTTATTCTACATGTCACTTTGCAAATTATGTTTAAAGTCCAATTTTTTATTCGAACGTTCTTTTGATCTCAGAATATTCATGTGTCATATCTTCAAAAAGTCCATCAGGCACTGGATGAACAGCTGCCTGGAGAGGCCAACTTCAACATCACTCAAAATGAACAATTTCCACCATGAGGCATCACAGGCAGCTTCAAGTCGGGCCAAGTTAGAGAACTCATAAAAATATTTAGGTCCTGATTTAGGAAAAACAATACACTCAGCAGGAGCAGACAACCGAAATCAGTGCAGGCGACTGACTCCACATCTGCTCAGCATTACAGCGCTGGCTGGCTCCACGCTGACAGTCCTGATTGATACTAAATGAAACTTGATTTGGGGACTTTCGGTGCCGCTGAGGGATCAGCGAATCGACCCTGAGAACAAATCGCTAACTCTGTCTTCCTTTCTCCATCCCTCCCCAGTCTCTCGCTCCCAGGTGTCCTCCCAGCGACAGGAGGTGCTGATGGAGAACGTCACTCAGATGTCGGAGAGCTCTCGGCAGCTCCAGCAGACCCTGGCTAAGGCCTCCGCTCCTGCCGACCTGCTGGAGAACATCTGGAAGCTGGAAAACGTCTTCCAGAACCACAGCGACTGGCTGCAGAGGCTGGAGATCCTCCTCAAGGTACCCCCAAGATCAAAAAGCGTGGAATGTGCCTGCGTTATGTTCTCTCCGTTTTAGGGGCTGTGAGGGGTGGGCGGTTTGAGCTGAGGTGGGGGATGGGGGACTGGAGTGAATGGTGGGAATACTTAACATGATCTGGGGTTGTGTTTTCAGCATGATCTAACGCATACTGTTCCCATGTGTACGTATGATCAGCAATAGAAGTGCTGTAATGTAAGCACTGAAACCAAAGGAATTTGGAATGATAATGAGGAATTCCTGCCATAATAAGATGATACTAAATCCACGGCCAGATGTTGCCATGGTCGCTCTCTTGTTAGCTGTATGATATAATACCTAAGCGTAGGTCAGGGCCTCCATGTTTTTGTAAAAGGGGAAATGTGGCTTTTGTGAAAGTTACTCCACAGATTCATAGAATAAAATACTTTGGTCTGCCAGAATGTCTTTGTTGTCAAGCTAGCCTCATCAGATCAGACCTACTGCAATCAAAGGAGGATGTAAAGTCCAAAGGAAGAAACTTGGTGACTGCCTGCAACCCCACTAAAAGTTTACTCAGGTCAATCATGATTTGACTGGTTTAAATGCCAAATTTTGACTAAATCGGTTTGGGATTTCTGACAGGAGGAAAGAACACAAGCTCATAAAATTGAAAGAGAACTTAATAAAAAAATTAATTGGTCATTTGTCGATGGTCATTTTGAATTGATTGATTCTTTCTGTACAGGGGAAGGGGATAGAGTATTGAGAAGGTCTTTACACAAAAAATGCAGCTAATTTCTTGTTTTTTTTTTACAAAAGAAAGTTATAAGTGAGTCATACAATGGTGAAATACATGACTTGTCAGAGTCCTCTCCTTGCAGGGCCTGGAGGTGGAGCTGAGGAGCATGCAGGCTCACTCCCTGCAGTCGGAGGGCTACCTGGTGCAGCTGGACGACAGGCTGTCCTCGCTGAGCAACTCTGCCGGCAGGAACTTGACGAGCTTGAGCTCAGAGGTGACCAGAACCTCCCGATGGCTCCGCGACCACGACGCCCTGCTCAGGTAGACGCTTTTGCATCGGTCAGCGGGACTGATGAGCAGGACAAAGACAGCGCTGACCTTTCCCGGTTGTTTTTCAGGGAAACGTCGGGGCAGGTGAACGGCCTGAGGGAGAAACTGGACGAGGTGAACTGGACCGTGGGTGCCGTCAATCACACCTTCAGCAACGACATCAGTATTCATCATTTCAAGATACAAGACCTACAGGTCGGAGGTTCACGACAGGTCTGAGAAACAGGTCTGCACTTTTCAAACATTTGGTTAAAAACCTTCCAATGCTCCTGATCTTCTCAGATCCAGATCAGCAACATTACAGAGGACACCAGCACTTTGTGGGTGACGCACGTCCACACCGAGGCCCAGCTGAGGAACGAGATGGAGATCCTGAACACGATCACAGAGGACCTCCGCCTGAAAGACTGGGAGCACTCCATGGCCCTGAAGAACCTCACGATATTTGAAGGTCTGGAAAGAGTTTTCACCTTAATCCAGGAGTCAGACAGGCTGGGCAGCTTTAGGTCCTGGTGATATTCCACTAGTAGAAATCCTCCTCTACCATGTATTTTTGACTTACAATGATGGTCAAAAATAAAAATAAAGATGCACTAAATACAAAACTTTTTTTTAAATGATTCCATGTTTGTTGAAAACATTTTCTGTCTCTTAAATTATCTTTTCTTTTCCTTTGGTGTGTCAAAAAAGGCTTGATTGACAAGTTTGACATTTTTATTTACCTGCTACTTTTAGACAGGATTTCCATATTTGATAGAGATAAGTGGAGCTTCATGGGAACGTTTAACACAACGTCCAATTTGTGACTTGAAAAATGTCGGGATGCAAATCAGATGTGAAAGCAGCTTACAGCATTTCTGTGGCCGTGTGCAGAAACTCTCTGATCTCTCCCTTATGGGAGTCTTTAGGATAAAAATCTAAAGTGCCAAAAGCTTTTCGAATGACACTCCACATGAAATGTGACATGCACAAAGGAAGGCATCTATGCAGCGTTAGAACATGAGAGCTTTCACTGAATCCCTTTGGCTTAGACCTCAGTGCTCCTAAAAGATCCTTTACAGCAGCTCATTTGAGCCATGTTTGCAGTCTGATTGAGTGCAAGTGACCCTAGCATGCAAACACAATTTTACACCATGGGATCACTTCCCTGGAGTCTTCAGAAACCTTGTATGTTCTTCATCCAATCTGTTTGGGCCTGATTAGCCTCAGCACAGCATCACACCCGTTGCCAGCTTACCAAATTACTTCTCGGGCTTGTTAAAGTCAGACTAGGTATGAGATGATGTCATGCTGGCAGAGGACGTAGCCTGAACTGATTGATAGCATCTCAAACCAAGTGGGACTCCTGATCTGAAGTCTGCTTCACATGTGGGTGGGATGCCATTTCTTCTGAGCCTGGAAACAATTGTGGGTTAAATTTAGACGCTTCATCCAGAATGAAAACTCGGTTCAGCTCCGTCATTAGTTTGAGCCCTGCAGCCCATTTGTTTGTTGTTAGCTTTTAGTCACCTTAGCCAAGTTTTACATCTCTTTTTCGCGTTTACCGTCTGCGTTTCCATCTTTTTTGTCTACTCGTATTCACTTGTTTTGATACTTGTTTTTTTCCCCAGACTGAAAGAGATCTGAATGCCACACACGTTGCATGCTGCATAAATTATTCAAAACACAAGAAGAGGTTCAAGGTATTGCTCCGGGTTGTTTTCAGTGAGTAGTGCAAAGGTCTTGTGTAGTCGAATTTCCACTGGTGTTGGACAGCAAAGAACGAAGCTGTCAAAGAATTGTGATCACAACTTTTCTATGAAATACAATTGAGTTCTTTGGTGAGTTTTAGATGGTTATATGGTTATAATATCATCAGTCATTTTTTCAGATGAATGGGACACTTGCTGTTTTGTGGTTCATAGTTAACATGTTTGCATTTTGTTGACTTAAGGACAATATCTTATTACTACGTGAGGAAAAGGTGTCTGGAATTAAACCTTTAGAGCTCGTCTATATTAAGAAATGTTGTACTTAGATGTTGCCTTCACAACCAAGTCAGAAGCCAGCCTTTTTTTCTGCAAATGGTTTTGATTTTTCCAAAGTTGGGGCCGTAACGGCGACACATTATATCCGATTTCTGCAGAAATAGAGTTGATGGTCACAAAAACGAAAACAGATCAGAGTTTGTCTCTTCCAGTAAAAAAGATGTCTTAACATCACCAGTCTGGCATTTGAATGCTCTCTTACAAAACAGTTGGTGTGTGTTAATGCTCTTTGCTATGCCAACTACTGTTTCCAAGTCCTATTTACTATTTAAAGATGTTGATACCAACTAACCTATTTTCAACTAAATAAATGCTAACTATGGGGTTCATAGTAAACCCAGGTAAAAGATACCTGCCTTTCCTGTTTTTTTCTGTGGATAATTACATGTTTCCGTAATAGAGTTGTTATAAAAGAGTGAAGCTCTTACTTATAAGTCCATTTTTGATCGGTTTGTTTTTAAGTTGAAACATTATGTGCATAAAAACGTGCACAAAAGCTAAGGTCGCGTGTCATCTGGGATGGATTTTCAAACACATTTTTCATGTTCCTGTGCCGTAAACATGCACGTTGTCACAGCTCTGGCGTTTAAGATTTCCGCCAGACTAAACAAGTTTGAGAGACAAAACAAGACGAGCTTGTTGCTCCATCCTGCAGACTCAATCTTTGATGGAGGACCATAACTCTTCTCTAATGGTTTAATTCTGGACAGAAGGAGTTTAATGAGCCACTCTGCTTGAAACACTCTATGAGAATGAACAGGGGTGGCTATAAGAGCCAACATGAGGGATTTTAATAGGCTCGCATCCGCTGGAACCTGTTATTCTTTTTTCATTTTCATTTATTTCCAGAATGAATTATTATGAATAACACCAGCCTATTTGTGTTCAACGATGTATTAAAAGTGACTACTTGAACAAAAATGAGCAGCAGAAACGCGGTTTTTGGAAAACCGTTTGTCAGTTTTTACTGGTAAATCATCAGTAAAATGGACCTATTTTTGTCATTGATGATAGTTTCCAGAGCAGTTAAAGCCAAAGTGAAGATTATTCAACATCGATTTGTTTTATAAAGCAAAGTAGGTCACTTTGATTGGTCAAATGTCTTTCTCTGTTATCAAAGGACTTCTCATTTTATATGATATACACCTCTCAGCATACTTTTGACATATTTTTAATAAGTTTCTGCAGTGTTTGATTTTTATTGTGCTGTGTGTGCTTTCAGTAGATTGTGTTTCCCCTTTAAAGTGAACAATGCATACTTTAAATATGGACCCGAACCTTTCACTGAGATTCTTAGTTATCGGCCAGCATTAACTGTGACCCTCTACTATACACTCATGGTGATGCAGAATGATCAAGTGAGAGTTTATTTTTAAGATGTTTTCGCTAATTTTACCAAGTAAAGAAAGTTGTTTTTTTTGTTTTATTTGTTTTTTTTTCCAATCCTCACAATCAAGAGACTGGAGCAGAGAAATTAAATTAATACTGGTCAGTGTCCCTCTGCTTCTGCTGCCCTCACAAGGTTCCGAACAAAAAAACATCCCCTCTCTGTCCTTTTCCGTGCTATTTTCACAGCTTCTTAACAGTTAAATGTGGACAGTTGTGAAGCAGTTTGAGGCAGCAGGTTGGCAGATCTGCATCTCCGTACAGGCCAGTATCAGAAAAATGCAAATGATAGATCTGAAGGATCCCAAACAGTGGACATTTGCTGGACGATAACAAGTTCTGAATTTCTAAGCATTCCCACAAGCTGTGCTGTGGTCCACCTTGTTAAACATGTGGTTCCTATTCTGACCAGACCTTTCTCTTTTTTTCACTCACAGCTTGGCTTTTTTCCCCACTCGCTCTCTGGAGTAATCCAACTATAACAAATGCTTGGACTCAATCATTTGACCAGTTATTAGACCCCTTTTGGCCTTCTTTTTGGGGCCATCACAATCTATATGTGCGAATTAACCTATAAAATATATAAAGGCTAACCATATAAATTATTGTTTGCACCACTCTGAGGCTATATCCAAGACATGCTGATACATGCTCCATTTTTAGGTGGCCGATTCAAATTCAGTCTTGCCAGCATGAAATGAAGAGATGCCCAACATGCTGAAATAATAAAGGCACTTAGTGGGGAATCAGATTTCTTCCTTTATTTGTATCAAACAAACCCTGAAGCAGCGTTTTAAATGTAAGCCAGCCTTCTGAAAGTAGTTCATACCACACATTTGATTAGTTCTACCTTCATATTACATTATTGAAACACAATATGAATTATTATGAATAACACCAGCCTATTTGGGTTCAACGATGTATTAAAAGTGACTACTTGAACAAAAATGAGCAGCAGAAACGCGGTTTTTGGAAAACCGTTTGTCAGTTTTTACTGGTAAATCATCAGTAAAATGGACCTATTTTTGTCATTGATGATAGACTTCTTTTCAAGGTTCCAAAATTCGTTTAGAAAATAAGACATCAGTATGGTTTAAAGATCTTGGGTTATGAAAACAATTATTTCAAGAGTAATGTCTGCAAGATTATTTTCGTTGTTCGTATGAGATGCACACTTATTTCCTTCTTTGTGCAGGACCTCCAGGGCCGAAGGGTGAGAAGGGTGACACTGGAAAACTGGGGCCACCTGGGGCCCCTGGATTGACCGGCTTTAGAGGTGAGCACAACCATACAATTGTATGTCAGTTTGTCAATTATGGAGGGACACAACATCAGAACAGAGCAGGAGCTACTTGGGATTCACATGATATGAACCCATAAAGGCAGATAAAGTTCCTGAAATCTCTCAATTTCATACCTTCTTGTTGTGAAAATGAAATATTCTGCACTAAATTTTGACTTGAGACTTAAAAATTCATTCAAGGTTTGAGAAGTATGCTGTTAAAACTGGTCTTGAATCCGTAGACTTTGTTGTACAAAACCAGTGTTATTGTTTTCCCTGTTTTCATCATTCATATTATTTAGATTTTTGCCATTTACCAAAACTCAGATTTCCCTGATTTGTATCTCATCCTTTAAAGCATTTCACACAAAATATTTTGATACGTTTAACAAATGAAGGAACTGCTCCGGCCTATGTTGTAGGTGGATTTTAAAGGCCTATGACTCACAAATCCCAGCTGTGCAGTAAAACTCTAATGTAAACTCCAAATCAGAGAGTTACAAGCCGTTTTTAAACACTTGGATTTCTAATTGGGTGGCATGAAAGGTGGATATTTAGACACATTTTGGCAGAGAAAAGACCTTGGCAGGTGTTTCTCCCTTGGCTATTGCAGCTACATTTGGTTGCATTAATAATGCACGAGCAGAGAAACCAAAAGGTCGCACGTATGTATTAAGAAAACACAGCTTTTTGGGTGGGGATTTATTTTCTGACAGGGCAGTGGGCTGCGTCATCTGTCTCTGTCCTCTAAAAAAAAAACAATATAAAGCAGACAGGCTCTCCACCTCAGGATAATATACCCATTTCTTTTTTAAATACATCATGGTACAAACAAAAACGATATGATTCCAGATGTTTTGGAAGCTCTACAGCTTGGTAAATCTTGAATCGTAACCTCACGGGTCGCCCCCCTGTCATCATCCATCCTACATTCCCTGGCTGCATTTACAAGAGGCATTGTCTCCCTGCTGAAGGGGGGCTGCCCCTCCGTGCCACAGTTCTAGGAAAAAAGTCAAAGAAAAGAATTTCAAGGCCTCTTTATTAGTTAACATGAAGACACGGCTAAATGAATTGGAAACCCAATCCTCCCAAAGGTCAGAACTCAAACACATCAACTCTGTGTTTGTCTTTTTTTTTTTTTTGCGGTTTTTAGCGGGAGGGAAGTTTTGATCAGCAGACTCACTGAGATAAGTTTCTTTAGGGTTCAATGGTGTTTGGCTCGTTTACGCTGCAAAGTTTAAAGATGTAATGCAAGAAACCATTCAACACTACCAGGAATTGTGATACACTTTCTCCTTGCGTGTGCATTGTTTCCTCCCACAGTCCAAAGACGTCCATGTTTGGTTTATAGTGATTCTAGATTGGACACATTTCCCTGTTGGTCCCATCCAGGCCAAAGCACAATGCACAATGGATAAAGTAGATATAAGCTGCAGAATGAAAGCTGACTTAATGTTTTTTATTTATTTTTTATTTAAGGGAACATTTAACAGCATTAGTTTAATTTGAAATAACTGACAGAAAACAGTAACATTTACAGTTAAAATTGTTTAAATGCTGTAAGCTGTTTCTCATAATCCTTTTTTTTTTGGTATTCTCTCCGGTTCTCCCATCTCTCCTCCTTCTCAGTTTGTATTTCGCCAAACATACTTATGTTTCTCCATTGGCACAGAGGCCCAAAGAAAATCTGTCAACACATCCAGACTCCTTCCTTCAGCTCAACAATCCAGTTGGACTGACCCGCAGAACACAAAGAACAATTTTGCCCTCGATCCAAAATTTGATGGATGGCGTTTTCCCCCCTCTGAGTCGTTGACTTGTGTTGAGTTACATGACATCATCCATCATTAGTTTATTTTCTGTTTCTGGCTCTAATGCGTGCAATCTAATTATTCCATTTAGGTTTCTGACCGCTCACAAAAGTGTAATCAGAGCGAATCGGGGCACAGGCTCGTTTAAGAAGAGATTAAGCTCGCTGTAGCAGTGCAATCAATAAGTCATTACCACATTCACAGGAGGTTCTCCAGTGTGCTTAAATAAAGTCAACAGAACCTCCCGCGACTCAGGAAAGAAGCAGATTTTTTTAAAAGAACAAAGCAAAATATGTTGTTTTAGGGGAGAAGTTTATGTATCGGTAGATGGCAGAAAAGGTGACAGAATATCATTGAGGACAAATTATAAACGAGTATACCAGTCGAGTTCTCTTTTTAATCAAAGGACGCTGGAGTCTGGTTCAGTGGTCGTAAGAGTCTTCTCTGTCTAGTAAACAGGCCTTTTTGCCGTCCCAGGACTTCTTTTTCTTTCCCCTTTTCCACATTGATTGCAAGGATATTTCTCAAGTTTCCTGCAAAGTAAGTCCGGATTCAGTGTTTGATGAAGTGGTTTTACGGTTTTGCAAAAGAAGGGCGTAAACACAGAGAAACGCCTGTTGCTTTTGGGGACGGCGCAGTTTTTTAAGCCTCTAAGTCAAGCGCTTTTACAGCCGTCCTGTCTGTCAACGAAACCACTTTAAAGCACACTTATCTGTATCATCTCTACTTTAAAATATCCACTAAATGAAATTCGCAGATTCAGTTACCTCGATCAGGTTATGGTTTGCTTTGGGCTTTTTTTTTTTTTTTTTTAAACCATCATGTGTTTGTGTTTCAGGACTAACCGGAGAAAAGGGAATGCCAGGCCCCCGCGGAATGAAAGGATCTGTCGGGGTTGACGGGATTCGGGGAGAAAAAGGAGACAGCGGACCTGTCGGGCCTAAAGGTACATCTATGGTGTAGTTGTGCAGTAACACACAATTTGGGCTTGTAGGTCACATGATTCGTGCAGTGTGAAAACTTCTAACAGGTCGTGCCTGAACCCTTAAAATGCATGATCTCATAGAGCAATGCAAAAGTCATATTAAAGCGATCAGATGTCTCTTTGACGTGGCTATTACTCTCTGTAGGATTGTGCAACGGACAGCTGAATCTTGTCCACACGTTCACACGTCCAGCCACCGCAGACTAGTGAACCGAAAGGGCTGTGTGAAATGAATAAAAAAAACCTCTGCACCGGCAATTATTAGGAAACAAAGCTGTTAACACTTCTGACATCACAGCAGGTGCCGCTGTTTTCTTTTTCTGTTTGGTGACGGAAGCTAGAAGTGCTTTAAGCGCCCGTTTCTTATTCTGTTTTACGCAGTCCCAACAGCTGTCTGTACCAGTCTCACCAGTTTAAAGCCAAGTCATGAAAAAAATTCCTAAAACTGATAATCAGTATATGATAAAATACCTTATTTGCTCAAACGAATTGAAAGAATCTTGTTTGACTACCGTAATACTTTTGCAGAGTTCAAGAACTTTATTTATTTCAACAGCTTAAGAGACCAGGCCTCCAATAGGGCCCCTGCACAAGAAGTCAACCTTTTGGTATCGTTTTTGATGCTATGACTCATATTTTTCTCCATTGTTATGCTCCAAAGTCAAATCTGGAGTGGTGCACATAAGCAGGCTAACCTCCCTTCCACATACCTGTGTGTTCGTATGTGAGTCTGTCAGAACTCCAGTCATAGATTAAAAATCCTGCTGAATTTAGTTTAGTAGGAGCCAAAAAATGCCCCAAAGTGGTTTGAAATGAATGAGTCAAAAGGGCATGAGTGAAGGATGATTTTTCTTAAATCCCTGGTTTGCAGATAGGAATGATATAAATGACACTTTTTATCCTGCCTGACCTTGCTTGGCTTCTTGCTTGTGTGAAATTTGGCTTTTGATTGTTATATCGGTTTTGACCAAATAAGGTGAAAATAACCCATGGACAGATTCATCGTGCTTCAGGACACATTTAAAGATTTCCAGCAGGCTCTATTTTAATGCTAGTGTATGTTCTAGTGCAGAGCTCATGCACTTTTTATGATTTAAGTCAGAAAAGAATTCTTACACATGATGCAAAATCCATAACAACCATTCAATTCAGTCTCCAAGCAGCTGAATATTACATTATCTTTAGTCAAGGAACGTTCGATGTTGTGATTTACAGACAGTTTTCTTTTGCACTGTAAATATAATTTTTTCTGAGGCGAGCATGGACACGCACACGTGTCTAACTTACAGCTGAAGAGTGTCCACTGAATCAGATCTTAATTGACCATCCCGCTCATTATTCCCGTTTTTTTTTTTCGCTCTGTTCTCGTTGGCTCTTGTGGATGTGCGTGGAGCCCGTGGTTGTTGGCATCAAGCCCTCGCTCTGGCATCACCTGCCGGACCGGGCCAATGATAACGAAAACACTCTCCGTCCGGAGCACAGATCTGATGGGGGAGCCACAACCGTGGCTAACGTGATAAGGCGCCGGAGTGTTTGTGTTTCTTGTGGCTAAATGTAATGGTGTGTGCATGTACAGTACGTGGCGTTTGCATCCAGCGTTTGCAATCAGCCGTTGCCAATCAGAGCGAGCTTAGCCGAAATGTGCACCGGCGACTCCCACAGACCCAAAGCTGGCCAGTTATCCCTGGACCAAGTTGATATGTTGTCTTATTAGGGCCTCAGGTTCTAATCTACACCGAACTCCTTTTGAGTTTGTGCACATTTTAATTGTTTATGAACACATTTCAGGTGTTAAAAGCATTTTTAGAGTTCTTAATGAGAAATTTGTTGTACGCTTTTGTTAGAACACAGAAGAATATGGGATCAGGTTTGTAAAATCAGCCCCATTTGGTCTACATTCCCAACCCCACTGAGGTAACACAGCACTCAGCTGGCCATCACATATGCCTAATAAAAATGTTTTCAGTACATTTTTTAAGCTGGTTCCAATTTCACGCTTGTGTGGGCCTAGTACAAATATAGTAACAGGGTACAAAAGGCTAGCAACACGACACAAACAGCTCTTAAAGTTCATGCACAGATTGGTTTAAAAAATAACCAAAGAAATCCAATGTCGTCCAAATAACAAAGCCAACAGAATTTCCAAGGGCAGGACAAAAGGCTCCTTTAGGCTGTGTCTCACAACCTAAAAGATGGGAAGATTGGAAGAAATACCAAGAGGAGCACAAATAGTTTAAGGCAATAACTCATACAAAACAATGACCCATGACTGCAAGAGCTCTCTCAAAGGTCCTGTATCTCATATATTGTTTTCATCACAAACCTGTTTAGTTATTCCAGTGGAAGGAGTGAACGTCAGCAGAGATTGTGACAAATTCTTTCAGCCTGTAGTCATACAAAGTACTGGACGTAATAAATGCCACACGCCGTAGAAAGATTTTAGGAGCTCGATGGCAGTTAATGTTGCTGAAAGGCGGTCGGTTGCTCGGAAACGCAGTAGAAAAAGAAAAATGAAAGATCTGATGCAATGAAAATAAGTCTAAACAGCTGGTAATGGTTCATCTGGTTAGAGCAACGTATCTCTGTTTAAATGTTTGTGCTTTAACCTAAGTGTGTATGCCCAAAATTTGAGGTGATGACATAACATGTGACTTCCTGGATACATTGTAACTAAAGAAAAACTTTTCTTCAAAACACCTAGATGATTTTTTTCTCAAAATTCCTGGAACTCGGCTGCTGTGAAGCTGTATTTTGTTAACACGATGCTTTGGATTGCAACTCTGTGATGTCACAGCTTTTAATTAAAAGAAAATAAATGGACTGAGAAGACAGGACGGGGAAAAGCAGCCGTCTCTCCAACAGCAGAATAACTTGTTCAGTGACCGTACGGTGCAGGAAAGCTTTTTCTTTTTCTGCTCCAAACAGCTGGTCATTTGTTGCATTTCAGTGGAAAAACTGACACATCTTGCCATGAGAGGCATGTTTCACAAAAGCGGTTTGAAGCCGTTTTGGCAGGCAGCATCCCACAGCAACCATCACTCCTTCATGCCGCTTGCTTTGATTAGCGAAAAGCATCAAAATGACACAAACTTTTCTCATTTGTTTGGAGTAAACAGATGAAAACATGTGACGACAGGCATGGCTGAGCAAACAAGAACACCCACAACATCATTTCAGTGAAGTTAATTATGTGAAAAGCATCTCAAAACGCAACCCTAATAAGCAATCGGTTGAAAAATGGAGACGAGAGGAAAAAAAACTCGATGTTTGACCACCCCTACACGGGCAGTTTCAAACAATGTGTATCTTTGCTTTCACCCATCTGTGGTCTGGTTAGCAAAGCGCGGAAGGGTGAAGAGTTTGAAGGCCCTCTGGTATGAATGAGGCCTCAGCATTAGGCAGCAGGAAATAGGGACACTGAAAAGCTTGTAAAAACACAGGGAAGCTCCACGGTTTGTTTTTATAGATGAGTGCTGGGGAGTGGAGAACATGCTCTGTGTCCTTTTTTTTTTTTCTCTTTTTCTGGTTTGAAAAGGTCAAAGTTCAGTCGGAAATTTGATTGTTTTGTGTACAAATGCGATTTATCACATTCATGAATTGGTTTGATCTCATGTGATTTAGTCTCTGTTGAGTTTTACAAAGAAAATCGGAGACTGAGTTTTACTTTTGGCCTGTATGTTGTTGTGACCTTTGCACCTCTTCCCCCTGCATCTGGTATGCATTGGTTTCTCTTTTAAAAACTTTTTTTAATGTAAAATGTGGCGGAAATCTTGCTGAAAATAGCCGGATTGAACTATATTGTTCGTTTGCCACTATATAACCAAAAGAAGCCGAGGGACATGAAAAGTTTAGTTGTTTTTTTTTAGTTTGGACTCTTTAATATTAATCCAGATAAAAA
Organism: Menidia beryllina; assembly: GCA_013363375.1. Lineage (NCBI taxonomy): Eukaryota > Metazoa > Chordata > Actinopteri > Atheriniformes > Atherinopsidae > Menidia > Menidia beryllina. Next base: position 48,038 of record JABUIW010000155.1, on the reverse strand, counting down.
GATGATTATAGTGTGAAGATAATGTAGCTCTTTTTCTGCAGAAATGCACCATCCTGCAGGTGGTCGGTGCATCACTTTGGTACAACGTAGCTCCTTACTGCTGCAACCCTGGACCTGCTAACTGTTATCCCCCTAACCAAAAGCCACTAATGAGGCTACTGTTTTTATTTGAAGCCATCGAGTTAAATGCAGATGTTTTTATCTGTTGTCACCTTTCAGTACCGCCTGCACACAAACTGAATGAGGTCGAACCAAAATGCATTTACTGTCTCGTTAACTGCGTGTTGTTGTTTTCCCTGCATGTCGGTAAGTTGATGGGAATGTTGTCCGGTTGGACGCAACACAAAATAGCTGAGGACAACACTGGCAGTGTTTGGTGGAGATTTGTGGAGGCAGTAGCGCGTGGTGGGTGTGGTTGAGGCCCACCTTGGCTGACACCTTCACTGTGGTCCTACATTTAGAAAATAAAATAAAAAACTAGCCAAATTAATAGCGGGATAAATGCCCGCTTTGGGTCTTCTAGTTTCAGGGTAAAAACAGACTTGTGGTTTTTTAGGTGATTCCTGGTCATTTGGCCAACACCTTTTAAAAGGAAACATATGAAACACAGTCATTTCCAAGCTGCTGATTGGAGGACAGCGTTATGGGTGCCATATTTTGTCCAATAACCGCGAATAAATGGATCTTTACTCTGTGTGGTTCAGGGGGTTTGCATTCCATTCCATTTTCCAATAATCCCATTATCCCATTACACTGAGACAAAATGCTTCTGTTTCTGTCTTTTTTCACACGTTCAAACTTAAAGGAAAATTCAACACAGGACTCAGGATGGTAACCTCTAATTTTGACATTTTATGCCCCTATCACGAGGCAATTACAGGGCTCCTTATTTAAGGGGTTGCTGAAAATATAAAAGAGCCGTGGAGAGGAAATGGGTGTGAGGTGAAGCCACACCCTAAAATGTGAGGCTGTCAGTGGCTGGCCCGCTCTCTTCTCTGGGGGGTTTGGCTATTTTAAGTGTTATTTCATTAGTTTTTTTCAAACATTTCTTTGCTATGATGTGGCTGTTTTAGTCGTGAGAGGTGTTCAGCTACAAACTTAACCGCATTTCACAAGTTTTTTTTTACAGTCCCCTCCTGCGACGTGACAATTATTGAAGCATTAGTTAATTTATCATCCAGTCTGAGGCTCTGTTGTGATTTGTCCACAGGTGACAGAGGAGAGCGAGGCTTCAAGGGGGAGAAAGGTGACCGAGGAGACAGAGCAGGTGAAATATCACTCTTTTCTACTGTTTTTGCACCGAAAGAAACTACTCTGTACTGGCTTTGTTGCTCTAGTGCAAATTAAAAGTAGAATTCTACTTTTTAAAAAGGTGATTACGACTAAAAAACTGCTGGATTGGAAACATTGGCTTTAATGTCCAGGAAAATTAACATCGTATTAGTATTAGCATTTTGGCTTTCCTGATTTTAATTACCATGCAGCAGCTGTAAACTCATGAGATGACCACTTATTCATAAAGAAAAGGCTTGGGTTGAACATTAAAGGAAGCATGGTCTGGTGGTTTAAAAAACAACAGTAAAGTTACATGTTTTATGGACTTTGCAGCAAACAGAAAACTTTTATGCTACGGTAATATTCCCACTAATTAGTGCGGTAACAAACTGCTGCTTTAACTCCACTGAGAGCATTTTCCATTAGCCGACTCTGGAAAGCTTTTATAAGGGAGAAATCATTCAAAACCCTTTTTTCAGTTTATTGGCCTTACCTTGTTTAGGTCAAATGTAATTTTCTTTTTTTCTGAGTCACGATACACACTTTGAAACCTAATCAAGTCGAGATCTTTGTGAGGATCTTAACAAGGAAGCAGATGCTGTATTTTTTAGTTTTATTAGAGATCTGTAGCTAAATACACTGGACAGATCCATTAAGTAAAATCAGATAAATGTAAACTCAGCTGAACCTCCATCCGCAGGAAGATGCAGTCATGGTTTCTTGAGGATGTTCTCAGTCTCAGCAATTCAAACATGCTACAGATATTAATGGAGTTAATAGTCATATTATTTTCATATCATACATTTTGATCAGAGTCATTTTGGTAGGGTGCACCACCACCCCACTTTAGGCTGAACAAGAGAAGACTGTGACTTTTACATAACTTTACTGTCTAACACTGTATGTTCAGTTTAGGTGATAGCTCTGTTTAAGAGAAGAGGAAAGCTGTTACTCACCCTCCTAACTATTTCAGGCATGCGCTGTGGTGTTTACATGCGCACGTCTTCAGCTGATGAGAAGCGTACATGTGCTTATTATTAACAGGTTTCAACCACAGTATGTTGGTTCTACAATAAACCCCCAAAGAGTGAAATAAAAACAAGGGCTTTAACACATTTGATTCCATGAGAAAATGGTTGACAAAAAAATCTAAAAGAAAATGGTTTATTTATTTTAGTAAGAAGCTTTTTGTTCACTCTGTAGTCACATTTTGTCAGATTGCACTAATGTCTCCCCTGAAGCACCCCCTCTGTGCTTCAAGCAAATATATTAGCAGAAATGGTCCAAAATCAGCTATAGAGTAAGAAAAATTTACAAGCTGTTGAGTTCATGTGCTTCATATTACATGCAATCATTTCTGACCCACCTAATATTTTGTGCAGAGAGCTGGTTAAAGTTAAGATCTGCTTCTTCTTTCAGGCTAATGTCAGTTTTTTTTTTTTTGCACACGGCGAAGAAACACATGGCTTAATGTACTTCAAAAGGATTTGAAAAGCATTATATGTGTGCATATGTCATGTGGTGGAAACCCAAAACTCTGTAAAAAAAAAAAGAGAGAGGGAAAGACGAAAAAAACACGAGGTCTGGAACCAGGTAGAAAGTAAAATAAAAACAACTTCTCAAACCCACAGAGCTTTCTTTTTTTCCTGTAAATATTTTTCTTCCTCTTTTACATCACCACATACGATGTGCATATTGTCAACAAGCCTTGATTCTTCTACCATATTAGTGCCGATTCTGCCCATCGCAGAACCGTCGCTTCTTTCCTCACATCATTTACAAGATGCTGATGTTTGATGTTTCTGAGAAGGAGAAAAATGGATTTGGTCCGTTTGCTGTTGGCTGTAAGAAATATCAGATGACACGGTCACGCCTGTTTCTGTCACAATCCTCACATGGCTGACTTATTGACCGCTGGGCCCGGATCGTTTTACATTTTGAACCTGTGTAAGCGCTTGAGTTCATTCACACATGTTGGCTTTGAGGATGAAATCAACCTGCTGCACATGACGCAACGTCCCCAAAAAGATCAAATGTTGTGGCTCTGTTTGAAGCCTGAAAGAGTCTTAGTGTGCTTAGAGGAAAACTGTTTACATTTGGTGGTTAGAGCCATATATGTGTTATATGTGTTCAGTAATGGGATAGAAAACTGAGCATTTAGGCTAAAGAGCAGCATAAACACACAGAAGAGGAAAATTATTCTAAATTTTGGGAGAATATCTGTATTTTCATTTGTGACCCGAGTGCAAACTTCTCTGTGTTCACCTTCAGACTCGCCGATGTCAGACTGATTTTTAAAGGTTTAGTTTTTTGATAAATGAGTTGTTTCTCAACTGTGGAAGTGAGGCTGTGAATTGTCTAGCTAGTAAGTGTCTCCTGGGCTACATTGTGTTCTGCTGGAAGCCGCAGTTGGTAAACATCCTGTAATCTTTTCATGACGCTGATCTGATCAGGTTACCGTGAAATGAACTGTATCAGAAACCGAAAGCTCGAAGAGGCTGAAGACCAGCATTTGCCTCGGAGGACATTTCCCCAAAGGTATTTAACAAAACTCCCATTTTGCTGTTGCCTTCAAGGGCTGATTAAACAGCTGACGTGTAAATGGAGAGATAGTGAATGATGAACGACGGGGAGTCGGTACAGCCTCTGCAGCCACTAAACCTCCACCCCGTCTGAGAAATCTGAATTAAAAGCAAACAAATTACACTAAGCAGAGAGCAAATTAGGGGGACGGGGAGGGGGGAGATGTCAAAAGACGAAAAAATGTAAGTAACTTGAAGAGATGAGAGACAGCATGTAGGTTTTTGGAGACCTTTTTTCTGAACAGATGGAGCTAGTTAATTGTTGTCCTCAAGCCACTCAGTCCCGTCCAGTCCAAACTGTTTGCGCCTGCCAGATAAACATTAGTAATATGCGATCACTTCATGCTCTGGCTGGATTCGGGTTCTGGTTGCTGCCGCTCCCCAGGCCTTTGAGGCTTGAACTACTTGGACGAACACCAACACTCGGAGCCGCTTCGGCTAGTTTCCCCCCGCGCAGAAACATTCGTTATATTCCATGAAAGCTCACTTACATCCACACTCTAAAGACAAATTCCAAGCTCGCCATGGCTTGACAAGGCGACACCGATATTTCATTGTGAACTATTCAATTTGCTGTCCAAGGTGAACACCACGAGTGCCGTCGGGTTGTGCAAACGGGGCGAGTTAAAGAGGAGCTTTTTTTAAAAAAATGTTTGTTTTGAAGTATTGGCTTTGACTGCTGCTCCTTTCCTTCATGAGAGCTTCAAATCCTAGCAAAAAGTCATTTATTAAATTAACTGGGTATATATCTTATATATAACACTTTGATGTTTTTGTCCTCATGTAACTCTGCTGGGGGAAGGCGCAATTTATCATAGTTTGTGGTTCGTTGAAGATTTGGATGAAGTTATTACATAGTGAATTGTAATCTAAAGGAGCTGTGTAATTCATGATGATGTTCACCTTGATACGTGGCTCTGTAAGTCATTAATTAGTCACTGGATACACACCAAACACTTTTATCACAACAAAGAGAGCCAGGGCTGCCAGATCGGTGGTTCCCAGCCCGGGATCCAAAGGAGGCAACAAAGAGCACATTAGTGGCTGATATTTTCATCACACAGGGGTAAAGCTGTTTGCACTTCTTGAAAATCAAGTGGGAAAATGCCTATAACACCCAAACTGAGATAATCGATAATAACTGAGATTACTTGACACATATTTTCTTCATAGGAGCATGTTTTCAGAGGAAATTAAGTGGTATATTTTGCCAGACATATCAAAGTTTTTTAGGCGTTAGGACATGGAATACCTTCACTGTGAAGATGTGGTCACTCGCCTTAAAGCTGATTCAGAGCCTAGGGATTTTAAAGCCTTTGAATTTCATGTAATTACTGAGGGCTGAATTAAAAACCACACATCTAGCATCACATTCCTAGCTAGAAACTCTTCAAACTCACTTTGGGGACGCAGATTTTTGCCTGTTTCCTTTGGTTACACTAAAGTTTTTACGGTTATTGCTATCAGATTCTGTCTTTCCTGTAAGATAACGGCTTGTTTTTCTAAATTTTATTTGAATTAAGGCTATCTGCTCCGTATTTTGGCTGCATTTTGGTGCAACCATTTGAAATTACATCCTGTGTTTTTAGAGCTTAACCCTAATGGACAAAGTAAAAAACTGTGAGGATGCTTAACAACGTCAGGACGGATAGGATTCAGATCCCATAAAAATGTTAAGGTGCAAAATGATTGCGGGGCCTTGAAATTGTAGTGATGTCATAATTTGTGTGAATACTTTTTCTCTACGGACCAACAAAAGCCAGTAAACATTCCGGGGGGCTCGAGTTGCCTGTTTAATGGTGAGCAGGACCCTATCACTCTTTGCTTCTCTCACTTTCAGTGTTGATTTACAAAAAAGCACCAGGAGGAGGCTGAAATTTGATCATTTTTATTCATCTATATTACTGGTACTGTAAATAATTTGGCACAAATACATTCAGCAGATATGAGGCAACAATGGTACGGTAGATATTAAATTATGTTGGACTAGTGAGTGCGGAGTACTTGAGTGAGTAATGAGAGTTAAATGATACACCGTCAGAATTTATGATGGTCTGATGAGACTAATATCCTGTGGAGATAGTGTGTCTGGCTTTGCTGTCCAACCCTTTGTCAACAGTCTTCGCAGTGATGAGCAGTCCAGAATAATGGAGCTACGAGTGTGTGTTGTACTGTATGTGTGTGAATGTTTACCTCTCCTTCTCATTTCCTCTCTGCCCACTGAAAGGTGATAAATCAAGGCAATTACACAAGTACAGCTGCTGCATACTTTCAAGAATATCAGATGAAATGCAGAACTATGAAGTTTCTGCTAATACTAAAACGCAGACACACACGTTCTGCCGTGTTTCTATGCCAGTTTTAGGCCGCCGTGCCCCCGAGCGCAGGCCTACGACCATAAGGAGGAATCAGCCTAACAGCTAGGAGGGTTCACACAAAAAAGTCCTAACTTTCTTAAGCTCTCAGCTATTTGTCTCCATAAGGGTCAGCAGCCTGGAAAAGAGCGGAGAAATACATCAGCTGACATCTCATAGAGCACTTTCAGCGATGACAGCAAAAAATGTTTCAATGAGTCTCACTTTTCCAGAGTGTGTGCGGAAATTCTGTCCAAATGTCTGATTTCCAACCGTCCACTGGTTCTGGGACTGAAAATCTCTGTTTTCTTCGCTTGTCTTCTCCTGTGTCCTCAACATTTACTGTATTTTCAGGTGGTTTGGCTTTCTGATAAGGAGGCTACATGGGATCACCACTATGATAATATGGGATGTACAATCTCTGAAAGTTTCTAGTGTCTTAAACCCGAAACCTCGTTCAAAGGCTCACCAAGGAGAAGGAGAAATAAGACATGATTACCCCAAGTAAATTTTCCAACTGATTTAGCCAAATCAAAGACTGTTTCTGTGGTTTGTAGAAAAATTTGGTTTCAGCACATCTAGGGGGAAAAAAAGCTATTCATCCCTGTTTGTTTTCATATTGGTTTGATTAACAGAGCTTCATTAAATTCAAAAGCACTCACAATAAAATTGATCAGCTCAGTTTAAAGAGTTTAACGCCCTGCTGCCAAATGCCAAACAGTTTTCAATGTAATCTTGTTGGAAGGAATAACAAAGACTTTTTTGCAAACATGTACAAAAAAAAAAAAATAATGGCGCCACCACTGGAATTTTGTATCTCTATATACAGATTAGAATAAGAACATCTGTTTGTGTGCACGGTTCTCACAGTTGAGGAGACTCTGGTGCGGCTGGTGAATGGGTCCGGTCCTCATGAAGGCCGCGTGGAGGTTTTCCACGAACGCCGCTGGGGGACGGTGTGCGACGACGTCTGGGACAAGAAGGATGGAGACGTCGTCTGCAGGATGCTGGGATACAGAGGAGCCACCGAGGTCCATAAGACGGGACGCTTCGGGCACGGTGCGCACAAAACACACAGTCCGGAGCTTATAGGGACTTAAGTACACACTGGGAAGGTTTGTTTGGTGAATGTTGTGTTTTTTTTTATTTTATGTTCTCCATGTTAACAGTTTAGAGCAAGAGCTGAATGTCTTTTTTCACATGTGTGGTGAGCGGGAGGAAGGCAGTTCTCAGGAAAATGCAAAGTAAAATCATACTGAGCCAATATGAGCATGTAAGAAACGTCACTATAATTACATACACACTGAACTCTCCTATCTGCAGTTTCAACATCATTGAGGTATGGATTAAATGAAACACTTGGCTGTACAGGCATGGGAAAATCAGTGGGATGAATAAACACACCCCTGTATCTATCTGTTCAGGTGATTGCATTCAGACGTTACTGAAAAATCCTCTGTACGCGGGCCCCATTTGCCAAATGAGGTATTACGTGCTGTTCTTTGTGCAGCTGCTGCATTAAACAGGCAGCAGTGAATGGTAGCAGCTGCTGGTATTAGTTTTCTTGTTAGGGCTCATTGAACAGTCACTGCAGTAGAAGCTCCACAGTCGCTGCTGTTAGCCGGATGGAAACCTATCATCACTCTAAACAAAAGGGATTAGTAAGGTGTCACTTAAATGATTATGTGCTAACAAGTTTAGTTTAGTATTTCAAGTTGAAGTTCCAGACTACAGTAGCACAGCATATATAACTTTCACGTTAAGCTTATGGTTTATGAATCAGTTCTAATGGTGCGATAAGGGAACTTCTTGGTTCTTTACTCGTATCATATGTACATTCGGGACGTTTTCAGCACTGGATTTTACTAACTCTGCTCTTCTGCTGTTGAGTGGTACAACTTGACCAGTGTCCTGCAATTCGGTAGGGATTCATTCTAAAGTTTTAATGGGGAAAGATATCGGAGCCAGATGTCGTCAAAAAAGAGTCTCAGAAGTGATATCTATCTCTTTTTCTATCTCTTTCCATTGTATGTCATTTACTGGTCAGACTTACATCACCAAGAAATTCAGGCCAAGGAGCGATCTGACCTAGAAGTCTGGGAAATTGGAGGAAAACTTTATTTGTTTCCAAGGGACAGCATCCAGATAACATCAGGGAGTAATGTCATGGCTGGGTCCAATTTCAGGCAATCTGGAAGTTAAATTCGACATATGTTTTCAGATCAGTAATTTCCCTTTTTGATTGGTTTGTCTGGGAGCTGTTGTTTTTTTCGTCAAGATTTGATAAAAATAACTAACTATAAAACCACTTCCGGCAACACCCAAAGGATGTGTTCTTTCCGTGATACTGTACAAGTTGCTGTACAGAGGTTAAACCTGATTCTCATTATATACTTTAACGACACAACAGATGTCAGAAATTATATGGTAGCTCAGGGAACAAAGTTCACTTTTGAAAGTACACATTTCTGTAGGTTTGGCAAGATTTAGTTTCAGGTTTAGTTTAATTGCGTGGCCTCAAACCTAATTCTCTCTTTACTGTCTTTACTGTTTACATGCTAATCAAAATTTGTTAGCTTTTCAATGGAAATTTGCAGTGTGAGTTCTCCAAGAGGAATCCCAGTATGACCTAATGACCTAAATTTTTCTGTTTTTGTGACAATCTTTCTATCTGAGATAACCCAGATACAACACAGGTTTTATATGTACACACACACACACACACACACACACACACACACACACACACACACA
>JABUIW010000155.1:12151-39063 GCA_013363375.1 Menidia beryllina | reverse complement strand
ACACACACACACACACACACACACACACACACACACACACACACACATATATATAAAACCAATCATCTAGGCTGTCTTCAGAACATAGCAGCCATCTTGAAAGATCAACGGCAAGTTTATCCAAAGGGCTGGAGGTCATGTAGCTTCAGCGTAGAGCCGAATTGTCTCTTGAATCGATTTACAAAGTCAGACTTGTATAATAAAAACATATCAACGCAGAAATTGGCAAAAAACTACCGCGGATGTTACCTGTGATATACCGCTGTGTGACGTGTCCAATGTGCTGTCCCTGGTGCTGAACACGTCCAATAGCTATGCGTCACAGGCAAGGCTCCCAGTTTTTTTTTCTCGGGTAAAGAAATTGACCTCTAACCAGATATGGTTAATGCTCCATTACACAAGACCTTTAAAATCTGCTTTTAAATCTTCCAAATCCCTTTGTAACTGGATAAGTCTTGAGTATTTTGGTGAATCAAGACTTCAAGATCGTAAATTTGTAAATGTGCAGGAGTTAGATCAGCGCACTACAGGGCTACAGGGCTGTAGATGCGTGTTAAGATCCATTGTAAATCGTTTTAAAAGTCCACATCCGTGAAAACAAGCGCTCACAGGGCAGAGGAGCAGAACAGCTGAGGTATCCTGCCCCAGTTTGGCTTTATTCAACACTGTGAACTCAGGCAAAGTAACAGTCACAATTCAGCTTTGAATTCCGTCCTGAGCTGCATTTTTTGTGTGAATTAAAAAATATGTATGTTTCTAAAATACAGCCTGTGCAATTTGATTTAAAAGAAAAACGAATTGATCTATGACATTAACTCAAATAGAGGAGGGGTTTTACAGTAATGTATATATGTTTTATCTTCCTAATTTTCTTCTGGGGAGGAATGAAGAGGAGCACACATTTCTAATATTGGTAATATGTGTGTTGCATGCAAATATTTTTTGTCGCTTTAGTTGTCAGTATTTATTCACTTATTGTTGTTATTTTTGTCATTTCATGACCATTTTATATCTTGATGTGCTTCCATTTTGCCACTCTGGACTTTTCTGAGACCTTTTTTAAAAAAAGCTTTTGTTTGTATTTGATTACAAACAAAAAAATAATGTTTATGTTGCTTATTTCTACCTTGTGGCTGCTTTTTGCTGGTTAAAGGTGTCATTTTGTGTCTCTTGTGTGTGTTATTTATCTATCTTTATGATCTTTTCACATTTTCATGTCAATTTGTAGTCAATGATTCTATTTATTGTGTAGTTCTGTGGTCCTTTGGACATCTTTATAATCCTCTGAGCGTATGCAGCTGTTTTACTCATCTCTCTTATCTATTTTTCATAGTTTTGCTTCTCTATCAGTTTGATATGCAGCAGACCATAAAACAGGCAGCAGCAACAATCACAGGATTTACATGATTAATGTGACTCCAATTTCTGTTTAAAAGATCAGTACTCCCTATTTCGTCACCCTCTTGCTTAAACATTGTTTAATCCCTGAATTACACAAATGTAATGTAAGGGCAGCGTAATGCTTCCCATCAATCTTGCTCCCCTGCAAGCTGAGTACCATCTAAAAATGTTGCAAAACTGAAGTATCCGGGACTTTCTGAAGCCTCTTATTGCTCCAGTTTCACAAACAGCAACCAAAGTTTGCAGATAAAACAGCACATCCAAAAGCTCTGCTCACCAGCTGGGAACTGTGTGTTTTATTACCGGATGCAATATAATCCGATCGACAGATCTAAGAGGAAGCGTTGAGTACTTTCTCTCTCAATCACAAGACTCAAACACACACATTCTGATGATGATTGTTGCTTGAATTGGGGCGGATCTTTTCCCCTTTTGATAAGCTGCTTCCAAAACTGCCGACCATCTTAAAACTTTGACACTTTGGAACACAAACAGAGACACAAAAGTTGTGCTTTGTCCTACTTTTTGTATTTAAAAAATACCTAAAAGCCGACAATTGTCGTTATCTGACCACATGACAGTAATTTCTTAATGATTTCTGCAGTTTATGGCCTTTAGAACACATGCAACATTTTCAAACCTCAGCTGCTGATTAAACTCACAAGCAGATCCAGCTTGTTCTTGCTCTTTTGCCTTAGTTGCATCATTTTTAACCGTGCATATGAACAACTTGGAAAGCGATACATGGACGAGCCATCAGAGGGACCACAGAACTTGAGCTGTTGATGCCGAATTGCAGATGTGATCTCATTCTTTCCAGATAAAAGTCAAAGAAAAAGTAGATTACTAAACAGTTCAAAAGTAGAGGTCATGGGAAAGTGGGGAGAAAAACAGATAGATTAAAAGAAAACTAAAGAATCGGTGTATTTTGCAGGTACGGGTCTCATCTGGATGGATGACGTCGCTTGCACGGGGACTGAAGACACGATCCACCAGTGTAAGTTTTCTGGATGGGGTAAAACCAACTGTGGCCACGTGGAGGACGCCGGTGTGACCTGCGCCGTCTGAACTTCAGGACGCTGCTCAGACATCCTCAAACAAAGCCTTAAACTTCTTTGAGACGCTCAAAGCTGGGCCGAATTCCACGTAAGCAGTATGTTGCTCATTTACAGTTTAAAAAAAAGCAAAAAAGCCGACTAACCAGACCTAACAGAGCCTCGTGTTGACTCGATTGTGACTCGCTCAGCCCCGGCACCGACCCTCAGACTAACGTCAGGGTTGTTTCTTTCATTAACTGCGCAGCGTGAGCAGGGATCACATGGCGAGGAGCATTCGCCACGCTCACCTGCCTCCAACGGGGAGCCGACTTTAAAAGGAATGGGATGAAGCTGCCGTCGGAGGCTCATCTCAGGTTAGCTGGGCTGTTTTGACCTCAGAGTCAGGAAGGAGCCTTTGATCAGACAACATCACCCTCATGGAGCATCGCTTCTACGTACCGAGCGCTCAAAAGCAACGAGAAGACCGTGTCACTGATGAACTGACTATCATTTACGGGCAGCTGCTCCACAGTATTATGTATGAAGAGCTTTCGCTAAGTAAACCACAGTGATGCCTTATATCGTTTTATACAGCATTGCCTCAAAGTGAAGTATTTGGTGATTTGCAGATGCCGCAAAGTCTGAAATGCTTTAGTTTTTCAAACTAAATGAAAAGTCGCCTGTTTTCTCTCAAACAAACTGATATACTTTGTAGATGTTTAAACTCATGGAAACTTCCAGAAAGCTCAATATATAAACCTTTCTCTCTTTCTTGCCTTCATCCCAAGGTTTCTTTTCTCTTTGTAATTAGGCCTTTAGACAGATTTCTTTGACAAACTGATGTAAAAAAAACGTCTCCTGTCATACTTTCGCCTTTCAAAGGCTTTCCTTAAACATGTTCAGAGTTAACTGACCACTGCAGAATGAAAAAGTCCCTCAAGAGCTGTCGTTATAGAGATGCTATGACCCATAGGCCCCACCTACAATGTTGGAAAGAAGTCCAAACCTACATAGTTGTAAAAGCTCTCTCCAGGAATTGTTTAAGCTTCTAAAAGCCAACTTTAAAGTCAAGGAAAATAAAAGAATAATTTTAAATGCCTTTATTTCCATTCAATAGTCGAAGTCTCAGGTTCCTCATAAAACAAAAAGAGTACCCTTTCTTTATTTAAGAGAATTTTATACCAGTTCAGAAAACATTAGAATTACCGTAGATCTATCTTTTCTGAAGTACGTCTTTTGCATTCATTTATTTGTCACTTAACCAGCAAATCCCCACTTGGTTGTTGCTCTGAACATCTTTTCAGACTTGAGATAAAAAAGTGACTTGTTTTTTTTAGGGGTTAACAGTCACTGCTTTTGACGGATGAAGCAATTATGAAAAGCAGATGAGTATAAACAGATGGGTGTGTGGACGCCTGCCCTGTGTGATTTACAACGGTGGGTCTGTCAAACTGTCAAACTTTTGGTTGTTTCAGCATTAATCGTAACACATACACACACCAAACCAACCACAACAGACTGTTTCAGCATTTCGTTTCTATCACACTGGGATTTCATTTTTATGGCCACTTTTAATCCAAAAAGAAAGGCAATCCCCAATCGTCCATCTTGCTTCAAATACAGTCTGGAATTAAATATATGGAAGAAAACAGCCATGGTTTGTATCTGTTATATCTAATTATAGTGCACCTTGAAATATAGCAAACTCACAAACCTCAAATATCCCCAGCAGATTAAATCTGACCACATTGAGAGTTTGACCGAGTTACAAACAAGCAGAAAATAAGGCGAGGAACAGGGTTTATTTGTATAAAAAGGAACTATTGACACAAACGTTGAGTATTGCTAGTGTATTTTCGGCTTCTTTAATAGATTTGTGCACAAATATTGAGAGAAGTGGTCTAGATTATCAAAGTTTAATAGTTAAGTTTCCTTTTATCCAGCTGTTTGATTTACCACCGATACGTCTTCACACATTTCATAGATTTTGAATTTAGTTCCTCAAAGGAAAAGCAAAGACAACTTTTTTAGCAACCATGAGGTCGTTTAGTTATAGTGTCTGTCTTCACTTTAAAAAAGAAAATATTTGTTCAAATATTCCTGAAATTTCTTGGAAGTTTCTTGCATTAACTCTTAAGGTTGTTAGGGAGTGCTTGAGTAATTTCCAAAATGTAAGCTTGACCATTTCCAATAACAATGCAAAAAGCTTTTCTCAGTCTTGTTAAACTGATGAATTTTGGTTTTTAAAAAAAAAAGGAAAGGGCTCCTCTTAGAGTCATCAGATAAGGACAAAGTCATGCTGTTGTGCAGGAATCACGACTCATCATGAACAAACCGCTGGCCGACACGCGTCAGATTCCTTCCCATTTCCAGCTTCCTCTCAGATGTCAGGCAGCAGGATATGTGAAACATCTTCTCTCAGCACAGGAAGCCATAAAACAGAATCTGACAGCGACAGAACCACCTTCATCACACATTAAAAAAATAGCTTACAGCAGAGATTTTCTGACTCCACTGTGCTCACGTCCTTCAGATGTCAAAACACATTTGAAAGCAGGTTTCTAATTGCAGTTGCCAAAGTACAAAAACTAAAGCCAGCATGAAGACCAACAGTATCATGCATTTTATATCCAGTAATAACACTTAATATGTGGTATGTTTGCACTTTTATATTTGGCCTGTGAATGGAGTTTACAAGGATTTATTGTTGTTTTGTTTTTGTAATATTTCATTAATATCCATGTATCTGCTCTGTATTTGTTTGTATAATCTGACAGGAGAGGCCTTAATGAGCAGCCTTGGTGTCACTTATTCATCTTCAGCAGGCCATAACTCACAGTGTAAAGTATCATCAGACCCTCTTATTGAAATAAAACAACAACAAAAAACGTATAAGAGGTTGGAAAACTAGTTTTCTGTTTCCATTGACTGTGAAAAAACACGTGTTCTTATACATGTGTGAAACTGACCTGATGGGTGAAACAACAATTAGCAGCAGCATCACAGCCAAGGAACAACTTACCAGGTTTTGTTTTCAATTTCATTTTTAGGAGATATTTGATGTTGATTCTTTGAATTGGTTATAGACCAAAAGGAAAGAAAATTCCATTTTAATGTTTTTAACCACAAAACTGCTGTATCATGTCTTCTAGGTGATTAAAAAAGGAGACTTTTTAAGGTTATCTATTTGGATGGAGTCTGCAACTTACCCACCAGATGACACTAAAGAAAATACATTATACCTTCATCTTCATGGGATTTTAAGTTTTAATAACTAAACTAATCACAGATATGAAGTGCATTTTTACTCTCTGATGTGTAATTTTGAATGTGTTTTAAAAGGAAGTGTAATACATTCTTTGTAAGACCTTACAACTTATAACTTCTTATGAACAAACACATTTGTATGTACTGTTTTTTGTTTTTACATTGTGCTGGTCATAACACCTATAAGAGCTGTGGAGTGCATCAAAATAAATCAAGATGGTTTAAAATACTTTACCTTAAAGTCCGAAGAGCATTTTACTCAATGTGCTGATGACATGAGCCACAAAAATGCTGCAATATGCACGGCTGGAACAGTAAAAAGCAGGCTTGTTTAAACAGGTGAACTCAGTTATGTCCGCTGACGTGTGGAGGTGAATCTGAAACAGACACATCGAGAATGTCAACAGGTGAAGAAAAAGGGAGGAAGTGAACCTGGATGTGTGCGCTTGAGGGTGGGAGCTGCACACATGGTCACAGAAGCAAAAGCATGAGGAGCTGAGCTCTGAGTGACAGCTCTGGACAGTAATCACACGACTGAACGTTTCCACATGTGAAACGGATGTAGAGCTGATTGGCTGGAAAATCACCTGATCTCCGACACACATGGCCCAGAGTGTGAGCAAAGACTATGAAGTGGGTTTTATTTTTATATTTTTCATCCCGGCTTCTTTAATCCATCATGAGGGTAAGACTCTGTTACTTTTTATTGTGTACATCAAAGTTTGAAGGAATGTGAGAAGAGTCCCTCATGGAATTCATCATATGAATAGATGGTTGCAAATAGGTTTTTTGGGTTATAAATTTCCTTTGAAATAAACCTAATTTAGTGCATCTTTATCAAATATTCACAGACTACATCAGCTTTCAATCGCTCATAGGTTTTGCTCTGTTATTTTTTTAATATTATCATTTCATGATGATGACATATGTGGCCAGTAATAACATTTTCATGTTGTCAAATATGTGCATTCAGAGACACAGTGAGGGACTTTCTTAAAAACTGTAAAAAATGTTAACCTTTCAACAAAGATGATTTGGCCAAACCTAAGATTTGATTTGTTGAATATGGCAAACTTTAACACACCTCTCGTAATTGGAAAAAGGTCAGCCTTACTCTGACATCAAAGTGTGCTGAAAACATTCTCATCTGTCCAGAATTCATCACCATAAGTCATAAAAGGAGGGAAATTGTGACCATATTTCACACGTGGTAAGACACTGAACTGGTGACACTAATCACCTCCACCTTTAGACATGGACAGATCTGCATGAACATGGTCCAACTCAGAAGTTATTCGGTTTCTCAGTTGTTTTTTTAATCCAGCTCCAGTGGGGTTGTAAAGAGTAAGACACAGTTCATTTTTACTGAACACATTGAGGGAGTCATACCGATTTCAAGAAATGAATAATCACTGGTTCTTTTCTGGCCTTTGCACTCAAAAGTCGAAGTAAATTCAGGACTATTTTTTGTACTTATTGTTCATAGAGACAGAGCAGGAGAGTAAATCTGAATGATGGATGCTGTATGTTTGCACTGAACTGCGATGCATCTCTGGGCTGCAGTCCTGTGCAACTCCAGATGTGAAAACCACAATCAGAGGATAGATTGATTTACGACACATACCCTCTGGATGATCCTGTACTTTACGTCTTCACGTGCTGTGACTTTAAAGGGATTGTGAAAGTTGTTTGAAATATTTATCCATAATCCAGCATGTTATTCAATTGGAACAGCTGCAGAGACATTTTACAATCTGAATTATGAGGCAAAATCCCACAAATAACTGAGTAGTCTTTACATAAATCTTCCAATCCAGTGTATTTACGTGTATGTGCATCTCTACACAATGCACAGAACATTGAAAACATGATTACTGAATGGGTACATTTGTTAACATTAGTTAAGATTAGTATTTCCCTCTTCACTTGCCTTAGGTTCTGGTTTTATTCTAAAGCTATCCTGTCATCCAACACAACCACACATATTGTACTTTTTCTCGTTTTCAGTTCAGAAATGAATGCACTCTCACTCTTTCATAAACCATGTGGAGGAAGAGCTCACAAACATGACTGTATTTTGCTTCGGGGGAACAAGAAACTGGGACAAAAAGGAAAGTCCCTGTCTGTCCTTCTACATCCATTTGTCATTAGACTGCATTCCTGCTGCTCTTCCTCATAATGAAATGGTTATCCTGCCACACAATGAGGAGCCTGAGCTGCAGAACCATCTGCAGCGTGTGAAGGGGATGAAACAAAATGGGATCATGGGGGTCAAAGTGAAGGTCAGCAGCACCATCATCAGCAAGGATATTCTTTCAGGCGATGCCTTGATGTTGGAGAGGGAGCGAGCATGTGATTATTATGGCAAAAATCTTCACATCTGTGTCAGTACTGCACTTAGTTCGATTAAATGGTGTAATGGTTTTAAAACACAACACTTCAGCTAGTGTAAGCGTCACACAATGCTATTTAATCTAAACCTTGTGAAAAGAACACAAATTTATGACAACAAACAAATTGAAAGTAGCCAGGAGGTATTTTGCATTTGTACCAAAACAGAAAAAGTGAAAAGTGATTCAAATATAGGAGTTGTCTTGCATGCAGACATTCAAATCTTCTGTCCATTTTCTGTTGACAGGCAGTAATCCATTGGACAAATCTATCTAGTGGCAATATAACCAAACTGCAGCCTGATTAAATAGCAGATTACTGAATGCTGTCACAGGATTAGAACATTTGACCAGACACACCTGTTGCACTGAATATCACAAAACATGGCTGGCCTCTGCTGGTGAAAAAGCTGTAGTACAACCGTGTACTGATAAATCATTTTTCAAAAAGATCATTGTTGTCATCTTTTGCTGACAAAAAATACTCTCTTACTTGGGTCTTACTTTGATTTAAGATATCTATATTACACTCGTGTTTGTAGTTTGGAAAAACTGAAACGACCTTCGCTCTGTTTGTCCCTTTGCGGATTCCGTACCCCGCGCCAGATGTAATTTTGAACGTTCGGCGCGTTTTGACCGGAATCTTTTTTTTTGTTGTGACGCCGTAGAGAAACTCAGGTAAAACGACTCTTGTTGAATAAACTGTTAAATCTAATATCTCTAGACGACAAAACACACCTTCACTCCCTCACTCACTTTAGCTAACAAAGAGGTTGGTGTTCATTATAGCGTTTATTTAAAGAATGTTTGTTTTCCTCTGTTCGCTAAATCAAGTTTTTTCCAAATTACGTTTTTTCCAATTGAATTCAATTGCTAACTCGGTGTGTTATTAGTATTTACGCCCATAATGACGCGGTCAAACAGCATACATTACAACAAATAACGAAAACATCACACGCATTTGTACGTTTCTGCCAAATGTCAGTGTCGTTTACTTCCAGTAAAATATATAATGCCGTTGTACAAACTAATATAATCATATAACTTTGTACATACTCAGAGGAACATCAAATATACTTTAATTCGGCATTGGCCACACACATGAAATACCAATAGTTAGTTCATTTTTCGTCTTAACTTTGTTACCCCAGTGCAGAATGGCCTCTGGTGCCTCCCCCACCGATGAGGGCGTGTTTAAAACCCCCAAAAACGTCCGGGTGAGGAGCTTTGGGAGCGGTGGAAGTGGGACACCGGTAACCATCCCTGCCTCTCCCTTCATGAAGAAGCTGGGCTGTGGGACTGGAGTCAGCGTTTACCTCATGAATAGGTTGGTGCAGATTTTAGTTTTTGGAAATTCTCGTTGGATCTTTTGTTGGTATAAACCTAAATGTCTTATGGGTTGGGCCTCATGTCAAACATCACAAGCAATTTTAGACATTTCCTCAGCCCTTTAATAAAACCTGCTGTCGATTTAACGATAAATAAGTAACTGATAGGATTAATTACTGATAATTATCTGAATAAATCAAGAAATCTCATTTATTTGTAAATCACTAGATGTAAATTTTTCTCAGGATGTAACACCTCTGAAGTGTTTGTGTGTTTGTTTCTTAACATAAAAAACAAACATATTAATCTAATCATAGAGTGGGGAAGCTGAATGCATCGCCGTGGGCTGTGAAGAAGATCAACAGCAAATGTGCCTCCAAACAGCTGGATATTTACCAGAAGCGCCTCAACGAGGAAGCAGAAGTCCTGAAGGGAATCAGTCACCCCAACATTGTCGGTAAGGGATCGGAAAAAGTCTCTGCCAGGTGTGAAAGGTGGCCTCTGGCGTGTTGTCCACTCTGCCGCACGCTTGGGGTTAAAATTTGTGTCTTCATCTTAAGGTTTTCGAGCCCTTGCCACAGCCAAAGATGGCTCCAAGTGTCTGGCCATGGAGTACGGTGGAGAGCAGTCCCTCAACGACCTGATAGAGAAGAGGAGGGAGGAGGTCCTGAAGGCTTTTCCCGCCGCCAACATCGAGAAAGTGGCGCTGCACGTGGCTCGCGGCCTGCAGGTAAATCCTTCTCAGAGATCATTTAAGTTCTCATGAAGTGCTTTTAAAACTTCAGCCTTTTAAAGTCTTACAGTATCCAACTGAGGTGAAAAGGCGTTCGTGTCCGAGATGTTTTTTAGCTCTTAAATGCTGCCTCTAAGAGGAAAATGCGACGGAGGGGTTGTCTAGCAGAACGATCTAATCAAAGGGGTTTTTTCCACTCGTGGTGTGAGCAGTTTTGCTCTCTTTGCAGTATCTGCACACTGAAAAGAAGCTGCTGCACGGTGACATGAAGTCATGCAACGTGGTCATCAAAGGGGACTTTGAGACGGTGAAGATCTGTGATGTGGGCGTTTCTCTGCAGCTCGATGAGAACATGAGAGGTAAAAAACCCACTTTATCTATCCTTTTAAGGGGTTTCGATGTATAGTTCTTTATGGGGATGGGTCAAACAATGTGCATTATCAGCGATTTCAAAAAAGATTTTCCAAGTTCTTTTTCTGGTTAATTTAAAGACCTTTGTGGCTCTTTACATCAGCTCAGATTTGTGCACAGTCTTGACTTTTAGAGCAGGTGAGAGCAGCAGCCACAGAGACAAGTGAGCCAGCACAACTTTGGGATGATTTAAGCACCCGGGCTGGGAGTTGTTTGTGACCGAGTCTGCCTATTTCTTTGCTCTGAAGTGGCGCTCATATTATTATTCATTGATCTTACTATAAAGCCCGGTGCTGGCAGAGGCATTTGGATAAAAAAATAATAATAATTTCTTTGTTTTTCTGCCTGGAAAGAAACAGATTAGTCTCTATCACACACCATCGGTCCCATGGTGGTAAACAGAATGCATGTGTTATTAAGTAATGACACGTTTCTGTTCCCAGTGTCCGACCCGGACGCCGAGTACATCGGCACGGAGCCGTGGAAGCCAAAGGAAGCTCTGGAGGAAGGAGGAGAGATCACAGACAAGACCGACATCTTCGCCTACGGCCTGACTCTGTGGGAGATGATGACTCTGGCCATGCCTCACCTGGAGATGTTGGAGGATTATGATGACGAACAAGACGAGGAAGAAGGTCAGAAAAAAATGCTAATAATCATAAGAGGTCAGGTTCTTTCTCAGGAGCCTCCATCTTAGAGCTAAAACGTTTTTTGTGTTTCAGACTCCATTGAGGAGAGCTTCGATGAGGACGCTTACTACGAGCGTCTGGGGACGAGGCCGGAGCTGGACGCAGAGGCTCTGGGCGGCTCGTACCGGAGGGTGGTGGAGCTGTTCTACGTCTGCACAGAGGAAGACCCCAAAAAGAGACCGTCTGCAGCTCAGATCCTCCAGGCTTTAGAGAGCAACGCCCCGCTGGACAGAACGCCCTCTGAGGTGATCAATATCGACTGAGCTCCTCCCAAATGTTTCCACCCAGGTTTGATTATTACGTGGCCTTTAGGGTCCAGGGAGGGCAGAACGAACGAAAGCGCCTACATATATTTCCCCAAACTACATGTAGAAACATGTCAGTAGTTAAATTTCATTTTCATGTTACTCTGTTCTCTTTCCTGTTTTGTATCGTTGACAATATAAATGTTTTTACTTTCTTTGTCGCTCACAGTGAACTTTGGTCAAGTTCTCTTATATTTCATGTTTAAATAGAAACTGTAATGACCTTTGTTGGGTCTATTGCCTCAGTCTGTGGGAGCTTTAAACCTTTTCAAGTAAATAGTGGTAACTTATTTATCAAAGAATTGTTTCTCTTCTGTGATATGAAACTATTCTGTATGCATATCTCACCTTTAGTCATTACTCAGATAAAAATATTCTCAGTTAAAGACATTTTAAATGATCTAGAGATATTTTTAGGACATGAACTATTACAAAAAATAAAGTTGAATTGGAAAAGCATTTCTGTCTCATTTCAACACAGTTTGACAGCTTTTTGTAGTTAAGGTGGATAAAGAACAGGCTGCCATCATGAAACAAAGGCATTCAGTTTATTAAATCTATGTACAAAGTAGAAATGCTTCTTCAAAATGGCATCCACCTTACAACAAGTTGGTGTGCGTGAACATTTTCCCTCCATAAAACAACAACCTCGTCCTCCCAAAGGGGAAAAGAGAAATGTAGATAACATAAAAACATTTTGTTTATCCTGTGAATTAACCTCATTAGGAAAAAAAACAAGCAGCACAGAATAAATACAGAAGCATAAAATGTCTAAAATCTCTATTCTGAACAGGCTGGACTTTAAATTTTAAAACTCCTGACAGTCACAGAGGAACCTGAAGACCTTTGCATATGAACGAGACGCCTAAACCCGGCGCTGCATCTTTAACGTAAACTTTCAAACTTCATGCGATGAAGTTGTAAACGAGGAAGGCGGGCGTGCCGCAGTACTTGGTGGCAAACAGTTTGCCGTCGGGCGTCGGGTCTGAGAAGGCGATTTCCTCCTTGGTGAGATGGCTGCCGTACGTGAACGTGCTCCTACAAAACCCATGAAAGGAAACCTCTCAACACGACTCTGGATCGGTCAGTTCACAGCAGCTCTAACAGGAAAGCTGAGCCTTTTCATCCAGATATTTGTATTTTCTTAAGCCTGTTTTTACTCTTAATGTCGCCTTTGTGGCTCGTGCTCCTCTGTAGGGATCTACCAGTAACGTAAACATCTGTTTCTCCTGAACGACTTAAAGTAACTGTCATTTTTAAAGAATAGATTGTTTAAACTGTTCTGAATATAGTGACATTTCATGCTCAGACCAATGTCCTGGTAACAAACTTGTGGCCAAAATAAAAAAAATGTATGGGGCCTAATGCTTAACAAAGTCTGTACAGCTTAAAATCCTTTTAATAATTTACATTTGTGACGTTTGATTTATCAAAGTTTCATTGAACATATTGGTCTCTAGTTGAAGCACAGCTGGAATGTTAAAAATGATCTCTAAATTAGCTTAGAAGGCCCGATTCAGGCAGAAACTAAACGTTTTACTTCTGAACCCCTCGGCTTGTGTGGGTTCGTTAGTGAGGATTGAACCCGACTAAAGGCCTGAGCGACCTACCTGACGGTGTCCAGCATGCGGGTTGCGATGCCCTGTCGCCTGGCCAGGCTGAAGACCCAGATGCGGCTGATGCCACACAGGGCGGGCTCTGGGACGGTGGAGCAGCACCAGGCCCGGTGGCGCTCCATGAAGTCGTCTCTCCTCATGTCCTTCTGACGGTCCGGCTGCTCCAGGACTCTGTAAGCCTGAGAAGATTTTATTTTATTTTTTTAACTCATTCGCTGCCAAAGACGTCTATAGACGTCAATTCAAATCCAATCGCTGACTGCCAAAGTCAATTTCTCCCTGGAGATCAATAAAGTATATTCAAAGACATCTATAGACGTCTTTTATGTTTTTCAACGCGAGTGGCTTGGGGGACGATCTGCTAAAGCTTGTCCGTAAATATCAGGCTTCTAGACAGAGTATGTAGTAACAAATTGACCCTCTAGGGGGCAGTGCCACTTTTGATGGGAGATGAGCATAGACTGTAGGCAAATAAGAAAAAGCTAACGGTTCGCTATGAGAGAACATGTCGCCGGTGAGACGCAAGTCGAGGTAGCAACAAATTTTTTTTCCTGATGAAAGAAGAGAGTCTACTCTTTCTTTTGTTGTGTTCGGTGTTTACATAGTCATAGCTCAAACTATTCTGTGGCTCTTGAAAAATCAGTCAAAATGCTCAAAAAACTCTGGCAGTATGGGACTCTGTTCTTAAATTGGCTGGCAGTCAATGAGTTAAAAACATCTCACTGCAAACCTGTTTAGTACACAAAGGGGCTCACGGTGTTGGCCCTACCTGTCTGATGGGTTCAGCAACCAGGCATCCCACCACCAGCCGCTCAGAGTTGATGAACAGGTAGGTTTTGGCCTGCGTCGGCCGGCTCAGAGTCGCCTGCTGGAAGCCCAACTCGCTGTCCGCTACACACCGCACGTCCTCAGCCTGAAACCATCAGACCAGATTCAGCTCCTCATCCAATCTGAACTCGTCCATCTCTCAGCTTATAAAAAACAAAAACTGCATCGAGCTCTTCACCTTTTTAACTGCATATTTGGGATCGTCGGGCAGGACCAGGATGATTTTTCCCTCCCAGAACTCTGCGACCACTCGCTCCTTTTTCCAACCCTGAAACGCAACAATTGCCATTTCATACAGTTTCAGCCTCCGGGCTGGAGTAGATTAAGGTTTTCGGAGACTCAGATGTTTAAAAACCGAAGGGGGAAGGGATGTCGTACAACAAATTTGATGGAGCTGAGGAATCTCTGGTGGAACTGGGTGTGTTGGAAGTGGTCCTCCGGGTTGTCTGCGCTGTAAACCATCCCGCAGGAGACGCAGGTTCTGGCTCCAAACTGCTTCTGACCGGCGTCCTAACAAACCAGAATCAGATCAGATATTTCCAGCAGATGCAAACTTTCTTTGATGCCACATTTGAGTGTGAAATCGAGCAGACTGGACAGTCTGATTGAACAATGAATGCAACTGTTGGGGTCAATAAATGAGAACTTAGAGCACTAGTTGTGTATAGGAAATAACTTAATAGGAATTAAAGACAGAACTGCAGAATAAGATTTGAAATCCAGGTCTCACGATAATGAGCTGGTCGCTGTCCTGCTTCTCCTTCCTCCTGCGAAGGTTTCGCTCCTTTGAGGCTGCGGGGGGATTCTGCAGTGGGGTCACCGAGCCGGAGGGGGTGCTGCAGGACGCCGGCCGCAGAGCTGCGACCTTTGACCTGCAGGACAAAACATTACTATCCCATCACGTTTTGGCTGAGCACAACAACCAGTACAGCGTTTGTTCCTGGTCACTAAAGTGACTTTCAGAGGCTGAAATATTCCCTCTACGCCTTGTTTAAATCTTGTTCTAAGATGATGCTCTAAAAAGAAATAATAATAATAATTCACCTTTTTGAAGCTGAACCGAATATGGGATACACAGCTGCTGCAGACTCTGGAATAAAAAATAAAAAAAATTAAGGGAACTGGGCAAATGGGGATCTTATCTTTTGTAAAAATTGGTCAGAGAGCAAATGCACACCTCTGGATGGGGTTGAGGCCGATTTAGTGGCATTTATTTCACTGATGTCAAAGCTGGGCTCAGGGTCTTCTAAAGTTAGAGAGTCATCCTGGGAAAAGGTTAGGATTAAGTTAATGGTCAGAATAAAGAAATCATATGTAAATAAAAAACTATTAAGCTAAATATCTGCTTTTATTCTCCATCCTTTAACAGCAAATCTTGACATAAAAGTAGAGTTTCAAAATCCCTGAAGCTACAATATACATGATCATTCTCATGTGTCTTTCTGACAGAAAAGCTGTTATTTCTGTAAAAATCTCATTTGGTCAACTATCAACTAACAAACAGGACCAAAGCCAAAAATTTGTGTAGAAAAAAAAACACCTTGGCGTCAATGGATGAAACTGTAGAGCCTGGACTTGGTGTCGGGGTCCTGGATAACACAATCTTCAGCTCCTGGTTGATTCCGTATGTTTTCATCCGTGCACTTGGGGAGCTGGTGAGAAGAGGTGGGTTTTATTCAACATTAATTCAACTAAATAAAACCAAATAGAGACTTGTTTTCTTCTTAGTTCAAAAGAAATCAGAAAAGCACCTCAATGTTTGAGGGTCTTCGTCAGCAAAGTCGTCCCAGTCTGTGGGATCAAACTCCACTCTCTGCTTGCTGCTCGAATGGTCCTTCTGCTCCACTTGCTGACCAGAAAACAAAGCATTAGCATTAACTTGAAGGCATCTGAAACTCATATTTAGTGTGGCACACACTAAAGACAAAGACGTCTTTGGGATTCAGGAAAAAAAACTCTCAGATCTGCTAATGAAACTGAAAATAAGGTCAATAAAGATCCACCTTTATGTTGCTGCTCTCAGCAGCTCTCTGTCTTTGACAAAAAAAATGCATGTGTGTTTATCTTTAACATAGCTCATTTTTGGAAAATTTCATTAGAAACTACGCTGCAGAAAAGCAATTATTCTCAGAATAAAAAATGATTAAGCCTTTTAAAAATGATATTCAGGCAAACAGGCTTAAAAAGATGCTCAGCTCTGTACTCAACATCCTTTTGACTTATCTTTTTAACAAAAGCGTCTCTGGGATGTTAAACAATGTCTGGCCCTTCTATCTAAAGGCAGTCAAACAGTTCAGTTATTCTAAATGATGAATATTAAAAAAAAAAAGGTGTCTATACCAATGTTCGAAATATTAAGAGTCAGCAGCCACAGAGAGCATCTGAGTCACAGCTGGCCTCCAAAACACACACACACACACACCTGCTGTGGTTCCTCCTGCGTCGTCTCCAGAACCTCCTGCTGCTGCCGTTTCTGCTGCTTCGGCGCCGCTTTGGCCTTCGCCTGGACAGAACCCGCCCTGGAGGAAGACTTTGGGGCAGATCTCTTGTACATTGAGCTGGGTTTCTTCCCTGTGCCGAAGAAAGCGGCTCCGACAAAGATCTTGGGTTTGGGCTTCAGGGTGCTGAGAACGAGGGGGGTGGGCTTCCTGGATTCCACCGGTTTGCTGCTGGCGGGCGCCGTGGCAACGCTGGATGCTGGTTTAGCAGCAGCACTGCAAAAATCATAAAGGTTATTAACTAAATAAAGTGAGATCCAAGAGCAAAAAAGCTGCAGGTATTGTCAGAGGGATGACGTTATTGAAAACTAACCTGCTCTTCAGCTCGGACAGACTGATGGATTTTGTAGCCTTTAAGGAACTTTTGGTGCCCATCTTCCCACCTTTACTAGATCCTAAAGATTTCTTCCTGGGTTTGCTGCCTTCCTTAACACTCTTGGTACTTTTACTGGTTTTCTTTGCTGCCTTTTTAGCCAAAGGAGGAGGAGGAGAGGGAAGGGCAGTGGGATGAGAGGGCAAACACTCCTTTATCACCTTTCTCTCTAGTGGGGTGAGATACATGGGCTTCTGTTTCCCATAGAAGGAGCTTGTAACTACAGACGGTTTCCGTGGAGATTTGCAAGGAGATCTGGTCGGTGAGTCTTAAAAACAAAAAGAAGGAAATACCATTTATTGTGACCTTTAATGGCTCCGTTAAAAATAAAAATCAGTACCTCTGGCCCATCAATCTTCATATACAGCAGTCCGTCCCACCTGTTTCTTTCTGTGGAGATTTCTGTGCAGATAAATGCTCAGCCGGCTTTTTCCTCGGAGATCTCCTCTTAACTGGGGACAACTCCTCCAAGACCTTTTTTGCTGGGTTACTTATGTACGAGTGACAAAAGATTTAATCAGTACAAAACTACAAGGCAAAAGATTCAAAACAACCTTTCTCTGTCTTTAATAGGTTGAAAACATTGAAAATCTGAGTAAATCAACACAGTGAAACTAGATTTTGAAACACTCTGAGAAAAGCTGAAGAAACTGGTTAATCGTGATGCATTTACAGTTTACCTGTCTGAGTCCACAGATGGGAGCTTTCGCTTCCTGGTCGCGGTGGGAATCATTTTTAAAGTTCACCTGCACACAGTGACACTTTGAGGACTTCTGGGCTGAATTAAAAAAAAAAAGGTAAACCTTTTGACTAATTTGCAGAACCCCCCCCAAAAAAAACCCAAAGAAACTGGAGCTGGTAGAGACACCAACTTAATAGTTAACACTAAATTGGATGTTCAAGAACACAAAATTCACCATCCTTAAGTTAAATTACATGTGTGGAAGGGGGTTAGTGTAATCTGGCTGTTTTAAGCAAACAATAACAACACTTTAAAAGCTTTAGCTGGAATACATTGTTTAAGAAAATCCATTAAACAGCAGTAAGAATTACAGTAAAAGGACAACATAAAGGCTAAAACCTTTGGTATGGCAAAGAAAATTAGGCTCTAATAACAGCCTGGATAAGGTAGTGCAAACAATCCAGGTTAAGTAAGACAATAGAAAACACAAAAATGTAACTTAAAGTTTGTGTGGCACTATTTGGAGGATTTCCAGATGGAGTTCAGTGTGACTCTTTTAGGATGAACGCGATGAGAGGCCACAGTAGTGAACTAAAGCCCACAGATCGTTTTGAGCATTTACATAGTGTCGACGGCAGTATCGATAAATGCTCAGGATGCTAAATTAGTATGTTTAATGTACGATTAGAGGTAAGAAAATGAAAAGAGCGCAAACAGGAGCAAACGGAGGCGTAATTGGCGGGATGATTAGCTTATGCAAAGGTGATTCGGACGTCCATTAAAAACTAGCAAGCGTTTATGTGTCGTTCAGCGGTAGTCCAGACCTTAAACATGACTAATTATTCACACATTTCAAGAAAAAGTCCATAAATCAAGAGTAAAACACGAAATTCTGACTGACGAGTTAAAACGTATTAATTTAAGCGTTTTTTTTTTTATAAATAAGGCGCGACTAACAGGAAAGACAGGTGTGTTTTTAAGTGCTTATAAAAACAAGAAATGAGACATGCTCTATCAACTTACCGGAAAACTTTTTATAACAATAACCTGCTGCAATTGTTGGTGGTTGTGCTGTTTTATCCTCGCGCGTTTCTGTTCCCAGTGTTTTGAACAGCGCGCGCGCCAGCCTGAAGTTAGTTACGCAATAACGGAACAGGAAGTGACGTTCCTTTACCACAATGAAAGTCTATTTTAAAGAAATGCGTAATTAAATGCATGGGCTAACAGTCCAAGAAGACCAAGAAGTATTTAGAATGTGAAAATTATTTTAAAAATAAATATATAAATATAAAGGAGACGAAATATAGTCAATTTTCTAGAAATGCTTGAATAAATAAAACGGTCAAACTTTTTCTTTGTAGGGTAATATTTCTACTTCCGGTCTTTATGCTAACTGATGTAGCTTCATTGGGCAAGCTAACAACTTCCCGGGTCAAGTAGTGCATGCACAAAGTGACAGTAGCTACTGTCAGTGGGTACACAGCTAATGTTTTTTCATCGTGATTGTAATTAAAGTGTTAGCTCATAAACTAAGAACACACTTTCCATTTGTTTGGGCGAGTTTCAATCTCAATAAAATGGTGTTTTACTTCACAAGTGCCGGTGAGTCGGGTGGAGGTTTGGCTAGCAGCGATATTAGCCTGTAGCTTTTTAAGCGTGTTTTGTACAAGCTGTTGTCTCACTCTGCCTGGTTCTCTTTTGCTATTCAGTGGTTGACCCACCCTTCACGATCTACATGGGAAAAGACAAACATGAAAGTACGTTGGTCTTCCTTGATATCTGGATGCTAATGGTTCGAGGTCAATGTGTTCCATTCTTTGTTATTCAGCCACAAAATTAATGTTGGTGTTATTCTGTCTCCAGATGAGGATCTGATAAAGTTCGGATGGCCTGAGGACATCTGGTGTGTCATCACTTTATTTTACTTTAGACTTCTCATCCTTTATGAGAAGACTAATTCGAATAATAGATTTTAGCAATTTAAATGTGTGACAAATGTTTAATGTTAAATGCTTTTAATCCTGAAACTGGACTTGTTGACGTTTTTCTTCCTATATAAATAATGACTGGAAACCTCTTCTTAATCAATATTGTGCACATTTTTTCAGGTTTCATGTGGACAAACTTTCCTCGGCTCACGTCTATTTAAGAATGCCAAAGGTGAGCTCAGCCTGCTTTCAGCTTTAAAAATGTAGTTATTTTTTATGTCAAATGACAATAACTGTTGGCTGGTTGGATTATATACAGTTGTAGAGACAATAATTGGCTTAATGATCATTAATTAATTAAGTAAATGACAGTTGTATGTATAAGTAACAAAACCATGGTTCAGAAATTCTGTAGTAAATGTCTTTTTTATGGCTCCTTTACAGGGAAAAACTATCAATGATATTCCTCCAGAGGTGCTGATAGACTGTGCGCAGCTGGTGAAAAACAACAGCATCCAAGGTTAGAAAACAAGAATGGAGGATCACCTGATGGTTTTTGCCATTTTTTTATAAAACTGCTTGTTTTGTGTGCTGTCAGGCTGCAAGATGAACAACATCAACGTGGTTTACACACCGTGGGCAAACCTGAAGAAAACCGGAGACATGGACGTGGGACAAATTGGCTTCCATCGGCACAAAGAGGTTAACCTGAAAAAAAAAAGAAAAGAAAAGCACAGAGATGACAAAGCTAAATGTGTCTGCTGTGCTGGGATGGATTGCCACCTCACAGGATGCAGATATATAGCTATTTCATTCTGCCTCTTCGCCAAATGTTTGCTGTGTGTCGCAGGTGAAGATCGTGGCGGTGGAGAAGAAGATCAACGAGATCGTAAACCGTCTGGAGAAAACAAAAGTGGAGAGCTTCCCGGACCTGGCGGCCGAGAAGGAATCGAGAGATCAGGAAGAGAGGAATGAGAAGAAAGCGCAGCTGCAGGAGCAGAAGAAGAGGGAGAAAGAAGAGCAGAAGAAGAAAAAGGAGATGGAGGAACTGAGGTAAATCAGGAAAACCTTTCTGTGAAATATTCAGGTTGGTCATCAGTTTCCCTCAGCTTTACCCCGCCTCATGGCCTTGTCCCGTCCACCTGGAGAAACATGACACACTTGTATCATAAAATTACATATAATGGCTTTATCTGTATCTTTGTACTCTTTAGGAACTATACTTCACTGATGAAGGATGAAAATATGAAAACAAATGAGGTAAGTCGACAAGAGGAGCACGTCATTCCTATCCTGAACTGTTAAAATGTGCCTTTAGACATAGAAAAGCATCTTAAATCACGTTCAACAAATACATAGAAAGGCCTTTTTCTGACCAACATATCAAACTGGTCTTGTGTCCACTGTGTTTAGGATGGCTACGACTCTGATGACTTCATGTGAGAAGGGAATATGAAACAGCAAGCAAGTCTGCTGTCGGGACGCTCCCCTGCTGCTTCCGCTCGCAGCGATTCTGCACGGACTATGAATTTTTAAGGACACGGACAAGTGGATACGCTTTTGCTTTCGGACACTTGGAGCAGAAAGTGGACGAGCGAGGGATGGTGCAGCGACTGGTGTTCCAGACTCTCCGTTCAGACCGAGCCGGGCCGCTTCCTCATCACAGGAGAACGCTGTCAAAGAGCCATTTGCAGACCGCAGCAGCTCAGATACTCCCAGACGCAGTCAGATTACTGAGCAGTGCTTTTAAAAACAGAAAAATAAAAGCGGTGTCTTTATGGGTGTTTAATCCTTCGAGTTAACCACATTTTGTTGAAGTTGAAAAACCTCTTGCTCCCTTTCTCGATCTGCTCAACTGTCTGTATTTGTTTTATTGAATATGATTCATTGTATTAATTAAAATCAAAAGTCATTACCAGGTGGTGCTAGTATTGTCAATTGTTCTGCTCTAAAAGTAAAAACAGAATGACAAAGTGGTTAAGATTTGCAATACAGAGCCTGTTCAGACCAGAAAATTTGAGACCAGTAATACATTGTTATGAAATAAATTAAAATTAGATTAATTAAAGTTTCCTTCAGTACGAAGACTTAATGCTTCTGTGGATGAGCGTCGTTACATCTCGCTTGTGCCCTCTGACACTGTCCACCGCGTGTTGTTAACTTCTCCAAAGGAAGACCACGTTCTCAAGAGCGCTCACTTATCATGCGAGAGGTAGCGGTATCGATCCCCGCATCCTCCAAAACCTTTTCACTATTTTTCATTATGTTAAAAAAGGTTATTCCCGTCATTGACTGAAAATACAATTAGGAACACCAAAAGTTTCTAAAATAGTAATATGTTGTACAAACATAACGATGAAGGCTATTTTACACGAGGCTGAAGTTGGCTTCATATTCACAGATTCATATTTTCGAATAAGCTTCTTTAGCTTCATTGAGAATAAATAAAAACTTATTGGAGGATGCGGGCATCGATCCCGCTACCTCTCGCATGCTAAGCGAGCGCTCTACCATTTGAGCTAATCCCCCTGTGGGAGGGGCGAGGGGGACGTGTCAAAATAAATCCACAATATGACATTACACGCACTGTTGAGAGAGACGCTACAGAAGGCCAACCATGTAAGTAACTTGTGTTTTATTTTAACATAAATTCGTTTTTGCCGCCCTTACATTCCCGATATCTCAAATTGTATTATGACGTTTTAGCGATTTAAGATATCTCTAATTATATTTTGACTAGTCAAAATACCTACTTGAGATATCTCTAATTACATTCTGACTAGTCGAAATGACGTCAGATTTACCATTGAGTTGTATGGAGACTTCAATTCAAGATATCTACAATGAATTACTGAAATACACATTTCAGATATCTACAATTAAATTACGACTAGTCATAAAGTAAATTCAAGATATCTCAATTTTAGTTTTGACTAGTCATAATTCTAATTAAAGATATCTCAAATGACACCATAATTCAAGATATCTTAAATGTATTTTTGGATAGGAGAAATTTAGTTTTGACTAGTGAAAATTAAATTATAGATATCTTAAAAGCAAATAATGACTAGACAAAACTAAATTTAAGATATCTTGAATTGTAATTTTGACTTGTCAAAATTACTTTTAAGATATCTCTAAATGAATTCTAGATATCTTGAATTATTCGGCTTTTCCATTTAAGATATCTTAAATTGACATTCTGACTAGTCAAAATGACATTAATGATATGATATCTTGAATTAGCATTCTGTCTAGTCAAAACGTCACAGATTTACGCAGCATTTTGGCGGGCATTCTAGGCATTCTAGCCTTCGGCCTCTTGATTATGCTATCAGTGGTCCACAATGTCAGATCAGTCCAACTCAAATGCTCGTGTTTTCAACACAATATTCAGCGCTGCAAATCGTGCTCGACATGAATTAAGAAATACAGATAATTTAGTCTCTGCAACAAGAAGACTTTTTCGATGTCAAGTGCAGAGAAGCCGAGGTAAGTGGATGTTCAGTTATCGGTTCATATAACTGTAGCTTTCCGGGCTACGTTAGCTTCGCGCTAGTGGAATAATGAAATATTTATTGAGAAAATTTAAGTAGCCTATTTAGTTAGCACTGGAGTTGCCATCCGCCCTATAAAATATGGAATTGTCTATAAAATACGGAATAGTCCAATATTTTGGCAAATAAATTTTACGTCCCGAAGCGATATGGAAAGCTCTTTCCCTCTCCAGAATGTGCAATTTGTCATGTCTTTAAAGACCTTAACATTTTATAGTTAAATTTGTAAGGTTACCAATTCATGTCAGTTCTGAGTTTTATTTGTAGTAATTGTATCTTTAGAACAATGCATTTGATCAAATGTTCTTGATGTTTGTCACTCCTCAAACATAGTGACATGTACTTAAATCAATAAAGCATTTGCAATTTCTGCACAACAGGCCTGGTATTTCTCCTTCAGATCTGAAATATGATTGACTGCAAGATTAACTGACTGAAGTTGCTGCTGACTGAGCCTGGTTTGGGTTGGTTCTACAACTACACTAGGAAACTCTTCAGCATCACTAGTTGGTAGTGGCCAAAGGCCATGCTGTTGCAGGAGTTCTTCAAGAGTCTCTGATGCACTGGAATTTTCACCAAATACGTTGTTAGTTGCTGTGCTGTTGTCACCCATGTTTGCCAACATCCGTTCAGTCCAGATTTGTGTTGGTGTTTTATTGTTTTCTGTACGCAAGGAATGGTGGTTCCATCCCTTTCTGAATTGTTCCAGTTGTCTTTGAATCTCAGGAAGAAACATTATGTGAAGAGAAAGTTTGTGCACATCAGTGCTGGGATCCAAGAGGGCTGAATCTTCAAGATTATAAAACGTGCGATACAATGGTTCCAGAACATGTAAAAACACATCCCTCCAAAGACGCTCAATTCTCTGATTATGGATGGATTCCCCAGTTAGATGACTCCGACGTTCAATGCCCTGAAGGAGATTCATCACCAGTGCCACTTGCACATTCTCGCCACCATGGTCTGACCTCACTCTAGAAGGTAAGCCATAGATGCCTGTCGCCTTGAGAAAATGAAATAGCACTGTTGAAGCGCGATTGTCTGTGCTGCCGTTCAAGTAAGTAATTAAGCGTGAACATCCATCGATGCCACCATGGACCACAAAGCCCCACCTAAATGGAAATACAAAAGATGTATAAGGAATAATGTATGCAAATGTGTATAGTGAATTTAGTTCTAATACATCTACTCTGAAATACATTCTGTATATTTTCAGATACCTTATGAGACGCATGTTGCCATCAATATGCCATAAACTGTTGGGATACGGCACATGGTAGACACGTCGAGACACTGCACTGCTCCACCTCCTTGCAGTTGCCATCGGGTTGATTCGAGCCATCATCTCACGGACCTTACGCCGTGGAACCACAAGTCCTCGTGCATGCAACAAGTCTCGCATCATCTGGTTCAATGAAGGACATGTGGTCTTACTATTTTGAACCACCACACAATTTTACATTTTGAAAGAAGTCTTTTACAAAATATAGGTTTCAGATTTCACATCTGGTCATAAAAAAAATGATTTTTTTTTATCATCATCATTTGTGACACTTAAAATTAAATAATAAAATCATTAGTATTCTGCACCACCACTGTTGAATATATTACTTCAGAAGTAATATATTTAGATTCCATACCTCCGTCCCAGAATTTGGATACAGGGATTGAAGTTGTCTGATATTAGTTTCAAGGTCTTCATCAGTCACTGCTGTCAACCTTCCCCTGATTGGTACACCAAGTGCTTTGGACTTCTTATAAAGAAATGATGTTTAGCATCCAAAGATGTTTGCCATCCTCTTGACCGTGCATCCTTGGGCCAAAAGAAAGTCGATCTGCTCTCTTGTAATATGAATTGCTGGTCTACCTCGACCACCTAAAATAGAATCATATTCAAATGCCTTAGCATAATGTTTACTTTATACATCTGCTTTTCTCTTTCTATATCTGCCTGTCCTCTACAGGTAAGGCAAGGCAAGGCAAGGTAACTTTATTTATATAGCACCTTTTAGCCAAAGACAATTCAAAGTGCTTGTACAAAAAAAAAGTTGAAAACAACATACAACAAGATGATAATAAAAAGAAAGTAAATTAAAGATCAAGCATTTGTCCCTGTGTTTCCTAAAGGTGACACTATGCATTTCACAAAATGTATACATTTATTTTGATATACATAATTTTCTGTTGCAAATGCATGAACACAAAGCTTTAAACTTTTACAGTATAGACGCTCAAAAGCAACTTAAAGTATGAATCAGACATGAACCGGGGGTGCGGTATTATTTTCAGAGGAAATAAAGGAGGGTGCTGTGAGACCGTCTAGCATGTCAAAATCAAGAGCTAGCTAGCTTTACTATAAATTCTGAAGAGAAAGATAGCTTTACAACAGTATTAAAAAAAAAATACGTCCAGTTATTACCTGAACTGGCCCGGGCTGCAGAATATTCCCCATTTCCAGTTTGGACATGGGTCGATAGTAGCACTTTCGAGACGCTGAACAGCTACTTACCCACATTAATGTGGCCGGCTCAAAATGACCCGCAACATCATCTTTGTATACAAACTCTGCACAGACCCCCCCACAACACATCAAAGTGACCAGATTTCACACACAAGTTCATGACCCCAGATGAGGAAAAGTCACCTAATTGAGGGTTAACACATACTATTTTAACACAATATTATGTATTGACTTGAATTCAGTGTTTGCAAGATTAATTTAACTATTTTCTCATTTTCAAACAGCTTAAACCAAGTACATATCGCTGCAGCGCTTTTTGGTCTTAGGTCTTATTATTCGATAATACTTGTTAAGAAAAACTGCAACAAGTGACACATGGACCAAGAACAAACTCAAAATACAGAACCAGAGGTGGGTTCAGTTCACATAATGTCTGAATTGGATTCACTGTTAAGGCCTGCGTGCCTTTTTATGGGAACAAGGAACAAGTTTTGTTTGCACTTCAATTAAAGCTATGCCACTTCCGACCCTTATAGAGGAGATTTGTTTTTTCTTTATGAAGACCATTCTGCTGTTTCTGGTTCTCTTACCACTGCAGAGTGAGCTGGGTCTGTTTCTTCTTGTCCTCAATAATCTGGCTGATGCTCTTCTTGGAGGAGGTGAAGTCCTGTTTGAGGGTCTGGTCTAAGTTCAGGTCCCCCAGATCCTGATCTTCCTCAGAGGACAGCGTCTCGTTGCTGTCCTCGGCTTCTGATGGAGTCAAATACGACACAGAGACTTGGAGAACCAACTCATGCTCAAATCAGAGGCTAAAATTTCCATTTCAGGTTTAGTTAGTGAGAATAAAATGAAAATGTACAGGATTTTTGTCATATTTTGGTTCTGATAAGATTGATATGATGCTGTTAGTGTCAGTTTTCTTTTAAAAACTTCTGAGACTTCAAAGTTTTCGTTAAATAAACTCTGCTCTCTTGTTTTATAATTTTCTCAGATTAGTTTTCTCTTTCTGACCTTGGAAGATTATTTGTGCTTTTATGTATCACTTAATTTAGACTGTTCGCTGGTGTGTACACAAAGTAAACAATTATGTGTCTAATGGGTCATTTTTTCAGAGAGCTGCATTTTTCTTCTTTTCAAAGCTCCATGATGACTTGTTATTGTCCTCATCAGGAATGTTTTAATTGTTTCTTATTCACTAAGAATTCACTTCTCTAATGATAAAAACTCCCCTCCCCAATGAAAGTACAGAAAGATACCAAACACCTTCAAATAACTTTTTTTTTTAATTGTTTGGTCTATAAATCTACTTATCCAAACTTATCACAAGAGGGGAAAGACAAGAGTTTTACTGATATTCAACAGATAGATAGATAGATAGATAGATAGATAGATAGATAGATAGATAGA
>JABUIW010000155.1:0-12141 GCA_013363375.1 Menidia beryllina | reverse complement strand
AGATAGATAGATAGATAGATAGATAGATAGATAGATAGATAGATAGACATGTCAGAAGAATATAATTTGGATATAACTAATATGGTAAATGTCAACATCATTTTTAGTATCATAAATGACCTATTTGCTCTGTTTTTTCCATAAATGTGAGAAAAAGATCTTACACAGATTAGGAGAGAAGAAATGCCTCATAATGCTTCTTTGATCTAATCTTTGATCTCATTTAAACACAAGCTCAATGAGATAAAAAATGTAGGGAATTGGTTATAACCATATATTTGTGTCAGTGATGCTGTTTCCCCATCATGTGGTTGACTTGTGTTACTGCTGACACCTGATTAAGAAAATGTTAATACATGTTTAAGAAACAGAATGAGGAGGGAATAAAAGAGGGAATCCTAACGATATATGGAAAATAAAGTTAAAACTCTGAGAATGAATGATATTGCATGAAGATAGTTTTTTTTATAGATTACCTGATTTAATGCCAGAGTCCTCTTCCAGGTGAAATTAAATCTGTCCATTAATATCTGAGTTTGTTTTCTCTGATGAGCAACACAAAGTTTTGGAAAACGACTGAATGAGATACACACCATCTCCGGTTGAACTCTCGTTGCAGCGTTTCATCGGCATGATTACAAAAAAAAAACTAAAATAATCAAAGGTTAAACAAAGACTAGAAAAAAGGTAGAAATAAAAGTGAAGTCCACTGGAAAAAGCTAAAAATCCTCAGTGAATTCAACACAGTTTACATTAATCTCAGAAGCAGTTCTTTAAGTCCTCCATCAGACAAGTCCAGGACAAGATAAAGAAGATCACAACCATCAGGTCCAGCATTTTGGAAAACTGCAGGAAAACTGGAATAAAAAGGCAGTTTTTGTTGTTGGTCGGGTAGAAAGAATCACCTCACAGGGACAAAGCTGGGCTGAGTGAGGGCAGAGCTAATGAAGCCTTAGATGCATTCATCATATTTACAGAAGACTGAGCTAATCCAGTTTATTAATGATTAACAAAAAAACCCTCATCCATCTGTCCATCCGTCCATCCTGCCTCCCATAGTCAGCCGGCCCTTTGCATCAGGTTAAACACAAACAGATCCACTGTGTATTCACTTTATCTGGGTAGTTTTACCTCCAATATGCCTGTGGGTGCATTATGTCTGAAAAACGTTGTATAAAATCAATGTGGGCAATGCACAATACTTTCTTTGAGCAATTCAATACTTTCTTCAATGCACAAATGTAATGGTTTTTGGACATGATGGAAGTAGAGAGCTAATGGAGGAAACCTTTATCAAGTATATAACAATACTTATGTTTTGGAGCATGATTTGATTATCTACTGTTATGTACACAATCACACACTACTAATTTCTTCGTATTTAAGCTCAGATATACTCTCTATGGAAGGGTGGTGATGAAGAAGAACTTTTAACCCCAAATATTGATTAAAAATGTTAAAATTTACGCAAATACCACGTTTAAAATCACGGCATATTTAAACATGAGCTATAAAAAGGAGTTAATCGTTTATGAGAAACACTCCGTACCCACCTGTGGCGGTAAAAGTCCAAATTCGTTGTTTTGCTAAAAAACAACAACGAATTAAACCATAGAAGAAGAAGTGTGGCGGACTGCGGTGTTTTGGCGCCAACGTCCCGGTTCGACGGTTCGGCCGTTAGCAGGTGGGTCAGGTGACTTCCAGCACAGATTTACCCCCTAAAGGCGATTTATTTAGAGTTAAAACCGTCCGTCTAAAACCGTTTAGATGGACTTAGACCAAGCTAAATTCGCAATAATATATCGGCGAAGGTAATTAGCATAAAGTAACCTTTAAGGCTAATGGAGTTTTTCACCGCATCCGTTAGCAGGTACGTTTGGAAAGCCGTTGTTTACCAAATGAATAAATTTCACATCTTAAAAGAAATGACAGTAGCTATCATTCAAGCTAATTAGACAGTTGTATATATTTCTGTTCGTCGACTTTTTTCATGATAATCTTCGCCATTTTCCCACCAATGACATATTTAAAAGCATGTGAGCTGTGACAGACAATTTTCTAAGGTCAGCAAGTTTCATGACAGTGACCACGTCAGCTTGCAGTATAACAAAAGTTTATAAAAACCATGATGAAATGTCAAATTAACTCTTATCTAACAGGGGTTTGCCTAAAAAGTTATATGACTAAATCAAATAAATGAAAAAAAAAACATGGGATTCATGTGATGCTAACAAGTTCCACCAAAATTACAGTCAGGGTTTGAATGAGGTCTGGGATTGTTGTATGTCTTTTACATTCACATTTACAAAAAAGAATATTTAGTTAAAACACGGGACAGTCCTGGGTTGTCTTTGTTGAATTTTGTCTTCGTTGTGAGCGAGTGTCCAAAGTGTGAAACTGACTAATATTTATCTGAAACATGAGTCACTTTCACATATGGAGAATAAATACATTTAACTTTGAAAACCTAACAGACCTATTCTGTCTTTTTGTGATGTTAATGTCATGGACTTTAATAATCAAAATGCAGATGTAGCCCCTTTTTCCTTCATTTATGCTTTTGTTTGCAGAAATTACATTAAAAACATTTTCCTTTCCACAGGTTCTCTTGGAGATGTGACTATTTCTTACTTTGCTACCATGCAGTCCATGGGGGGCCCAGATAATGATATGTAAGTAAAAAAAGTTAAAGTAAGCAGCTTTTTATATGTCTGAAGTTCGAGATAATTGATAACTTCTTTTAGCAAATATGCTCAGAATGTCATTTCAATTTTCTGTTTGAGATTGAATTATATGTTGTTCTTGTTTATTTATTTTAATGGATCTTACATCAAATATGTTTTACTTGTTTATACATAGTTTTTGTATATGTTATATATGTGCCCTTTATAATGAACAAAAAGGCACATCACCATAGATGGGAAAGTCTTACGTTAAACCATTTTACTTAACCATTGGTAAAAATTTTACTGGGAAATAAACAGTAATTGTTTATTTATGCACAGAACATACCCAAGTCATAACAGTTTGTGTTGTATTTAAGAAGAAAATGACCTTTTAAACATATATAAAACTCTTTATTTCGAGATTGAGACCACAGGAACCATTACATCTTGCGCCTTTTCTTTTCCACTTTGACCTTCATGACAAGTGTAATTGCTGTACTTTGCTGTACTTAATAACATTACAACATAAAGCAATAATTTTGAAGATTTGTTGTATTTTTATTGGTATTTCTACTTTTACGTGTCCTATTCTGTAAAAAAAAAAGATTCAAATTTTGTTCTATGTGCACAGCTGATTAAAAAAAATTAGAAGTTAGATATTTGATAAACCAATAATGCAAGTTAAGTTTAGCTATTAACAGTTTGCTGATGCTACACAAGTAATGATGTAAACTCTAAGAACCTATGTTACAAAATTCTTCCCAAAAACATTCCATACTTGAACTTCCTGTTTGTACAGTCTGCTAAGCCAAGTGAAAATGCACTGAAATAATAATCTAAGTTGTGTTTTTGTGCTTTTTTGCTGCTCTTCATCTAGATTTGAGAACTTGTACATAGAATGCACTTAAAGACTTATTTTATCATGACATTAAGTCCATGATTAGTTAATAATTATACTACAGGAATTGTAAAATAAAACATCCATTCTGTAAAAATAACAGCAAAATCACTAATAATAAAAATAAAAAAAAACTAAAAAACAAAGCACAGTTCACTATTAGCGCGTATGAATGTGTGATTCATGTTTCATGTCTGTTGGTTTTATTTGCAGGATTCAAGATTCAGGTCAGTCTGCAACATGCGGCCTTTGGCCAGTGGAGCTGAAGTTGACTCACTTGGACTGGAGCCCCGAGGCCACGCTGGTTCACTTCCAGGGCCAGTACCTCACCACATGTGAGCTCGACTATAACATTCTTCAGAGAGAAATTCAGAACGTCCCCAAGACGCCCGCTGCTGTGGGTGTCGGAGAGTTTTGCCTCGTAGAAGATTTGTCTTCAGCTCACTGGTACAGAGGTAGAATTCAGAACCAAAATAAGGACCTGTTTGATGTATTTCTTATCGATCATGGCAACGTTCTGAGTGTCGACATTAGCCACGTATCATCCTGCTCTAATGACCTGTTGATCCTTCCT
This sequence comes from Menidia beryllina, assembly GCA_013363375.1. Taxonomy (NCBI): domain Eukaryota; kingdom Metazoa; phylum Chordata; class Actinopteri; order Atheriniformes; family Atherinopsidae; genus Menidia; species Menidia beryllina. Next base: position 8,003 of record JABUIW010000155.1, on the reverse strand, counting down.
CCAAAAATAGTCTGTGGTTTTCTTGCAAATGTGCTGCTTCTTCAGAGTTGTTCTCATTCTGTTGTGGACTATTTGTCGAGCCTATCTGGCAGAAGTATCAAAGGTTTCATTCAAGCCGTCCTTCCTCACAGTATTATCCTTTTGGAAGCTCTCGACATCAACGAAGACCTTGTAAAACATGGATTTGCGAGGCAAGTGGACACGGACACCTTCCTCTTCCTGGTTGAAATGCTTACAGAAGTGTCACTCAAAAAAAACATGAAGCCTCTTCCTGACTTAATTACCGAGCCAACACAACAGTTTAGCTTCAAATCATACACCTTGAAGGGATATAAAGATTTTTTGTCTTTCTGTGGGGCTAGATTGAGTTGTGGGACACGTGCCAGAGTGCGAGTGACGGCTGCCGTCAACCCTGGGCTGTTTTACTGTCAAAAGGCTGGTGTGAAGGCAGAGCTTTGCCAACTGTCAAAGGAACTAGCAGTGATTTGTGAGTGTAAAACAAAAGAGCACAGTCAAAAGACTCCAGAGAAGTTGGGTCCGCTGTGTGTGGTGAAAAGAAAAGATGGGAAATGGTACAGAGGCTTTTTGCTGTCCCTTCCAGTCAATTCTCAAATACGAGTTTTGTTCGCAGACTATGGATTCTCTGAATATGTCAAAGTCGAGAACGTCCACAGTTTGCCACCTCGTTTTTATTCAACCCCCATCATGGCGTTTCCGTGCTCTCTTCCCTCCCTGACTGATCAAGACCAAACACTCAAAGCTCAGCAGTTGCATTTGCTCAAGGTGGGACTGCTTGGAGAGATTTTGAAAGCGCAGATCAATGGTTTCAATGAACAACATCTTTACACCATCACTTTTATCAGTTCTGAAGATAAACAGAAGGAAGAACCCAAATCTAACCAAAAGGCTCCCAGTGAAACAGTTAATGATTCTGGGAGAGCATCACCTCAGGGAGGCTATGTGTGTTATGAAACTGTCTTAAGTCAAGTATTGGACGAGGCACTAGAGACGGAGGAGGTGCAGGTGGGCTCTGTCTTTGTGGGCTATGTGGAACATGCCCAGAATCCACATCACTTCTGGATCAGAACTCAGAAACGTAACGATGAGTTTGAGCAAATGATGGACAAAATGACGGATCACTTCAGTCAAATAGAGCTGGATGAAGACGTTCTTATGAACCCAGACGTCGGAGCAATGTGTTGCGCACTGTATGAGAAAGACATGCACTTCTACAGGGCTGTGGTGACAAATACGCTCACGCACGGAGCTGAAGTCCTCTTCATCGACTTTGGGAACATTGAAAAAGTGCCCCACATGCTGATCAAAACCATACCGGAGACATTTGCCAGCAAACCTGCGTTTGCTGTCTGCTGCACCCTTGATAACGTCTTTCCTTTGGATGACTTCTGGTCCAGCGCCTCGTGTGACTTTTTCAGGAAAGTTGTGTCAAACAAAGCCGTTCATGTCCGTGTTGTCGAGATCAGGAACAGCAAACTCTTTGTTGACCTCTCCGAGATGGGAAGCAATAAAACCATCGCTGAGCTCTTGGTCCAATGTGATCTTTATGGGGATGAACACCTCCACAAAAATCTAAATGAAGATGTGACAACAACAGCAATGTGCTCCGAAGACACCGTGAGTTTGGACAACAGTGGAACGTCAGAGCACTGGGAGGAAAGTGAACTTTACGAGAACGTGGTCAAACAGGAAAGTGACAAAGCGAAAGCTAATGCTAGCTTGAAAAATTTGAGTATCAAACCTGGGTTTGACTTGGCTGTATGCTGCTCTTGCATCAACTCCCCGTCAGATTTTTGGTGCCAACCCTTAGGTACAGTCCCAGATTTGGAGAAACTAATGGACGAAATCAATCAATATTACTCAGTTCACGACATTCCCCTCCAGCCAGGTGAGTCGTGTTGTGTCGCAAAGTCGCCACACAATGGAAGATGGTACAGGGGCTTCATCACAGGAGACGAGAAGGGTCATGTCACAGTGCTGCTGGTTGACTATGGCTCTTTAATTCAGGTCAAAGAACAGAGTCTTCAAGCAATAATGCCTGAATATGTTAGTTTAGAAGGACAAGCTTTCAGGTGCTGCCTCCACAATCCGACTGAGGCGGCAGACCAGGAGAACTGTGGGGAATGGATGCCAGATGCATGCAAGTTGCTTAAAGATTTCATCCTCAGCAGTGCAGGGAATCTGAATTGTAAAGTTGTCTCCCAGTTGGATGTGAAAAACAAAGGGATGTGCAATGTTGTGTGTCTGTACGACGCCAGGACAAAGCAGAATATCACAACTACGCTCCTAGAACAGGGGCTCGCCGTGGGAACCGGCGTGTCAACGAAGCACCAATCAGCAGCGTCTCTTGAGTCGTTTGTCTACTCTGCATTCGATCTATGCCCAAGAGGTGAGGAACAGGTCTTCATCACCCACGTCAGCAGTCAGTGTGAGGTCTACTGCCATCTCGAGAGAAACACCGACATCATCGATGAGATTGAAAGAAGAATTTCGGAGGAGATTGACAAAATGGCGCAACCGACAACGAGAGCTAAAGTAAAGAAGCTGTGCCTGGCCGAGTACATGGATGGCAACTGGTACCGGGGCCTGGCGATGCCCACGCTGTCGCCTCTGCACCTGAACGTGTTTTACGTGGACTACGGAAACTCAAACATCTGCGAGAAAAACAAAGTCCTCTTCATTCCTCGGGACTGCGCAGATCTGTTGTGCACACCGATTCAAGCTATGAGATTCAACCTGGCCTCAGTGCCCAAAGAGGAGCTGTGTGCAGAAGCCAAAGAGTGGCTGAACGGCGCGGTGCTCAACAAGCTAGTGAAGGCCGTCGTGTGTGGAAAGAGGGAAGACGGATCATTCGACGTCGAGCTGTTCGACGGAGAGATGAACATCAATGAAAAGTTAAAGGAAATTATTCTCAGTCTTTTGCCCAAACCCACGACAGCCCTTCGGTTTGCTGAAAGCAGCTCAAAGATAAAATCTAAATTCCATCAAACCAGAAACAAGCAGAGACCATTCAAGTGCATGAACATGCGCAAAGAGAAAACTTCAGCCACTTCAACAAAAGCCTTTAAGGGAAAACGCGGGAAAGATATCACGCAAATATTTCTAAGAAGCTATAAAACCGAAGCAAAACAACAAACTAAGAGTTTTACCAACCGCTCTGCTCCTGTAAAGCCCCAGAGGGACCCAAAACTGGATCAACAGCAAGATGCAAAGCAAATTAAGCACATCAGAGAAGCAGAAACTCCCAGGTTTTCATGTTTGCCCAGAAAGAATTTGCGCTCCGGCTCGAGGGAAAAGTGCTTCGTGTCCCACCTGGACTCTGCCCGCAGCTTTTTTCTGCAGCTGTCCGAGGATGAACCCGCCATCTTGAAAATGTACGAACATTTCCGCTCGGCAGCTCTCAGGGATTCTTTAAAGAGGCCGTCGTCGTTTGAAATAAATGACGTGGTTTTGGCCGAGTTCGAGGAGGATTCTGCTCTGTATCGCTCCGTCCTGAAGACCAAAGAGGACGGTTCCCGTTTCAGGGTGGAGTACGTAGACTACGGGAACTCTGCAGTCGTTGGGAAGGAAAAGATCTATTCTCTACCGGGAGAGTATCGATCCCTGCCGAGATTCAGCATCCCGTGCTCACTGTTGAACTCAAGCAAATACGAGAGCAGTGAATCCTTTGCTGATGCTGTGATGGATAAACCCCTGATGGTGGACTTTGTTCAACGAAGTGGACTTCAGTGGCACGTCAAGGTTGAAGTCCTCGATAAGGATGTTGGACTCGTTGACACGCCTAAAAGCAGTTTTTCTTCAGAAGATTCCTGGTTGAGTTTTCCCGATACTAAAGAGAAGGGGAGAACCTTTGAGGAGAACCTCAGAGAGGAGTCCCTAAGAGGAGGCCCTGAGCAGGAGTTCAGGGGAGTTGTTTCTACCTATGAAGGGAAGAACTCATCACCCGAGCCTTTAAAGGTCCATCTGTCAACCAAACCGAAAGTCAAAACCTTTGGAGTTGTGAGACGGAAGTGGACCAAAAGCACGAAACAGAGAAGGGAAATGCGTTCGTTCCAAAGAAGTCGTAACTCCAACACGATCCTCCATTCAGTTGTTAAAGTGGGAGAGGCCGAGGACGGACTGGTTCTGTCCGTCCAGAGTGACGGCAGTTTTTACATCAGACTCAAGAAGACAAACGACCTGCTGACCGCCCTGGAACGACTGGTGGCCGATAACGTTCACAGGTGTGTGACGGTTTCCGAAGACGAAATCGCACGAGGTCTGGAGTGCGTAGTCCAGGTGCGACTCCGGTGGCTCCGAGCTCTGGTTCTGCATCCGATCTCAGACAAGTGGACGGTCTTGCTTGTGGATCATGGAATCGAAGAGGAAGTTTGGAGCGACTCCATTCGACACCGACACGGAGAGCTGATGAACTTCCCGAACCTGGCCCTGTTATGCAAGGCGAACAGCGCTCCCAAAACCTGGTGTGAAACTCTCAAAGCGAAGACCGGAACTGAAGTCCGTCTGGTTTTCATGAGGCGTTCGGAGGTCGAGGACCTTTGGGAGGTGGAGGTTCTCCTCCCCCGTCAGGCCCAACCCCCGCCGCCGGAAAACGGAGAGACGACCCCATCCAGTTTGCAACCCCAAAAGCAGAACCAGGAACCAAAGGGAGAAGTCCCCGGGGTCCCTGGGCGGATCCCCCCCCCCCCACTGGCCTCAGACCGGCGTTACTCCGCCTCCACGGCAACTGTCGCCTCCCCCTCCGACTTCTTCCTCGTTCCCGACCATCTGCGGCATCTCGGAGACGAGTTGGCCGCCATGTTGGACGACCTCCCTGAGCGCGCCCCCATTCTCCCCGAGGCCCACCGGGTCCCGGGCACCGGCTGCCTGTGGAGGTCGGACACGGAGAAAAAATGGCGACGGGCTGAAATCGTCGGCGTGGAGGGCGGAGTCTCGCTGAGGCTCGTGGACCTCGGCGGGTACCGGAACCTGTCGGACCGAGACTCCTCCCAGCTGAGGGCGCTCCCCGTGGAGATAACGAACATCCCCATGCTGGCCTGCCCCTGCGTTCTGAGGGGGGTGGAGCCAAGCGGCGTCGACCGGCGGTGGACCAATGAGGCGACGGCGCTATTCCAACAGTGTCTGAACCGGAGGAACCTGCAGGTCTTTTTCAGAGAGTTTGTGTCCAACTCGTACTGGAAGGTAGACGTCCTGTCAGATGGAGTTTATGTCGCAAAGGAGCTGGTGGACGCCGGATACGCCACGTTCATGGACGTCCTCCTCGGACTCCGGTGAGCTCCAACTTGTCCACGTTTTATATTTTTTTATAGTGGTATATTTATTTATTTATTTAATCAGGACAGTGCACATTAACTCATTGACTGCCAGCCATTTTCAGAACAGAGAGGCCCATACTGCCAGAGTTTTTTGAGCATTTTGACTGATTTTTCAAGAGCCACAGAATAGTTTGTGCTATGACTATGTAAACACCGAACACACCAAAAGAAAGAGTAGACTCTCTTCTTTCATCAGGAAAAAATATTTTGTTTCTACCTTATTCCGTTCTTCCTCGACTCCCTCTCACCGGCGCCATTTTTCGCATAGATAACCATTGCGTTTTTTTTTATTTGCCTACAGTCTATGCTCATCTCCCATCAAAAGTGGCACTGCCACCTAGAGGGTCAATTTGTTACTACATACTCTGTCTGGAAGCCGATATTTACGGACAAGCTTTAGCAGATCGTCCCCCAGCAACTCTCGTTGAAAAACATAAAAGACGTCTTTGGCAGCGAACGGTTGTATTTGAATTGACGTCTATAGACGTCTTTGGCAGCCAATGAGTTAATGAACAATCTCATACAGATTATAAATGAGCCAGATTCTAGCATAGTTGCTAATTTGCATCTGTCGTCCTGAGGCAGGAAGACAAAACAATACAAAATCAGTCCAAACACACGTTCAGACAATGACATTACAAAATTAAAATTAGTTATTGCATGACTGGGAACTTTTGAGAAACAGTTTAAGGTGCTTATTAAATGTGTATTTTATGGCAGTTTTGCAGTCAAAAAATCTAAAACTAAAAACCTTGTACGGCATTAAACCCTTCGATTGCATTCAGGTTCCAGGTGGAGAGTTCCCGTGATCCTCCCCCTGAGGACAGCGAGGAAGAGGAGGGCTGTGAAGGTGAGACCTCTGACGGACCCGAGAGACAGATGTCAGCCGGCCAGGATTCAGGAAAAAACCAGTGTAAGAACCAATAACATCAGCACATCTTAGCAGAAAAATTTAGGAATACTTTTTAACATTTAAACATGCATTTCAGGTGGAAGGAGACAGAAATCTTTAGCTAGCATTGTGCCACGATAAAAATGTTCTAACAAGCATGGAGGAATTGGAGGGCTTGCAGGGGAATATTTAGTCTGTTGTACCTGGAAATGCCCACAAGAGGGAGCTCCCGAGCACAGAAAAAAGAACATATTTCTGACTTGTTTAGAAGTACTGTACATGAACCTTTGTTTGTGCACGTGTGTTGGCCTGAGGCTGACAGAGTGCCTTTGAATGGAAAGTCCAGCTAATAACCACCAATTTCAATAATTATAGTTTGGGACTTGATTAAACAGGTGAGATGAAGTGTTAATATTTGAGCTTTTTGAGCAACTAGCTCAAAGGACAGTCTTTTTTCAGAAATGAAAGGACCCATCTTTTAGACATCCAACAGCTGAGTTTTTTCAACTTTTTGTGCTGATTACTTTTACACAGTAAGTTCTAGTCTTCTTTGATATTTTCCATTGTGGGAAGGAAAACTCCCTTTGAACAGGAAGAAGCCTCGGACGGACGGCCACCAGCTCTGGGTGGCTGGACAAAGACAGAAAGCCAGTGCTGGGCCACCTGCTGGAAAATAAAATTCATTTTTAAAAAATGACACAGAAAAGACATAAAACAACGCTTGTATATAAAACGTGTTTTAAAGTGATATGCATTTGTACTTTTCGTGTTTTTGCAACAGGTTTGCTGATGTGACAGCAGCTTCCTGAAGACGGGCCACTGAGTTTTCCAGCAAATCAAAATAACCCGAATATATGAAAGTGTTGCCATATAACTTTGAATTACGGTTTGATCGTGTTTTGAAATGTTCTGTCAGTTCCACTCTTTGTTTTACTAGTAGTTTAAATATTTTCTAGCTGTTATATTTTAAAAAAAAAAAATTTTTTTTCAAAAGCATTTTGTTTAAATAAGATTAGAGAATAGAAATATTTCCTTCGTGTTAGGTGAAATAAATGTTTGGATCGTTTAATTTGGTGTTTTTGTTTTGAGCTTAATAAGCTGTACTGTATTTAACACCAGTAATAGTTACTGAAAAACAAAGGCAGTTTGTAAAAAACTAAAAAAGAGTGCTTTATTACAACCACGTGAGTATATTAAGACAAAAATGTTTTGTCAGAAGTGGGATTCGAACCCACGCCTCCAGGGGAGACTACGACCTGAACGTAGCGCCTTAGACCGCTCGGCCATCCTGACATAGAGATACGTCACAGGACGTGAAAAATATCTACCGTAAAATCATCCGGGGAAAAAAAAAATATATATATATATCTAAATACTTTTAATAACCACTTAAACATATTTAGTCAAATAAATTTGGACAAAAACATGTTGTCAGAAGTGGGATTCGAACCCACGCCTCCAGGGGAGACTACGACCTGAACGTCAGCTGCCGCTGAATCGTCCGGGGAAATGTTGAACAATGTTGAACAATGTTGGAATATGGGCCAATCGTGGGCCTCCCCTTCCAACGTTCTCCGCCAATCATGCTCGATCCCTCAACATTCCCCGCCAATCAATCTCCCTCCCCTTCCAAAATGTCGCCCTTTTGACCAATCAGCTCCGACAAATATCGGAGGCGGTTACTCTTAACTGTGCGCTGTTATTGTCTGCAGTTTCATACCTTTCGTTGTTTGATACGTGAAAATGGTGAGTATTCAGACATAAATAACAGTGGTATA
>JABUIW010000154.1:1693040-1730123 GCA_013363375.1 Menidia beryllina | reverse complement strand
CCCTCAGAGAGAAAACCACAGAGGACTCTGTGAAATCTCCTTTTCCTATGATCTCAAACATCCAAATTCCCTCTCGGCCATCCCTCTTTAAAGACTGATTAGGCGAGGTAGAGTGATAATGTTTCCGTCTCTAGGATTCCTTTGGTAAACATTGCCGTTAGGATCAATTAACCAGCGGCTAATGAGCAAAGCGGGGGTCTGCTTCGATATTGCACCATTGTTCATTGGCGATTTTTAATTAATGGGTTTTGAAGTAAAAATTGCAAAAGTTTTTAATTGTTTTTTTCTTTCTTTTTAAGTGGTGTTGGTGGTGGTGGTGGGGGGGGGGAGGGCTGGGTAGAAGATCAAAGTGTTAATTATAAAGTAGGGTCTTTAAAGTGAGGAGGATTTAGACTTTTAATTAAGGGGGAATTTGATGCGACCAACAGGCTGAGTTCAATTGCCACACAATCCCCTGTTTTTCTCCCGTGCCCGTCATCGTCTATCTCCTCTGTTTTCAATCTTCTGCCACTCATTTTTCTCGCTTGCCATCCTTGTGCAGTGCTGATGTCTCCCTCTTTGCAGGGTCTTGCTATCATAAGGCGGATTAGGGATTTTGAAAGGCCTGGGTGGGGAGAAGCACAAAGAGGGGGGGCAAGGGGTTTGGGGCTGGGGGTTTAGTGACTCCATTAGCGTCCTTTTGAAGATGTCCACAGTTCTGCGCGTCCCCTTCTTACGGCCTCAGCTCCGTCTGTCTCTGCATCTCGATCCCTGCTCCGCCGCTCTCCCTCCGCAGCTCACAAGATTGTCTTCATAGCGGTGATAAATTAGGCTGAAGTGATTAGCGTGGTGTGAAACGTGATTACATGCTGTAGCTCGGCTGATTTGTCGAGCAGATGCCCTCTACCAGCGAGACTTTGCTAGGTTACAGTGTTAAACTCGCTCCCCCCCCACAGCTGGGGATCCCAGTAGACGCACACAGGTTAATTGCCTTGAATGTGGATCTAGCCCCACCAAACCCACCGGGAACGCAACTCCAAGTTCATTTGTTATTGCCACGTCGGTACAGAAACGACGACCACTCGCCGACTCGCAGAAAAAAAAAGACTTGGCATTTACTCGGAAAAGAGAGAACTGATGTTTGCCATCTGACTTAAACCAGCGTGGTGGAGCTTGATGTTTGCCAGTCACCAGGATTAATAGGGTGGCTGCCCAACTGCTCCCAGCACCACGAAACCGTGACACAAAGTTCTGCCGTTTTGTTTTTGAAGACACAAACAGGGTTTGAACGACACAAAGGAATAATAAGCAGAGAAGGCTGACCTCCCGTTGTCTCACCCCTTCCGCCCGTGTGGCTGTGATTACGCCAATCACTGTCATTAGCGTTCTCTGTCATTAATGTGATTTCTCATGCTTTACCGCATGCATGCTAATGACTAACACCTCGATCTCGCCTTGATCCAGTGGCACCGACTATCCGCAGCTTCCCTCCTCAAACTCGGCTGAATTAACACAGCTCCGCGAGCCGTGCTGTATTAATAAACGCAGCGCGGCCCACAAATCCACTCCTTATTAAGACAATAGCCTGGCCCAGCATTCATCCGCTCATCTACTCACGAATCGGCCTTTTATCAGTTTTAGCTCAGTCCGATTCTCATCTCTCATCCGTCTTTCTCTCCGTCCCCGGCAGCTCATCTCATTCCCCCCCCCCCCCCGTTTCACTTTTCTCCCTGAGAAAAAGGGCAGAGGAGGAGGAGGAGCGGGGATTAGCATACGTCAATCTTCCCCGATCCCTCCACCTTTTTAACTTTGTTGCATCTCGTCACGTGTGTGCTCTCCTTATCCGTTTATCCCTCTCCTGCTAATCCTCTTTTTGCTACTCTTTACCATCCCTTGCTCCCTCCATTAATGCCTTTTGTTGCCTTTATCTGACTCTTAGTGTCTCTCTCCCTCATATGTTTCTGGCTTTGCTCGAGGTTTCACCTCAGCAGCACATTAAGCACGTTCCTTACACAACAGATTTAGAGCAGCAGAGATGCATTTTGTCTTATGGATCACCGTGGCGTCCAGCATTAAGGTCTCTGGGGACATTCTGTATCGCAAACAGGATTTGAGATATTTGTCTAAAGTGATATTATTTGGAAGAGATCATAAATGCATGTATTTGTTAAACAAACAAAGCCAGTTGGCTTTTTTTTTTGCTCCAGCCTTTTCCAGACCTCATACAGGAGCAGTGGGACACCAGTGAAAGATCCCAACAGATCTTTCAGTGGTGGCGCCAGAAAGCTTTTGTGGTTAGCACAAAAGTGGATGTCTTCATAATGTGCTTCTGTTTACTTTTTTATGAAGCTGTGTGTTTATTTATTGTACCTTTAACATGTTCTGCAACCAGCCTATAATTTAACCGCTATAATATCAGGATATTTATCTCCAAAACAGCTAAAAAATTATAATTATTTTTACCTTCTTCTAGTCTATTTTATGATATTTATGTTTACGATGTGATAGTAAAAACATCAGACTCATGAATCACTGAAAACAACCTTTCTGGAAAAACTACCATGTGAGAATTGAATGACCTCTTAACATTTTTATTTGTGTAAAGGAAAATCTCACGGCGCTTACATTTCCGATGTTATTCCGATGACAAAAGGAGGCATCATAGCGGCGGTTTACAGCTACAGAATCCACAGCGGAATCTGCCACCAGTGTTTGTTTGGTTTGATGACCTCCTGATGTGGGAGTAACCTGGAGAATAAAGCGGCTGCAGATCGCCGCTTTGCTCGCGCGCGAAGGAGAAGAAAACATTTACGATGACACCTGTTAGTGTTGTCAGAGATGCCTCGTGTGCAGTTAGTTTAATCTGTTGTGCTATTAATGTGCCAACCGATCTGTCCTGCCTGCTTCACGTGGATAAGCTAGCGCCTTGAAAAACACTGCCCCCTCCCCGTCATTTGGTTGCAAAAATAAACGTTTTTTTAACGAGCTGAGATTCTTGTTTTTAGATAGATGACCACAGCATGGAGCCTTTAAAACCCAGATTCCTCAGAAAGGGCTCTAAATGAGCCGGTAACTGATGCAGCTCAGGGGATTTTGGACACAAGAAAATGTCAGACCAAGAGAGATACCTAGCAAAGATTACATTGGTGAGGGGTTGAAAAAATTGAATAAAACAATTGTGATTTTGTACCTCTTAACTGTAGACATGTGGTCATCCATCCATTCATTTTGAGTTAATCATTTCAAATAGAGTTGGTCAATTGAGAATTTCCACTAAGCTAACATGATTATTTTTGGACGGTGGGAGGAAGGCAGTCTTCAGTTCTTCATCCTTTCAGGCTCGTAGTGGTCAGCCCCGTTTATTCAGAGTGATTGTGACGATTTGAGGGGGAATAAAAAAAACAAAACACAAAGACTGGACCAAGGATGACTGCTTTAGAATGATTTAACAGGACCGGTCAGGTTTTTTTTTTATAATGCTGCCGCTGTGAGCAGCCTCTCAGAGCGGCCTCTATTAGCGTCTCCGCTGTTGTTCAGAAGCACAAAACCTCACCGTTCAGTGCAGCGCTTTAAATGTGTGAAGGTCAGAACAGCAAAGCAGGTGTTTTTCTGTCCTGCCTTCCGTTCCTGACGTCCTTTGTTCCCATTTTTTTCTAGAGTGAACCACTCCGTTTTGTTTTCCAGAACCTGAAGGCTCACTCGAGGCAGGCTGGCATTCATCATGATTACACCACCCTGATCATTAGACGCAGTGGAATTAATATTCATTTCTTGCTCGCCATCCACAGAGACTCTGAAATGTAAATTGGTGCCCTCTGTTGTAACACACTAACTCCTGAACAGTATGTGTATAAAATCAAATTAAAAAAGAGTTATGTCCATTAGTCTTGATCAAAATGACCATGTTGTCCTACGGTATGGTACATGGGTATCACCCCTTGAGTTTCCACCCTCTTAGACTTTCTTGGAATCTTCTAAAGAAGTCTTGAGTAAAAGGTCTCCTGCCTCAGATTTCCTCTGGACACTGATTGCTTTTGAACAATCCTCTTAGTGCTCTCAATTCCCAAAGAACAGGTCCTTTTGACCTATGAATCATTTAAACATTACAAAAATATCAAACTTCAGGGATTAAACAGTTTTGTGTTGACAGAATGGTGCAACTTAGCCAAGAAACATTGTTTGTCTTTAGCAACGTTGTCAATTGACCATAAAGATTTAGTCATTTTCTCTTTAGTTGTGTTGACAAAACCAGTTTTCTCCCCCCTCTTCACTCGGTCCCTCCTGTGACATCACTTTACAGGTACCTAAAAATTCACAAACTTTCAGCCGCTTCTTCCATTTGCTCCTAAACACATGTAACCAAATTAAAGGCACAAACCCTCATGTCTGGACAAATTGTGTTCTCACCCACTTTGGCACAAGAAAGATTTGGAGCGTCCTTAAAGAAGCCTGTAAAACTGGTGTTTAGGCTACAAGTGCTCCATTTATATTTCATTTTAAGTAATTGTGGCTCCTATATCTCTTTTAGAATCTTGGCAATATAAAAATAAATAAGGGCTGTCTGAAGACTTTTACCAGGTCGCGTTTTGTTATCAGAGCAATTTGTCCGTCAGTTTTTTTTTTCCCGCTGAAGGTAACAAAAAATTACAGCCCAACATGTTTTACAACTGAATGGAGGTATTTGGTTTGGCGCAATATGTTGCAATCAATTTAGAATCCAGAGTACTTTCTTCGGAATTGCTCGTAAGAGCATCCAATTCAGCAGAGGCTTGTTTTCCCCCCCTTTGGATTGAAAGTAGCAGGCCTGTCATCTCCAGGTCTGCAGCACTGGAGACGGCATCCTGGAGAACAGTGCTGGCATAAGAATGTTCGTTTTTCTCTGTTGCAGTTGTCATAGCATGTGTGTGTATGTGTGTGTGTGTGGTTTTTCCCCCCAGGTGTTTCGGTGGCAACAGTTGGAGGGGAAAAAAACGCAACACAATATAAAACGGCAGTCAATTAAAGTGATAGCTGCTCATACATTACACCTGGTGTTGGGCTTTCTCTGAGTTCAGTCGGTTCTTTTAATTCAACAATTCCACTGTGGATTTGAAGTGGAAAATAATATGAAGTGTGTATTTGACAAAACCGGTCCCCTCTCCCTCACATAGCCATGTGCCTGGATGGAAATGAGAGCACAACATCTTGCATGATGTTTTTCTAATTGTAACAGGGTTTAAAGCCTCAAGAAATCGTGGCAAAAAAGATGAAGAGAATCAGTTTGAAATATTGAACTTTGACCATGTTTTCTGGAAGGAGGCAGTCGTCATTAACCCCGCAGTATATCAGTTCCTCTCCGCGGTGCTGTAGCCTCCACTGTTCTGTGTGCGCTGATGTGTTGTGATAAGTGCTTCCTGCTCTCTGAAGGGTAAGGGCGGTGGGGGCGTGGGGGGGGGGGCAGTCTGATGTGCAATCCAGTGCAAGTGGCAAAACTCATCATGCTGCAGAGACTGAAAAAAGCTGAAAATGAAAAGCTGGATTTGATAAACGATATGTCAAAGAACGCCTGGTAAATATATGGTTTTTCAATTTGAAATGTTATGGTGCCATTTGTTAGCACGGACACATCGAACCATTCACTTTGAATGAGTAGGTGAGGCCAAAATGTTCCCTTTTTTTTCTTTTCCAAGACTCTGGATGGGAAGTGTTAACATCTGCTAGCTCTCAGGTCTTTCTGCAGCTGCAGGTGAGGATGCTGCTCTGGGTTAACAAGCAGGGTTGAATGCAGAAGTCCCGAGAGCATTTTGAAAAGCGAGTGAAAAAAAAAAAAACGAACAACAACAAAATATGGAAGTGTGTGAGGTGGAAAGGGGAAAAAGGAAGCTGTGGAGGGAGATACGCAAGGGCAGAGCAGGAGTGACCTCTGCGGCTCTGTTGATGACAGGAAGCAGAAGAGGAGGAGAGATGAGGGAGAAGGAGACAAACTGAGAATGGAGGATTAAGAAAGCAGCTGGTGAGGATGATCCAGACGAGAGCAAGAAGGAGAAAGGCGGGCCAGAACGAAGATGGTGGAAGGAAAGTAGAAGAAGGGGAGGTGCAAGAGATTGATGAGGGAGAGTGAGAAACTAATTCTCACTCCACTCTGGGCCGGGAGATTAAGGAAGATTAGAGAGATGGAGTGAGGGAGGGGAAAGAGATTTGGTGATAACTTCCACCACATTCCATTGAAAGATCTCTGAATGGCTAATACATAAAAAAAAAACATCATACAGGATGAGCCAGTATGGAAGGAGGAGACAATCAAAGAGATGAAGAATGACGCGTGGTCAGATAAGAACGGCTCAGAGGGGTCCTAATAGTAGTGATGCACGAGTGTGTGATTGTTCTTTAGAGAACAGGCCATTTCTAGCAGAGTAGTAATCCACGCCATGGGAGCATAGATGCAGAATCCAGGTCAGCTGTATACTTCTCCAGCAAGTTGCTTTCACTCAGACTTCCCATTGGGATTCATTCTCTCACACTGTGCAAGTCTTTGTGACGGTATCTTTACGTTCTGTTCTTTTTCTCTTTCAAAAAAAAAGAAAAAGAAAAAAGGAACCTATTTTCCATTCCCTGCCACTGACATCTATTTATTCCCTCGTCTGACTGCTCTGAAATCTTTTCTGCAGGTGCAGGTATGGGCCGCGGTGCTTTTTCTTCCTCTCCCGGGTTAAAGGGGTGATGGAACAAACGCAGAAGTGCGCCCTAGTCTCATGTGCGTGCGCTTTATGCGGAGCCACAGCAGCCCGGTCACACACATTACATCCTGTTTGACAAATGCATGTGTCTGCACTCCTGAGCACACGCCCCGGTGCCACGCAAGTTCTCTGCAGAAAATGAAGAGGGAAAAGAAAGGGAGGGAAATGGAGGGAGAGAGAGAGAGAGCGAGGCAGTGGCAGACTCAATCCGTCATGCAGGATTACAGTAGAAGCTTTTCCACGGCCATAGATGTGGTTTTTATGGGAGAGACACAGGGCTTTTCTAAAGGCAGTGGCCCCTGCTATCCCCGCTCCATATTAGGCACAAAAGCTGAGAGCGGACTTGCGTGGAGGGGGATTCTCCCAGTGAGATCTTCACTCTCAGATGTCTGCTGACTTCATCCCCTGAGCAGGGGGGAGGAAGGGGAATCGGGGACAGGTTGAGGATGAGCAACCTCGCCTCCTGCCTCTTTGGCTTCGCACTCTGAAGGTGGGACTACCGCACCCACGCTTTCACAGATGCGACCTCGGAAAGCGATAAGAGCCTCACAGCTTTCTTTGTTAGACTGGTGTGAGGCGATTCTGGGTACGCTTCTGAGGATACGTGGGTCTTGTAGTTTTCCATTTGCCCCTCACCTCTTCAGCAGATGTTATAGTCCAAGTGTGAGAACATCCAAAACGGAAAAAAAAAAACAAATGGGGGAAAAAGTGTAAATCTGCCCTGCAAGAAAAAGAAGATATAACGCCAAACTTTGATCCCCCACATCACCCCTCCACTGTCTACAGAGATGGGCAAACACAGATTAGAAATCTATGCTCGGCATACAGCAGCATTGTGGATTTATTACTTTGATCTCCACAGAAGGTCTCAATAAATACAGCGCTGTAGGAGAGGAAGAGCAGGCAGTAAACTGCACGAGCACAACAAAGGCAGCTGACGGCCGGGAAGGAAAACAGTGGCTGCACTGCTTATGTTGCACGGCGTCTCGCTGCACAAAAACACTCTGTTTTAATTTCCACATCCTTTATCCGCTCCTCGCCGAAGGAGGCCCTCCGTTCCAACCTGCCAGAGACGGCGACTTAAATGTGCGGCAATCTGTTGTGTCTCCCTGAGCCGCTGGAAAACAAACAGAGCCGCAGACTGACCCACATAAAGAGGGACAGAGGCCAGATGAATTTGAGACGGGGGGCCAGGGTCATTACCGATGCAAAAAACAAGCTGTCGGTATCGGTGCGGAGGCAGGGCAGGACTTAAGTCAGGAGGATGGGTGGAGGATCTGTGCTAATAAGGCGGAGACTTTAACCAGGGAGATTACCAGCTTCCACGAGCTGCCGAGCCCGTTCAGGGCAAAAACATGGCTCCGGTAGGATATGAGGGAGCAGGACTTGACCATCTATTTAGGGTTGGGTGATTCTGAAGAAACACAAAGACAAAAAAAGGTCTCTCTCATTGTTCCAAGTACCAGAGGATGCCCACAAATGTCCCACGTCCAAAGTGTTAGATGCTTACTATACAATATTAGTGAGATTGCTCGTTTATATTGGTGGATCCCAGCTGCCCAACACTTTGGATTGATCTTTTTTTCGTTAAAAAAATGCTTAAATACAGGTGTGTTAGAGCATCTCCAATGAAAAACCACACTGACCTGTGCGCAAATGTGTTGCTAGTCAGAATTTCGTTTGACAAAATGAAGATTAAGAACAACTTTTCCATCGTGAAAACTTCAAAAAACTGTTTGCAGTGTTCAGGAAAAAGACTCATTGCTGTCAAAATTTGCCTTGTGTGACAGACCAGAAACCCTAACAACAATGGTGCCTAAACGCTGTTTTCCTGGGCTTTTATCCCCTGCTGTGCCGAGTAACCACACCGAGCAACATATCGGCTTCATCATCTGTGCAAATGATAAAAGACGTTATTGCTTTTCTTCAACCATTTTTGGCAAAGGAAAATCGGATCAGTTGGTGTGCTCAAAGTGTCTGTTTATTGTCATCTAAAATGCCACTACTGTAGTATTCTCTGTGGTAACATTCTCATTTCAGCAAAGATATATTTTCGGTCTTATGAACAATATTCAGAGTACTCTTTTTAGGTCCCTCCATTCCTGCCACCTCCCCCCAACCAGCCGAGAAATAAGAATATATGTCAACAGTTTTAAGACAGTGACGTTTCTTGGCTTATTACTTGAGTCATTTGCCGGTCAGCTGTCTTGTCGGGAAATGGCCTGTCACTTGATGGGAGAACATCCCACAGATTGTGCAGTCTGTGACCATGTGTAGTGTTTACCCCCCAAAAATGAATGTTTAAAAAAATCTAAACCTAGAAATATTAACTGACTGGAGAGTTGCAGAGTCATCTCAGAATAAGCGTTGTGCAGGTTTCGTGGTCAGGACCCCAAGCTGTGTTCAGACATGGACTGGAGTGTCCAGTCATCCATCAGCCTGGACTGTGACAAATTAGGCCTTTAATCCCGATTTGTGAACCTGGTTTAGGTGTGCATGTGTTGTCAGCTATTCTTTTTGTGAGTGAGTTTCCACTGAGTTCTTCGTTTCCACTCATCGTTAACAAGAAAAATTTTGATGACTTGAAATATTTGAGTGACTTTGTTGTAAAATGAATGGCTGGTTGATTTGAATACCTGGAAAACGTATGACATCAGAGGCTGTGAAGGAAACAGATGGTTAAACTACGCCCTCGCTTCCGAAGCAGATTTATTAAATGACGCAAATGCGGTCCTCGGGTTTTTAACCCAAAGAAACCAGGTGAAAATCAAACATTTTTCAATGTGAACCATCCTTTTGGTGCTTCATCAAATGCAACACACATTCTCCTGCCTCCACAATGACACGAAGCATCTGACACACATAGAGAAGGTATCGGGAGGCCATCAACAGAAAGCCTGCTCTGTCTTTTCTTTTTCCTTTGTCTTATTTAGGCTTCTCCCTGTTTGGGAGATAAACACGGGAACAACTTTGAAGGTGTATTGAAGGGAGGATAGGGCCGATTAAGGCGGAACACAGCGTCATTATTCACTCTGCCAATTGGCTAGTAGCCTTGATGCCATTTTAAAACGTGCCATTTCCTTCCTGGAGCACCACATATTATTACCGGCAACCTTGGACGTGTTGCGTTTATTAATCTCCTGTCTGGGTGTGTCTGGAAAGGAACACCCTTGAAAGGTAAACAATAGAGGAGGAGGAGGAAAAGGACATTGCAAATTGTAGCTCAGACAAAAGATGTTTGTTGTGCAGTAAAGCCCCTCTCTTTCTAATAAGCTGACCTGTCACGCTTTGTGTCTTACAGAGATGACAGGTTGGCACACTCTAATAATATTCCCTCACAACATGCATGAAAGACTCTGGCTTTCTTACTCTCCGACTCGCATCTTAATGTGCGCGGGCACGCACCGCTCGGACAAAAAAAAAAAAAAAAGCGCACACGTCCTCGGTGAGACAAAGTCCATCTGCAATTCCCGAGGACTCGCTCCGAAATGTCAGCCCGCGTGTTGAAAGGATCAGATAGCTTTTTGATGTTGCACATGCAGCCAGGCGGAAGACGAAGAGAGACAGGCTTGATAGGCATCAGGTGTAATTTCAGTAACGGCTTTGGCAGCTGATGACTCACAATTCAGAAAACGGCAGGCTGAGCACCAGTACCCAGAGAGGAACCGGCTCAAAGGAGATGAGCCGCCCGATACAAAAACATTCCCCTGACCTTTGCGCGTGAAGATCGCTGGAGCTGATCAGCTCCTTCAAGTTCTCAGCTGGGGACGCGCGGAGAGGCCTAGAGGTGGAGGGATGTCAGATGTTGTTACAGTTCAGTGGCACAGTGATAATTCTGGGTTGTACAATGTGAGCAGAAGCAGGATGGTTCACCCTGAAGAGCTGGCGGGCGCGTGCACCCGGAGGCACTCTTCTGCCGGTGCGCTGCTAAAATCTGCCTCTGTACCAGCCATGCCATGATTAATTACTCTAAAAGGCCTTAACTGTTAGCAGAGTTTAGGCCTTCGGAGAGTCTGCACACTCTCTGCTGGTATATGCCGACAGCCAGTGGTGGGAAGTAACGAAGTACAAGTACTTCGTTACTGTACTTCCGTGTATCTGTACTTTACTTAAGTAGATTTAATAATGGATACTTTCTAATTTTACTCCACTACATTTAACAGTAAGTATCTGTACTTTCTACTTCACTACATTTATATACAGCGTTTCGTTACTCGTTACATCCAAGACGCATTTCGGTTTTTTGATTTGTTCGTTAGTTTGAAAGTATCCAATGGCGAGAGCAGAATCAGTCCGCTGAACCAATCCAAAGTGGGAAATAACCATTAGGCCCTCCCTCAAGAAGAGCAGCACAGTACGCAGTAGAGGATGACACGGGAGTGGATTTTCACTCCTGTCCCGTCCCACTCCCATAGAAAGAAATCTTGTCCCGTCCCACTCCCAGACCAAAGTTTAAAAAATAATCCCATCCCATCCCGCTCCTGGTAAATTGACTCCCGCTCCCATCCCGCTCCTGTTTAAACTGAGTTCCGCTCCTGTACCGCTCCCAATTAGTGTTTAGTTAATAGATAGAATTTGATTTAATCTGTTCTCCAGTCTCCATCCTGTTTTAGACCAGTTGCTTAGCCTCTGTTTCTAGATTTTCTCCAGAAAATGGAATACAGCAAATAAAAGAAAAACTGTAGCCTACAGTTCACACCATGTCGACAATAGTTTAATGAACCCAAACAGCACATAAAGCTGCATTTTACCCATTTATTGTTGAGTAAACAAAACATTTATTTGTATAATTTTCGCTTGATGATCGAAGCGACGCTTGGCTGATTTTTTCCCGAATTTGCCTTGCAAGTGTGCTTCTCGACTAAGACTAAACAAGTCTTACGAGCAGCGTACATCGTGCTAGCACCGTCACATTCTACTCACATAAACTTATATAATATTTCAGACTTTCCGACCAGTTCTGTGAACTTAATAGACATGTCATTACTTCAGACTTTGCGCTATTAGCTCCCTCCATCACTGCTTTGAATTCCGGCGGTAAGCCGTGACAAAAAGCACTGATGGCTTCTGGGACGGCTGGATCATGTAGTTATTTTTTGACTCATTGACTGCCAGCCATTTTCAGAACAGAGAGTCGCTCACTGCCAGAGTTTTTTGACTGATTTTTCAAGAGCCACAGAATAGTTTGTGCTATGACTATGTAAACACCGAACACACCAAAAGAAAGAGTAGACTTCTTCTTCGACGTGCGTCTTACCGGCGCCATTTTTCGCATAGCGAACCATCGCGTTTGTTTTTATTTGCCTACCATCTATGCTAATCTCCCATCAAAAGTGGCGCTGCCACCTAGAGGGTAAATTTGTTACTACATACTCTGTTTGGAAGCTGATATTTACGGAAAAACTTTAGCCGATCGTTCCCCAAGCCACTTGCATTGATAAACATAAAAGACGGTCATAGACGTCTTTGGCAGCGAACGGTTGTATTTGAATTGACGTCTATAGACGTCTTTGGCAGCGAATGAGTTAATTGCGTTACATTGTAGGCATATTAGAAGGAAACTACAAAATGGTGCATTTACTTTTTTTTTTTCGTCTTTGCTATTGGTTTATTCCCGCTCCCGTCTGCTCCCGTTAACCATTTATCCTGTACCGTCCCAATCCCGTGATTAATAGCGAAAATGACTCCCATCCCGCAGGAATCCCACGGGAAACCCGTGACCCGTGGGACTCCCGAAAAAATGTCAGCCTCTAGTACGCAGGACCTGCATAAAATATATAAATCTAAACTGTCACAGGGGGTAAACACAATAAAAACATGCTTTATCTGCCGCATTGCTCATTAAAATGGTACATTACTGATTTATTAAAACTAAATACGATAGGTACACTTAATGACATTATATAAGCCGTTAGGTATTATGGTTGGCAAGTACTTTAACTTTTAATACTTAAGTAGTTTTAAAAGCTTGTACTTTCTTACTTTTACTTAAGTAAAATAATAATGTGGTACTTTAACTTTTACTTGAGTAAATTTTTGTCTGTGTATTCGTACTTTTACTTAAGTACATTGTATGAGTACTTTCTCCACCACTGCCGACAGCACTTTACCCTAGGACCAGACAAATCAGACTGAGGACACCTCGAGCCGTTGCCAAGGCAGTAAAATATGGCCGACAAATGTTGTCCCTGTCATGACCTACTGGCACGTTTCCTGACACTGTGATTCTCAGAATGGTCTCCTCTCTCAATTTATTAGATCTTTATGGCACCTCTCACTGTTTATATCCCGTTGCCTAAGATAAAGCCGCCGCGGTGGAGCTGGCATTCAGCGTAACGGTAGGCACAGATACTGTCACATCGCTTTGAACTAGCGTGGGTTCTTTAACACGGAGGTCAGGTTGACAGTTGAAAGTTAGTCCGGCTCAATCCGATGAAAGCTGCTTCCTGGGAAGCATTTGCAAGATTCCTTACAGATAGTTTGTCACATTTTACCCTACAAGATGCCTCATTATTATCATAGATTTTATTGTTCAACCACTGTTGCATTTCTGCTCACATGGAAGGTATTCAGAGTTCAAATATCCATTGGTTAAACTGAAAACAGACTATCTTTAAATTTGAAATATTTAGGTGGAACAGATGATGGACAATGCTGTGGGATTTGTCACGTGTTTCAATAAGTTCACAGTACCCTCCGTGCTTATTTATCCACCAAAAAGAAAACCAAAATCAAGAGCAGTGCATTTGGGTGCTAAGTTTACCCCCACTACTCAGAGACTTTTTGAAACACCATCAGCAGCAATAACTTGTTTTATGCATGATGCTATCGGTCTCTCTTATCTCTGCTTTGGCCCACCCGACTCCACAGAGTTGTTTCATTTGGTATGCACAGCCCTTTTTTAGAGTCCCACCACAGCATTTTAATGATTTTGAGCTCTGGAAGTTGACTCCGTTTTTACAACCATTTTGAATTCTTTTCTTTTCCTCACATTCTGTGGTGGCTTTTTGCTGCTGGGTTCAGGGTCCTTGTCTTGGCCAGGTCACTCCAACCTGAGCTCGGGCTGTGCTTGCTGGAACTTCCAGTCCCGGCAAGATTGAGAAGGTGACGTTACTATTTTCCATTTTTGAATGAAATATCGCATTTTGAGTAAAACAAAAGAAAGAAAAGGTTTTGAAATGGTCTTTCCTTTTTTAACGTTGTGTTAACGCACACCTGAAAGCACTAGACCAGCACACTGATCAAAACATCTGCTCAAACTTCATTAATGGAGAGCACCTGATGAGCATCACCTGGATTCTAGTCACCTTCTCAACTCCCACAAAAGCAGTAAAGGTGGATCTAGACTTTGCTCTCTTTTGGCCTGTTGTTGTTAATGTGAGGTTACATTTAACTGCTGTGACACATGTGGAGCACAGCCAGTGTCTTCACCCAGAGACCAGGCCACGTGGGCTCTCCTTTCCTAGGCCCCGCCCACATTCTGAGAAAAAGGGGTTTTTCATGCTTCTTCCGTTCAAAAACTGGCCAGTCAGCTGACGCTTGGAGAGTGGAGAGGCTGTAAAAATAATCTAGAAAAAGTACAGTTGCTGTGGATGCGATTGTGATGCGAAGAGCTGCCAGGAAATAGTTAGTTACGGAGATGAGTCAGTTCTTGTATGCCAGACGTTTATATATGAAGCTTTCACTTTATTTGACTCTGACAGTCTCATAAAATGATAAGAATTGTATCATACTCAGACCAAATGAAAGTTAATCATGTTTTTAAACATATTTCAGATAAAGTATTAGCTTAATAGCGACTACTTTTGTTTTGACTGCAGCCTTTCTTTGGTGACTTAAGTTTTTAGATATGCATTTCCTCATCTGAGAACTGATCATCGAGGTGTTCCGTCTTAGGGTTTGAACCACTTCTCCATTTAAAGGAAGTAAAGACAGACGTCTACATGGATCCAGTAGCTCTTCCTAACCAACTGACTCATAGTCGGAATGAATTCTGCTTCTGTCTAAGCTTTCTTTAATTGACATCAATGGAAAAAAGTGCAGTTAAAAAGAAAAAAACGCTCTCTTCAGAGAGTAAAATCCTAAAACCTCCACTGGAGCAGGTTCAGTCTAACATTCCATTGTGATTTAATGTAGTCAAAGTAGAGTGTTTTATCAGACTTTAGCTCAGCGTAGCATCCCAACCTCCAGCATTGCCGTGGAGTGGTCTGTAAAACCTCTCCTGACACGTAATGGTACATAAAACCTAATAATCAACAAATATTGTACTTTTAAATACAGGTGTACAAGCTTTTTTTTACACTGTTTCCCATTCAGGAAGTATAAACCTTTTTTTTGCCTGTTGTACATCTTTAAGTACATTTGTGTGATCACAGATAAATATTTTAACGCCGTGTTCTGAGCTTTTTAGCCCCGATGCAGCAAGCGTAGCCTCTCTGTTCTCCTCTGTGAAACAAAGCAGTGCAAATTGGGAATACCGACTTTGATTTTTGCCAGTGTATGTTTAAAAAAAAAACACCCCTGAAGATTTAAAACCCTTGCTGAGTAGGGAGGTATAAGCTCTTTTGTCTTGTCTGAGGGGTGAGGTGAGGGAGTGGGGGGGTAACAGTCAAACTGGTGAGGTCACAAGGTTGGCTAGTCTTGAACTTGGAGGGGGGAAATTGATGGATGACTTTATGAGGACGAGCCGGTTCGCATTTGCAAAGACTGAACCCAGTAATGCAGTTTTCCCAGCCCGCTCCATATTTTAAGTACCAGTTATCTTGTTTTATGCTCTACAAGCTGGAGCTCTTGCCATTCTCTTCTAACCCCGCTGATTTAGTTGAAAGACAAGCAAATCCAAAGCCCCCCGCAGCTCTGCTACTGTGAGTATTTTTAGTATTAATCTCACCAGCAGGAAAACAGCCGCTCATAGGAGGACTGAATTTCAGAGTCCTCACTGTGCAGAACGGTACGTTCGCATCAGCTCGGTTTGTTGGAAGGAGGTGTGCTCTCACAGTGTTTACCTTCCCCAGTCGTCCTGTGCAAACCCCCCCCTCTCTGGGGAGTTATCTTATGTCCATAGGCTGAGGCAGGTGGGTTTCTCCCCCCGGGAGAGGTGATCACCTGTCGTCCGTAAATCAACACGGCGGAGGTGGAGACGAGGCTGGGGACACGGGTGAAAAGGGCATTCGTACTCTAACGCAGTGTTTTTCAACCACTGTGCCTCGGTACGCTAGCGTGCCGCGAGCGATGGTCAGGTGTGCCGTAGAAAATCATCCTATTTCACCTCATTGGTCTTAAAAGATTTTTTGATAAGGAATTAATCATCTGCAAATAATATGCCATTTTTGAGTGTCTGTGCTGTAGTAGTGACTGCTGGCGTAATTCCTTATGACTAGATTTTGTATATCATTTTGTATATTGAAGTGGACATGTTAAGTGCAATTTGAAAGAAGAAATATAAGATATGATGAAAATACATTTTTGTGTTTATTTAATTCCTATTCAAGAATAAAATAAGAATAACTATAGTGTTACTATAGGCGGCTACAGATGTGTTTAACATTTTTGTGCCTTTTTCTATGAAAAAATGTACCTTGGCTCAAAAAAGGTTGAAAAACACTGCTCTTTGCCTGGCATTGGCTTTTTTTCGCCTCTTGTCTGGGGCTTTCCTTTGTGACTCCATGCATAATTCTTCTGGGTGGCTGTTTTTTTTTTCTTCTCCATCCCGGTGTGAGAGGGAGCTCTTCCTTTCTTCTCTTTAACTTTGCTGCGTCCAGAGGGGCAATCCCTCCAGAGAGTTTTTCTTTATGTTTCTAAGCAATGCAGATAGAAGGGCTTCTTTTTGTGTTCAGTGTTTTTTTTTCTTCTTCTTTTTTTTTTTCTTTCTTTCTTTTATTTATTTATTTCTTTGAGGCCTCTGAAACTCTGTGCATATGTATTTGAGTGATTTGATGAATGAGGCTTTGAGTCCAGGTATGTTTGCACGTACACACGAGTGAATCAAGTGCGAGCGTGCTGCCGCTTTCTTCGAATGTTTGTACCAGTAGTTTCCTGATCAATGGAAGGGCTACCGAGAGAAAAAGAGGATAGACGGCGAGCCGCGACGTGAATCGTGATTTAAAATGTTCTGTCTCGTTAAGTTGGTGGCAGCTCTGGATCGATGATGAGCCCCCGCTCCCCATACAAATGAAGTTAAAGATCTGAGTTGATGAGTTCTAGGAAGGATGGTAAGAAAAGAGCAAAATAATTGAGTTACTCATTGCCCTAATTAATCAATCCGCCGAGATGCATGATAAACATAAAACTAGTCAGGTGTGACTTGCAGAATATTCAATCTGTATCATTTCTGTTTCGAGCTATTATGTTTATTTACTCCTGCTGAAATCCTGAAACTGTGCATGAAGGCTGGCTAGGCCTTTGTGCCCTGATTATTGTTTGTTCCACAACAATGAAAACAACATTTTTTGCCATATCTTATTATAAAAGTGTAATGAGAAAAGATGAGCTCCCCTCTGCCTCATACCGTAGCACCCAATTATCCTCACTTGTGCTGCGCGGGCCGATGCCACCGGGATCATTTCACTACAGCAGCTCCGTCTAAAGATAACAAATCACAGTGCCAAACGCGGTGGCAAAGAGCAGTGCACGGCAGAGGAGGCTTGTCTGGATTAGGAGGGAAATGTTTTCCCTTGAAACCGGTGTAAAATATATAAGAATCAAAGTCCCCCTTTATTTCTGCTTGTTTTTTTTCTAGGGAAATCTCCCACTGACAGAGCCTCCCACGCACAAATGTTGAGAATTTGTGCTCGGTGGGCGCCTGCGCCGTGTTGATATTCTAACCTGCATCCGTCCACCTGCTCCGGGCTTGTTAACAAGGCGCCCGTGGCAATGATTGCTTGGCCATCAAACTCCCGGCTGATAACTTCCTGTGGGAGAAAAAGGAGAGCGGCGCCGTCATTGAATTCACCCTGATCGGCTCCTCGTGCTGTACATTTGAGATAACGCTCAGCCAATCCCGGCCTCCCGTCCCCTGCAACAGCCAGGCTTTTTTTTTTCTCGAACAACTTATTCTCGAAAACCTCGACGGAGTTTTGCAGCCGCTCTCATTTAACTGCTGGATGTGTCCTCCTTTGGCACGTTTTATCTTTTGATGACCGGATTTATGCGGACAATTATAGTGCTGTCGCCTGTCATCAAGACGGTAGCCAACCAGACACCTGTCACTTCCAATGCTGTGAGGCTGAGGCTGGAGATTGGCTGATTGATTGAAGTCCGGGTGCACAGAGGGCGAGGGACGTGGTGACGGGGCGGTGATTGACACAGATGAGAGGGAAGAAAAGAGGACGGAATGGAGCAGCGGAGAGGATGGGACACTAAAACAATAGCGAGTTAAAAGAGGCGACAGAGGCAGATTTACGAAGATAGATAGGCCCGGGAAGAGACAGGTGGTGAGTGGGAGAGGTTGGGAAGGAGAACGCAGAGGGAGGGGGATGGGTGGATTTTTTTTCTTTTTCTTTTCAGTGTTCATCAAAAGAGGTTGCTGAAAAAAAGGGGAAGCTGAAAGAGAAGAGGCATAGGACACAGAGGGGAAGATGAGAGAGAAAAAGGAAAAATGATAAAATAATTCCACTTCCTCCTTCAGTCGTTCTCTGATGAATGTGCTGACAGGGTCTGTCCAACGCCCATACAAACTGCCCTCCGCTGCGCGAGACAAAAATGTAATTCTGTAGTCTATGACATGCAAAATTTGACAAATTCCACAGATGCTAAAGTAAAGCAAACGAGGAGTCATATATTCCCGGAGCCCTTTTGTGAAAATGACAAATCAATTGAATTCTGTTCATCATTAGAAATGCAACGAAGCACCTTTCAATATCTTTTCCGTGCCCCGTCGCTGCACCTGTGAGTGAGCGTGAGCATGCAGAAGGTTCACCGGTTAGAGGAGACCGTGTCCTGCCTGGCGGTTTGAGTTACAGTCTGTAAAAAGCTGCAGCCGTATAAATCTGTGACCTCACCTCTGACAATTTGCTCTTCAAGTATTTGGTTCAATATAAACCTATTCAATATGGTTTATTTTTTGCAGCATGTTTTGACCCCCCCCAACCTCCATAGTTACTCTGAACGGGCTGATTATTAATTAGCTGTAATGTGGCATCTATGCAGTAATGTACAGATTCTAACGTTTTAGGTGAAAGCTCATTTAAATGTTTCTGTAGTGCTGACGTGCAAATGCAGAGGCGATAAACACGACAGCCATGCCAATGACTCACCGTGTTTTTAAAATCAAAGCAGCAAGTGAGGGGAAGTCGATTAGGTTTAAAAATAGACATCTGTTTTGTAAGTACAAAGAGTCATCCTCACCTTTTAGAGCGCTAACTGAATACTGGATGGAGATGCTCAGTTTGACTCAGGCCTCAGTCGGATTAGTTTATTGGCTAATCAATCATTCATTGAAAAAAGGCTGGTCAGTGTGTCTGTGTCTGCAACCAAACTCTTTATTGTTTGGGACATACACTGAGGCTGTTCTGATGCCTGATGTTTTCACCAGGTTGTTTTAATGAGCTGTATTTTTTGTCTGGAGAAGCTGACTTCACCTCACTAACCTGCAGATGTGATTTTCACTCCTGACTGAATTTGTGTGGGAACACAAGCTTCAAAACAAATACTCGCTTTTATCTTTCTGCACTCTTTGCAAAAACAGGAATACCGGTATTAGCATAATGTGAATCTAATATTTGATCAGAAGTGTTTCTTACCTTGTGACATGAACACAGCCTGATTTGTGGGCAAAATATGATAGAAAATAAAATAAAAATCATATGGTCAGATGGGGAGGACATATACTTCTAATTACTAAAAGCATTAACTGAATCATTTGAGACAAATTACAGTGTTAAATGTTAGTGAAAAAATATAATCTTATATCTCACACTACAGGATAAGCAGACCAATTTGTCTACAAGTGATTTAGTTTTTATGTGTTTTATGTTCCTATAAGTAATTTATGCCTAATGTCCAAAAGCTAATCCCAAAATCATGCTCAGCAAGGTTAAGAGACAAAGGAACTACTTAAAAACGCCCTCTTTTCAGAGAAATACACCTCAAATCCACAACTTTTGGAGTCATAAAATGGGATTGAGATGGATTTCTTTTGTATGGGTGTACCTGTGCCTCTTTTTCTCCACTTTGTTTGTCTCTGAACACATTATGGTGGTGTACTAAAACTCTGTTGCATTCAACTTGATGCTTACTGACTGCACAAATGCACGCATGCTAGCATCAAAAAGATCCTCATGCTAATGAATACTGGCAAACAGTCACGTCATCGACTTGTCAGATTTGTGGGCTGGCGTTACGGAAACATCACTGAAGGGGTTCTGGGTTATCTTAAAACAAACACACTGATTGATATCTGACATTTTAACGCGGCGCATTCTATTCGTGGCCTGAGTGCATGTGGCACTCGCTTAAAGTGCCATTCAGACGTACAAGAGTCTTGGAACCTTTTGAGATGGCTCGAGGCCCTGTATGGAACAAAGTGAAGCGAGATCTGCGGCTTGCATCTGAATTGACATTATAGCCAACTGATCAAAGGGCAGCATCAATGCGGCTAATTAATCGCACATCAAAGTGATACAAAGACAATTTCATGTCGTGGCTGGGCCCCTTTTTTCCACTGCTGTCAGAAGTCAGTCACAGTTTTTCCTCTGAATAAATACTCTTAGCTCTTTCTTAAAGGGTTAGCCTATCTTTTCCATGTACAATAGCACGGTGATTACTTTGTCCCCGTGGATCTTAGAGATGTGAAGAAAAAAGTCATTTATGTCCCCGAAAGGGTATAAATGGAAGCATTTTCCGGTCCTAAAAAGGGTCCTGGTGCTTGTGGATATGTGATCTCTGCCCACTTAACAGGCCTTTCCCGTTCGTCTACGGCTTCCTCTACCTGTGCATGTTGCTCCATTTTTAATCAAAGCGGCACAATCATTAAAGTTGTTGCTTAATTATCTTTATCTTTTCTCCCAGGGTGTCGCACTCTCGACGGGAAACTGAATGAGACGCTTCGCAAGAGGAGCCGACTGAAAAAAAAACCCAGCTGGGCGAGGCCTTGTGAGATAAGGGGGAGATATTAGACAGCGCTGGAAAAAAAACGGAGTGATTGACATCTGCCCTCCATCTCTGTGTGAAGGGCACGGAATGGGAGAGTGAGGGGAGGGGCATGAAGACAGAGAGGACGCATGAAAGCATGAAGACCGCTGAGAAACCAGACTTCCCTTTAGTCTAATTAGGACGTCTCATCACAAGACAAGATGATTGCGAGAAATCTGCTCCTTTTGGTTTTCCTGTGCCTGTGGGAGGGGCTGGCCATAGGGGCGGGGAAGGTTTTACGCAGGAGGGGGGCCGGTGGATCGCACACGGTGAAGCTGGGGGACAGCAGATCTGCAGACCAATGGGACGCAAGCGTGGATTCAAACGCGATGCCCCTGGTGACTCTCAGAAACCCGATTAGTCACGAGCAGATGAGTGACACTGCATCTTATCCCTATTCCAAAATACTGCAGAGCCTTCCTCCCTCGGTAGCAGTCAAGGAGAAGCAATCGTTCAAACCCAAGCGTGAGGTCGACTCTGTCAGTAAAAAAGACTCGGCCTTATACAAGGGCTTGAACCAGGAGGCCAGGAAAGTCAAAAACAACACAAGGACCGGCGAGAGTTCCAAAACTGGAAGGTCAGACAAAACATTCGCACTCCACCACAAGTCAGAGCTGTACACCAATAAGACCAGGTTTAAATCGGGGTCAAGGTCCAGGGCCAGGTCCGATCTGAGCGTCCACACCACGGGCATGCCCGGGAAAGGGTTCAGTGTGGAGCCCAACCGAAAGCTGAACCTCACGGGGAGTTACGGAGTGCTGAAGCTGCTGTCGAAAGAGAACCTCGTTAGGATTGTCAACTCCCAAATGCAGAATGTTCCCAGCCTCAGCTTTCCGAGCAAGGGCAGCCGGGGCAGGAAGAGAGATTTGATTGACGTTAATCACAGACACTTAGAGGCTCAGAAAGTGCCGAGACAAGATATGGCTGTCACTCAGCCTCACGTTGGATTTGATAATCAGACTGCATATCCTTATGCGAGCCCAGTCCCCGGTCCAGATCTCAATCGAGACCCGGGGGCGGATGCTCGTGTTAATCCGCTAAGCGAAGTCAAGGCGGCTCCGAGTAAAGGGCAGGACGACTTGGGAGCGGAGGCCTCGGATGGCGTCGATGGGAAGAGCAAACACCCCGTCCATCTTCTGTCTACGCCTCGCAGCGAGGTCAGCCTCGGCCCCGAGAAAGAAGCCACCATCGGCCGAACGGAGCCGCCATTTGCATCGACAAAACATCACGTCCCCCCCGAAACAAATGACCCCCCTCCATCTGTGCTGACAGTGCAGCCCGCGGGAGGGAGATTGGGGAGCAGAGGAGCAGATTCCCGTGGAGACCCATTAACGGAGTCGGCTCGCCCTGCTCAAACAGAGCTCAGCACAGCGCCGAACCCCGCAGATGAAGACGGCAAACTTGTCAACAGCAGCCATGTCCTGAGGCTCCAGCGCGCTCCGAAAGACGCTGCGACGCAAGCTGTCGATCCAGAGAACGGGATGGGCCTCGTGTTCGAGGAGGCGGAGGAGGAGGAAGAGGAGGAGGAGGAGGTGGGCGAGCGTACGGAAAGAAAGGGCCCGCGCTCGCGCAGCAGGAGGAGCTGGATCTGGAACCAGTTCTTTGTGATAGAAGAATATGCCGGGCCTGAACCCGTGCTCATCGGACGGGTAAGAAAACACAAAAACATTGTCATTTATCATTATCATTTACTGCACCCAGACCTGTTTTCATCAATATTTTGTGGCAATGTGACTGTTACGACACTGTTACAAGCGTGGTTTATTTAACATCAGATTGCCCCCTCAAACACATGTAGCACAGCGGACGATTTGCATAATTTAACCCCCACAGTCATGCTCCGGGTTTCTTTAGAGCGTGGCTATAACCCCGCAATTGGAATTGATTTATGTCCCGTGAGTGTGATGCGGTGCCTTCCAGGTGGTCGTAAAAACTTCAGCGGATCGATGGCCCACTGAGGCACAGCAAAAGCCTCAGACCTCGTCTGCCCACGAGGCCGGTCGTGATCACTACCAATCTGCGCCCACCAATGGGAATTGACATATCCAGTCGAATTAATAGCTTTGCTTTTTGCTTCCATCATTGATCCCCCCCGCCCCCCAAGGCAGGGAGCTAGAGTAGTCGGAGTGTTCCCTCATCTCCCTGTAGGTCAGAGCTGTCAGCTCTCCTTCTTGGTCTACAAGGTCCTGCTTATGATATTTCATTCAGACTGATTTACAGTTGGTTTGACAGCGTTTATCACCGCGTTCTTCCCCGCGCTCCCGTCGCTTTTGCTCTGCAGTTCGTCCCGATCGTGGCCTGTGCCGGCACGGCCTCCACCCCTGCTTTTGAAAGCGTGACGGGCACGGAGGGGTCGCGTCTCTGGGACAGAAGGTGTCTGGGAGCCCGGCGCCGTAACGGCGTCGCTCCCGGCCCCCGGCACGCGCCAACTGTCTCGGTACCCAGCTGCCGTAGATGAGCTCATTTATAAGCCTGTGTGGCCAGTTTGTTGAGCAAATGAATAGTAATGATCCCCGTGTGACGGCTGCAGGCTGCTGGAAGCCGCACAGCGAGAGGTTGGCTCGCGTTTGCGTTCTGCGCTTCAGGTTGGGCTGGTGTTTAAGTTTTTTCGGGCTCGGTGGGACGCAAATGCCCAAATTGCCGCGGGGTTTTTTTGGGGCTTTACCAGTCCAGGTGCTGACAGATGGGCAGGGGCCTCGCAGGAATCCCCGCGCTGCCTCCCTGCCGTTTGGCCAACATTTGATTTGGCCACTTTCGGCGTGGCGCTATGACTGATGGGGAGTCTGCGCTGAATGTTATGAAGCGCTGGTGGTGGGCACGGAGAAGAGGTGGGAGCCAGCGGTCCAGCGTGCAGATGGCGCCGCGTGTAAAGCCATTAGTGCCAATCTGCTGTGTCAAGCAGGTATTTATGCCAGCACATTGTAAGGCACTCAAGAAGGGAACAATGCCAGCCCACACGCCCACACACACACACACACACACACACACACATGCCCGTACGATAGTGTTGACACTTGGAGTCCACCCAGACCACCATTGTGACTATGGATTTGTGTGAGCGTCCTGGGTTATAGATGCCTATGATTAGAAGCGTACTGTATGAGACGGGGATGGCACTCACATGAATAATGCTCTTACAGACCCTTAATACGCTTATGAATTTTTAATCTTCTGCTCTGCTCTCGTGTAGGCGCTATAGGTAGAGAGATCAATGCGGACATGGTGCCTTGTTTTCTCCCCATCGGGGACCCGATTGGGCCTTAATGGAGTGCGCTACGGTGAGGGGGTGAGGAAAGTGACTGTACTGCCGCGGCCAGAACGGCTCCATCTGCCAGACCTCGCCGAGTCCAAATTCAGACTCAGTCAACTGCAAACACTGTTGCCCGTGACTCACAAAATGCGCTACGCATAACGTACGCAACACGGCCTTCGACGCATTTTCACGCGTCAATTATGCTCTTTTTATTTTTATAACGCGGTCAAGTTGAAGTTTGTTTAAGTTCAGCTGTTTCCTTATAAATGCACGGCCTCCGCTTTATGCTTTTGTTTTTCAGATGTAGACAGTAAATCTCTACTAAAGCCAGGAACAGGAGCTAAGAGTCTTATCTATGATGTCAGTGGGAGACGAGGGTTTTCCTGCTAAACTGAGAATGGATTATGGGTCAAATTCCTGTAATTGTCAATGCATATTTAGGAGGGATTTCTCTGATGCGAACATTTTCAGTGTCTTAAAAAGGCAGGAGAGAAAAACTGGTCCTCTTTTTTGTCAGACATAATAAGAAGTCCGATAACTGCCCGTTGCCCATCCTCTGATGCTGGAGGAAACCTTGAAATGTCTTTATGCTGTCACAGATCTTTTTGGTGTTTTAAAGAGTTGTTCAGAACACAATCGTTGCCAAACGGAGAGAGGAACATTTTTCAGTTCCGAATAATCTGGCTGACTTCTCTGCTCCGGTTAAACAGTCTCCCCTTTATTCTTTTAGTACAGACACGTAAAACCTACACACACCCGCTCGCACTCGCATGATGCAGTGTTACTATATTTTCCCACGCTGGAGTGTCTCGACCCCATGATAATTGTGAATTTAATTGATGCTGTCACATGGTCTGTAATGGGGTTTCAAGTGATTGCAGAGGCAGGGTGAAAGAAACACAGATTTTTCTTGAGGAGAAAATGCGCCTCAGCAGAGCGAGGATTAAAAGAAAAAACAGCCCTTTTCTGATTAGCTTTTCTTCTCCTCTTACTTTTCTCCTGAATGCAAACTCCCTAACACCTCATGTGGCGAGAACACGTGACAATTAATAATAAGTTCTTCCTCTTGAACAGGATACTATATCTTGCTTTGTCTCACCTCGGTGACAACTTAAGTGTATGATCTACCTGGCACGTTGGTGAATGTGCATATCTAATCCAGCAGCGCAACAGGAAACGGACTCGGGGCTATCTTCATGATTAGCATATCAATAACGTTGCAACTTACATGCATAATTCATAGTCTAATGTGCCTGGATTACGCAATTAGCATTAATGTCAGCGGCACTCATAGTGCAGCCTTCTCTGGGAATAGAATGCATGTTGACGACAACACGAAATTTGCGTTGGCTAATTTTTACATCTGACACAGAACAACATCAGCCATGCTTGAGTTTTGCATAAACCCGCAGCGGCCAAAACGTCCCTGTAAAATAGAGTTGTTCAAAAAAGGCCTGCCTGAGGGGCTCTAAAGACGTATGAATAAGCCATGTTACTGACCGACCGCTGGGTTATTGATAACTCCTGTGCCTCTGTGCAGAGCCTCTGGGTATGACGCGTGCACATGTGAGACTGCAAAAGGGCTTGTAGGAAACCATCAGTGTGATGCAAGGATGTGAAGGAGGCTGTCACGGGGAGTTAAAAGCTGATCACATATTTTTCTAACTCCAGCAAAGCCTCTCCTTCATTAGCTGCTAGGCAGTGGAAGGAAATAAGTAAAGGGGCATGTATTTTAGCTACAAATAGCTCCAGTGCATCTTCTTTATGCAACTTCTCCTATAATATGTGCATCTCAGCGCTGTAATGTCATTAAAATGTAAGAAGAGTGCTATTAATAGCTATGATATGTATGTATGGGCACCTTGCTGTATAGCAGTTCTGGATTTTAATGGTGTCTCATTCATATACATTTATATGAAACGCTTCACTTGGCTTAAACTTAAAATTAGCCTGAAATTCTATTGAGTTACATACAAACCTAGTTTCTAGGAGAGTACTAAGGAGCCACAGCATCAAAATCTACATGCCAGCGGGAACACAACAGCCACATGGGATCAGGAGTACCTTGGGACATCATTTTTACACATCATCTCTGATCTCAGATGGGCAGAACAGCAGCGCACACATGTTCACATTTCTGCTGCTTTTTGTGAACAAAGAGATGCCAGGTTCATACTGCCAGCGATGGAATAGATCATCCACCCTCTAAACCGCAAAAAGCGCAAAAGCTAGCATTTGTGACAGCGTTTGGGTCCGCCTGTGTCCACTGGCATGGGTGGCTTACATATACTCGGTCCAATTAACGCAGGGGAATAAATCTGGTTTTTGGAGAAACACGTTTTGGTTTTGAGGCAACATGTTTTTCTAGGTCAGTAGTTATTTTGGCAGGACAATATTAGACCTCATTCTGCACGACTTACTATTCTATAACAGCATGACCTCATAAACACAGAGAGTGTGTACTGGACTGACCATATCTGTCCAGGTCCATCTCCAGTATATTCAGATGACCATGAGTCAAGAATAATAGAGCACAGAGCAGCTGAAAACTCGTACCAAATACAAACAGACAGCATGAGCATGACTGTCCTCAGTTTTCTAGAAAAATTCTTGTAAAAGTTAGTTTTTATTTGGGAGGGGATGTAATTTTTTCTAAATACAAAGACACTGAAATGAATTAATTCGGGACAGAACCTGTAGAATAAAGCTTCAAATGAGTAATCAGCAAAATTGAGTGTTTGTTAAGTTTCCACATTCCAACATTTCTGGAGATGGCGTTTTGTAAAAATATTCAGATCCTTCTACCATAATATTTTAGATAAAAAATTAATCCTGATTTAGACTTATGATGAGGGACATTTTCAGCAGATACATGAAACCTAATTGATGCTGCTGCATACTAAAACACTATATCAAAGAGAGGAGTTGTTTCCCTGCTTCCTGAGATGCATTGGGCATGACACAATAACATATTGCAAAGGCGGTTTTACTTTATCTTTACATATCGTGTACATTTATACTAATACATTTGACTGGTGAGGTTCCCGTTTAACGGAGAACTGCCAGTCATTATTTGCATTTCTGTTTTAGTAAAAGTAACGATTTTGAATGGTTGATGTAATCAGAGAGACATGTGTGTGATTTCCCACAGATATATGTGGAAGTCTAAAAAAATAACAGTTCAAAGTATCTTTTCACCTCTAAATTGGTAAAATCCACAGTGCATCAGAACACAGTCCCACAGCAAAAACACACAACTCCTGCATCAAAGTTGAAAATGACACAACTTGAATAAAAGATTTGCTCGTGAAACTGGAGGAAAGGTAACGCTGCTAAAAGCAAGGCATGAAAAAGAGCGTGTGATGGTGCCGGTAGGAGGCCAAACTAACAGTAAACACACACACCTCCTGACAAGCAACTCATCAATAATAATAAAAAAAGGAACTCGCTTTGCAAGCATCTCAGTGTTTTTATGTGCCTCCACTCTCCCTGTAGAAATCATTTAGCCTCTGGGTCTGAGCACAGCGGGGGTGAGACAGCAATTAGAGAGTGACTACAGCACAGGAAGGAGGGATGGTGGAGCAGGAGGAGGAGGGGAGGGGCGATAACTAGGCAGAAGAGAGTGGGATTACTATGCTGGACAAAGGAGGGAGAGTGTGGATGAAAGGGAGCAAAACGAGGCCAAAACACAGGAAGTGGTTAAAAAGACTGGGTACATGTGGTACAGTAACAGTACAGTTAATGGTGTGTGGATAAACAGGGAGGTGGAAAGTGAGGAAATGGTAAGGAATTTCCAACTAGGAAAGAGATAAAAACTTTGGTGATGGCGAGAAGGGACAGTGAGAAGAATCTGACCCGTCAGAGGGGGACCTCCCATCCCGTCAAGGGTTGAGGCGAATGGTAAGAACCTGAGAAAAAAGGCCACGTTTAAAGGCGTCTCTGGGGTGGGGGGGGGGGGGGGGGTGACCCAGAGGAAGTCAGAGGCAGATTGGCTCCAGGTACAACAGGTGGAAGACTACAGGGGCATCTATACAGACTAGGAAAGACCGAATTCCACCAGTCTTTTTCGCCTCTATTTCCAATCCACTTTCTCTTTTTAGAGCTATCCGTCTCATCTCAGGATAAAGTTGAACAAATCGGCAAAGCACGTGGCTGAATCTAAAGCGTCTCTCCCGCAAAGGAGAATGTCAGTGTTTTATCTCCGACGGCGTGGAAGCTCCTCCGAACACACTGGCAGCCCTTGTATCTTAACATAGAAGAGCGTCTGCAGATAACCCGGGAAATGTAGGTTAGGAATCCGTGCAACCCGAGCGTAAGGTGCTTTTATAATATAACATAAAGGCCAAATTGGCCGTTTGATCGCCCGAGGCTTCACCCCCTTCAAGGTTAACGGCATCGGTGGTGAGAGACTGTGCGTGTGTTTAGTCGGGAGGCAGTAATGTGACAATGGGAGCGCGGGAAGAGGAGAGGCTGTGCAGGAGCGGGATTCATGATTATGCATAGCCCAGTGTGAGCTCTGCGACCATGACCTTCAGCTAATATTTATGCTTTGGCCTGGACTGTGCGCTTGGCTTCTCCCTGTGGCCCTGAAGGAGTCTGAGTCAAAGCGCCGAGGGCGCCGGCAACAGACAAGGGCAGAAGATGAGAGGTCACATGACAGGATGATTAAAAAAAAAGAGAGAGAGTATGAGAAAATGAGGCAATTAAACCTGGTTGCTATCACTGAAAGAATGTAGTATTTTTTACAAGTGTATGTCCAAGCTGGAGCTGAATGTTTCATTAATAATAATGCCTAATAACAAATTACCCTATTGAAGGCATTCAGAGTGTAGCACCCTCGTGGTAACTTTTTAAATTAGGTTGTTGGCAAAGCTTCTGAGCTCTGAGCTGTTTTCTTGGACCGGAGCCCCAATTTAAACGCTGCAAAGTTTGTAGCCTAAATGCGGCGACGCATCTCTTCTTAATCAGAACATTAATTTCCACCGAGTCACGTAACATATCGCACATTAGCCTGCTCCAATTCAGTCTTTTTTAATTTCACATAGAATTAATCACTTTTATATTGTGCTGGATAAAGTGCGCAGCCGCCGCAAGCTGTTCTCAGCTTTTGACTCATCGCATACTGACAATTGGTCCGGAGCCCAGAGTGTGAGTTTTTGAAGACACAGGGTACACCCAAAGCATCGCCCGTCACCCTGAACGCTTGTTTTTTTTTTTTTTTTTTTAAAAGCTGGCGATAAAGGCTGAACAGTTGCTGGATGCATCGCCGTGGGAAAACATGAAAAAACAGCTGAAAAGCTGATCTCTCTGTACTTTGTATTTAGCGTACATTTTCTCATCTTTCCTTCTTTCTTCTCTGAGTGGGTGCATTTTATCCTTTACCTGATCTAGACAAAATCAAGTAAATTAAAGGGAAAACACAAGCGAAAAACAGCAGCCTTGGGAGACACAAATGGCAGTGATAGATTCATTTCACTTATGATCATCTGTTCAGAGGATTTGGAGGCATCGCTTTACAAAAAAAAAAACAGCTCTGTTCAAAACTTTCCTCTTTGTGGTTTAATCTTTAGTGATTAGCTGCAGCTCCGCGTCGTCTCTTCTCAGCGTCTGAGAGAAATGAACAAGAGAAAACGATTTTAAAATATAGGTACCGCTTCTGCTCACCGCTGATCAAATATGGTAGCTTGATTCCACAGACAATTTGTTGAACTCGATGCTGTGTGTTTGTTAGCTCGATATGAGTTTTACAGCAAAAGTGCAATTGTGTCTGTAGTCTGGACTTCCAGATTTTAGTTTGATAGCGCAGTTGTCCTCTATTAACCTGATGTAATAGTGTATAAAGGCGTCCTTGGGTGAAATAACTTTACCTTTTCCTTGAGTTCTTTGGTTTATTAAACCTCTGCTGTTTCTATGGTGTTTTTAAACCGCCAGGAGTTTAACATTTACAGTTTATTTAGATTAAACAAACCTAAAACCATTTTAGTAGCTTCAATACTCTGCATGCTAATCCACAGGTTGGCCTACCAATGTGTTCATATATATATATGAACACAAACATATATATATATATTATATATATATTTCCACAGTGCAATTGAATCACAAATACCCCTCCTTGTCACTTTTTTTTACCATTTCTCAAACTTCTGTGAGACTGTGCTGCAGCACCTGCGTGTTTTCAAATGTTTAATCAGGAAATGTTTCCTAATTTGTTGCAGATGAACTCCATCATCATTTACTGACTTAATCTGTGAAACGTAGTGAAGAGCATGAGCAAATTCCAACTAATATAGGTGAGGGATGAGGTGCATCCTTGGCAGGTCACATGTCTATAATAGGATTAAAAGAGGGAGGCAGAGAGCCACGCATGCCCACAGTCAATTTAGAAAACACCAAGTAGCTAAATATGTATGTCTACAAATTGTGGGAGGAAGCCTGAGTACAAGGGAGAAACCCATTCAGACACAAGAAAGCAGCCCGTGATGGACGAGGCTAGGTCTGGCTGTTTGAAGGCCTGTGAGGTTTCAGGCTCAGAAGCTACACGCTGAGGAAGGGGCATGCTTTGAGTGAGAGTACCAACACAGCTGTCATGAAGGTGGGTTCTTGAAGGGAGGACTCAGGTGCGGAGATGAGGGAAGACAAGGTTTATTGCAACAAAAAGTGGAAGTCCAGACACGATACACAAACACGGCTGTGGCAAACTATGAGCAAAGTAACAAAGTGATAAGTAAACAAGACTGTGGCAAAGTAACAAAATAAAGATGAACAAAACTGTGACAAGGCTGTGGTAAAACAATGACAAAGTAACAAAATAAAGAACAAGACTGTGGCAAAAGCAAACCTGGACTGACGTGGGGTGACGAAAGACAGACGAAACAAGACGGACAAAACGGACAAGACGGACAAGAACGCACTCGCACAAGACAAGGGGAAACGAGGACTATAAAAACACATGAGGGAGGGGAACCCCAGGTGTACACAATAGGTAATCATGACATGACGAGACACCAGACGTGACAACAGCATTGGAAAAACCAAACGGTCTGGAGTGAGAGTTTGTGGAGGTGCGTGAGCGGCTGTCCTCATTGTTCCAGTCACAGTTATGTTTGGATGGAACCAGGATGCAGATGGTGTGAAGAGTCAGTATGTTCTCCACAGCACGCCAGATTTCCTCCCATCAGCACTGTGGTCACCAGATACAAGTGCCATCATCTACATAGAAAATAAAGGCAGTCGCTAACAAGTTACATTCTGTTTTAAAAAAGAACCGACTGCCATTGTATGCCAGACATTTCTAAAATAGTCAATGCAGCTGGTTTTCAGATTGTGAATTCCCCACCAAACGGCTCCTTTTGTAGTGAGCTAATTCATGTGGCATTTCCCTGGTCTGCCCGTCTAATTGTAAACAATAGATTTTTTCCCCCTCTATTGAGAACTGTTTTTAATTAGCATTAAACACAATGTACAGCTGAGCCTGGTCGCATATTGGATGATGTGAGGCGTCCACCTCACACCGGCCTGAATACTGATCGATACGGTGTTTTTGAAGGAGCCTTTGGATACTCCGAGCATCTGTTCAAAATGTCAGACGCTTTACTAGACGGACATGTACATAAAGCAAGATTGCTAAAAGCTGCTGCGGTCATGCGACAATAAAGAAAAGTCTTATAGGAAATACATTTTTTAAGAAGAAAGATGTTTCAATTTAAAAGTTCTATATTTCTGGATCGTGTCTGATTCTGGCTTTTTAATCGAAAGACAAATCTGCCTTTGTGTTTTTAGAGTGGAAGGCTTCATCTTAAACAATCTCACAGGGGAGGCGAGGGCATGTCAGAGGAGAGGGGGGGGGCAGGAGGGCAGGGGAGATGGGAGTCCAGCGGTCAGAGGGGGCTCCAGGTGGGGCGGGTGGACAGAGCTGAGGGAGCAGGACGAGAGTGGAAGAGACACAGAGGAGACTGAGGGAGCAGAGGGGGGGAGGGCCTGACGGCTGACACATGAAGACAACCCGCTTCTTTTTTTTTTAATGGCGACCTGAGTGCAATGCCAGGGAACACATTTCTCACCGGCGGTATAGAGGTAGTTTGTTTAAATTACACAGCCAAATGTGACAACCAGTTACCTGCCTGCACCCCCCTTTGATGCATTTCAAAACAACATTTACATACATGATATTGAAGAAAAATAGTTTTTAGGACATGTTCTGTCGCACTAGAGGTTTAATTTTCAGTTGTGGTTCAACATGGAAAACACTTGGTTTGGATTTAGTCATTAGAAATGTTAAATGCATGAATTCAAATGAACTTGAATACAAATAAACAAGGTGTTTTTTTTTTTTTTTCTTCCCAAAATGCTTGAATATCTGCACGATTTTCTGTGTCTGTTCCAGTGATGTGGACAAACAAGCTCTCAAATGTTAAACCACTAGCAAAGTTGTGAAAAGTACGATAAACAGAGCTTGAAATTCTCTCTCCCCGTGGCGGACTGTTAAACAATTTACACGCAAGCACTGACAGACTTTGGGATCCCGATGGCAAAAGCCGTTCCCTTTGGCAGTGGCATATACGTGGGCGATTTGCCCTTTAAATGTACAGCATTGAATTAAGCCTCCAGTGGCCTTTTCCAAGATCTTCTCTCTCGGCTAAAAATATTATATGAAGTACACCCCACAAAGCCGAGCTCTGAAGCAATAAAACACAAACAATCATCTTGACAAGCCAACACACACACACACACACACACACAAACACACACGCGGGCTGCTTCATGTACATCAGCTGATTATGATAATCAAAAGGCGGATTTGCATACTCCGAGGCTAAAAGCACAGTTTTGTTGTCAATTATGTATCGCGGAGGAAGAGAACAGTGGCGGGATGCATCGAACAGCTTATGGTGCTAAAGGAAAAGTCTAATAATGATGAATAATGAATGTTCTATTAGGAAGTGTGCGAGCTGGAGGAAGCGTACGAGTTAGACAGAGAGAGAGAGGGAGACGTTTTGTGTGTGTTGATGGAGGGGCCACACAGAATGCCCCCCAGAGACAGACTGAATTAGATCAAACAAGAGCAGAGCGGGGGCTACGTGTCCACCACAACTAAATTAAAGAGCCGATCTTTACTAACCAAACTCCAATGCCCAGTCGATGGCGGATCAATGCTAAACAATTAACGGCTGCTCCTCGTGACGTGTTTAAACCGCACAAGACAAACAGATTTGGGGGGGGGGGCAGAGTGACATCTTACTGCAAACCCAGAACAAAAGGGATCCCCTCCGCCCCCCCTTCGCCACCACAACCCCTCCACACACTTCACTTGCTGCAAGAATGGGTTTGATTGAAAGTTCAGAGGGAATTTAAAACCTGTCTGTCTTCTGAAGTCACAAGTGGTCCTCAGAGGCTGCTGCCGCCGGTTTTCTGCCGCCGTTTTTTTGCCGCCGTTTCCGCGCGGACTTGATACTGGAGTGTCTCGGGGAAAATTGAAAGGTGTTTTTGTTATTTGTGTCTGCCGTGATTACAGCGGAGAGGGGGGGCAGCAAACATCACAACCGCATACAAATTTGCATGCCTGTGATTTCTTGTGTGTGTGTGCGCCTGTGTGTGTGTGTGTGTGTGTGTGTCACATCTGGGTGAAACTGTTTGCATATGTTTTATGGATGTGGTTGGTTTAAGGGTTTCATATGGCCCTGGAAGGAATGTTTTCCTTTCCATTTGTGGAATATTGACTTGAAGATAAAGATGGTAACTGTGCGTCTACCAATGAGGTTAATGCTATCATTTATCAATGGGAGGTTGCTGAAATTCATGCATTTGTGGAGGTATTTGTAGTCTCAGCTTCAGAGACAGGACTCAGCATGTGTGCTCCTGATCACTGTGAGCCCTAGACCATTAACTAGCATCTCCAAAAAAACAGGCCATAAAAACCTCTTCATAAATAATCCATTGGTTCATGCA
Organism: Menidia beryllina; assembly: GCA_013363375.1. Taxonomy (NCBI): domain Eukaryota; kingdom Metazoa; phylum Chordata; class Actinopteri; order Atheriniformes; family Atherinopsidae; genus Menidia; species Menidia beryllina. The sequence continues at coordinate 1,696,097 of JABUIW010000154.1, read as the reverse complement.
GAAACGTACGAACAGTGAAAAATGTCGTCCTTTTGTGGTGGAAGGATCAAACGCACGTGAAGCACCAGGTCGGTTTCAGCCTTTAACAGGACGCAGGCCCTCAGACGAGTGTGATTTATGCAGAATTATCCGGGGATTAGGAGGTCCCATATGCTTCTGGTGGTGGGCAGTTGTGTTGCTCTGACATCATTTATTGTGTAGCGAGTTATTGCAGATTGACAGATATTTAGTATTTAACATGATCTAATCTGTTGTAGTCTGGGATGTCAAATCTGTTAAATGACCTGATCTGTGGAAGCCTGATGAGATCAGGCTTGGCATAATCTGACATCATTCATATGAATGTTTATCTTTTCTAATCTTGTCTGTTGGTATGATGTATATTATAAAAACCCTTTTTGATGGCTTATGTTTTATTAGGAGTACAGCTAATTTAATATCTTTCAAATTTGCAAAAACAATCATATGATTTAGAAACAAATTACAAGACTTGGGAAAAATTCTTGAGCACTATTCTTTCCCAGCAGTCAGACTTTCTTTATATCTTTTAAATTGGTTTTGTGAAATGGTTCTCCAGCCTCTCTAAAGGTCTATCAAAAAAGAAATTTGGGGGGTGCACTGGCAGCTTTTTCTCACAATTTCATCCTGTTCTTGTACCTAACCATTTTTTAAAGAAAAGTATTTTCATGCTGAGACTGAGGTATGAATCATTAAAGTAAACCAGTGTTGTGTCTATATCTAAAAAAACAATACAACAAAAAAGTCAAAGTGATACGAATACAAAGTTAAAATCGATTTGGCTCCATCTATAAAAAAAACAATAATGCAGGAAATAAGTCATAAAATTGTATTGTGGTGCCAACCATGGGATTCTGAGTGAGCTATTAGTTTATTAGAATATTTCAAATGAGGAATAGAAGAGTTGCTTGGCCTTAAACAATAGCTACATGGTCTGAAAGTGAGTTTCCTAAAAAAAAAGAAGAAAAATATCCGTTAAAGTTCTGATGCAGCACCTGAGAGAAAAGTCTGGAACTGAGTTGACCCATCTTCTTTGATCTGAAACCTCATCAGAAATAGAATATAATAGGAATAGAAAAACCTTCATGCTCCCACTTCTGAGAAAATTGCACGTTAGAGAGAAAAGGCTGAAATACGACTAATGACACAAGAAGTGGACTGAAAAAAAGTGGTGACAGGTTAGATTGAGGGATGAATCCTCCTCAGAGCTCAGCTTTTTGGAAGAAATGTGTGAATCTTGACAGAAAACAGATAAAGAAAACCAGCCAACATCCATAAAAGACCATCGGGACGTCCCTCAAGAAGCTATGAGAACTATTCCTGAAGACTACCTGTAGAAATTACAGAAAGCTTGTCTTCGAGGTTTCAGACTGAGTTAAAGTCAGATTTTTGCCTTGTGCTCTGTATTTCTTTCTATGTTTACATACGTTTCAATATATTGCTACATCTAGATCTGTCTTTACGGCCGAACATAAAGTACTGAAGGTTGGCTCCACGGCGTTGCACTGGGCTGTATAATCAATTAATATTGAAGGAGTAATACAGGAAAAAACAAAAGTCATCAGATCTTTAGGTCTATAACATAATGAGTTCTAGCTTAAGAGCAAAATGAAATCTCTAAGGACGCCCACATCTTATTATGGGTCTGTTAGAAAAGTGCTGTCTCAGCAGGCAGATCTGACACATTTGCCCTGTGTAGGAAGTAGATTTAGAAAACGCTTCCACTGACTGAAAAGAAGCGTCAGTTAGCCACAGAACATACAGGAAAGGGTCTTCAGGAGTCATGAGATCCGGAAAGAAGAATTAAGTTCAAGTCTTTTGGCTCCAGTCACAACAGATGTGACTGTTCTGAACTAAGTCAAACTTTTCAGAAGCAGACTACCGTGCACACCAGCTATAAAGCGCGGGGGGAAGGCTTTGATATGACTTATTTCACTGTCTCATGGTAAATTTGGCAGCTCTCAGTCACTGATACCGCTGTCTCGGCATTATAACAAAGGAGGCTCCGAGATAATAAGAGTCAGTGTGTCTGCAAGTTAAAGATGAAGTAAATCTTTCAACGGGATGGCACCAACAAATCCATCAATGGCTGCGTACGCCAACTAAAAAAGTCACACATTTTTCAGAGGGGCTGTATAAATAGTAACTTCTGGGGTGGAATTGATTTTCTTTGTGAAAAACAAAGGCTACTTATGCGGGTCCCTGTCTTCAGATATATCACGCTGATCATTGAGCACAAAGGCCAAACAGAAATGTAGAAGCTAAGTGTCTGTTAGCTCATGATATTTCTGTTGTGAGTAGGTCTGATAGGAGAGAGCAAAGGCGTCTGGTGGTGGTGGAGCCGGTGTTCTGTCAGGTCAGCATACTCCGACAGACCAGGATACCCATAGTCAATACGCATGCGCATGACGTCAGATTTTCGCATGCCCCATCCCCCGTCTGACCAGCATACCCATAGTTTAAGGTAAACACACAAACTTACCAGAAAACAACACCGAAAGTCAAGTACTTTTGTTTACAAATTAACTTAGAAATGCTATTTCTAACAATTTCGTACTTAAAGGATGTGCAGTACCTGGAAAATTAGAAGATATAAGCAAATAAAAAACGTGGCAAAATTGTACATCAATTTGATCATCGATTGAACTGTTCCTTTAATCCCAACATTGAACAAGATTATCATTACTTTTTTATGTGCTAACTACAACCTTACTGGTAGTAAGCATCATGCTCACCTTTGATTCACTTCAATTAATCTGTATCCAAGATTATGTAATGTCCAAATCAAAATCAACGATTGGCTGGGCGGGAGGTGTGTTTTGTATAGGGATGCGTTTTGTAGATGGCTGCAGGTGCAGCTAGACCCTTCTGTAAATACACTTTAAACTACCTCAACGCGCGAGTATCCCTTTAGTTTTGTACGAAAAATACACTGTAAACTACCTCAACAGGCGTGTATACCTTTTGTTATGTACGAAAGGTATGGCGATCCGTCGGCTTCTCCAAGTGTTCGCTACTTTTCGCAGTTCGCGCATGCGT
>JABUIW010000154.1:1676861-1692640 GCA_013363375.1 Menidia beryllina | reverse complement strand
ATGACTGTGTATCTATATATGTATATATATATGTATGTATATATATATATATATTGCTTTGGATTTCTCAAATCCAAATAGATAAATTGTAACGAGGTGCTGTGTTTTTGACAGAATCCATCCAGCTCTTAACTGGGCTATAAATATTAAACCCTGACTGTTATTTGGGCTCAAAAGCAGATGGACGGTCAACAACCAGGTCTCAGAGCAGAACTCAAATCAATTTCAGCTCAAATCATTTCAGTTTTATTTATATAGCAGCACCTGATAACAGAAGTCATTTTGGACTCTTTCACCCAGAAATTCCCTTAGCAATAAAGTAAACACAGCATCAAAACCAGACTCAACGCAGTAACCTGAACCTCAACCTACCTCAAACTTGTTGTTGGCAGTGAGAAACAGTCAGTGGCATCCTTCCACTGACAGTCTGGTGGTGGGGCGGGGCTCCAGAAAGAAAATCTCATTAAGACAGATAGTAAACAGAGCAGTTGACTAAAAACAAAATGAGCTGAACGACAGACACGAGACAGAAATAATGCCGCCATGTGTGGATGTCGTCTTCTTATTAAACAAAATTTGGCGGGTCGCAGCATGCTAGCACAGGTGTAAATAATGTCATTAATGTGAGTCTGATGCGTTGTGGCTTTAGTTTGGCATCCCGGCGTGGTGCTCGGCGGCTCGCTGCTTCACCGCCGGAGCTCAGCGGGAAATGTGAACATCTTTAATGTTATTAGTTACTCCTGCACTTCCCTGCTGTCATTGGTAAAACTTTCTGCTGTGAAGGGATTGCTGCCGTGGCATCACTGTGAGGACTGGAGACGTATACAGACATGGGAGAAAGAAAGTAAACCGTCTGCGTTTTTAACTCTTTCAAACTCTTTAAGTCTATCTTTTTCAGTTGTAACTTTGCAAACCTAAGCCGTGCTTCCATGTTATTTGAAAAAGGTTAGAAGCTTTCTCCTTTCTCCTGTAACCCTGCCAAACAAGTCATCCTTGTTCAGTCGTTTTCTAACTTATTAACACACTCGTGTCGAGTCTGAAATGTAGCTCTTAGGTATTTCGGAGGTTTTCCTGAGCATTGCATGGCACGGTTTGACCCTGTGTGAACTTGCAGAGATGCTCACCTCTCGGATGATTGGCAGCTGTCTAAATGTTGCCCATTTGTGAGCAACCGTCCTCACAGTTATGCGTTTGACGGGTACCAAAAACTGCTTCTCTGAGATGCCCATCACCGTCTTCCCTCTATGGCATGGCCATTTTTAGCACACACTCAAATGCTACCCAAAAAAAAAAAATGGTAATGCTCACAACTCTGTAAATAGTCTGTTAATCAAATGTATTTCAGAGGAGCTGCTTCCCCTATAGAAGCAGCAAGGCTGGACTTTGGGATTTAACACACAGCTTCTGTATTTAGTTTTTGTTCTTGGAAATAATGGCAGGAGAAATACGCCGTGACTTGTTTGTAATTCCGAATTTCATTCACCAGATTTTGACGTGCGCTTTGGAGCTAATGATGTATTATCATGTGCTGGCACAGAATTGAAATGACACGTACTTCCCATTTCGCAGAACTGTAATCACACACCACTGGAGGGTAGAGACTTCGCTAGGAATATCAAGGGCTTGTCCTATTTTCGCAGTGGTTTCGCAGAAACAAAATGTCAGCAGAATGTTTTAAAGCCGGTCCTCGCGGTGTGATTCACGTCCATACATGGCTCCAGTGGAAGCTTTCTTGGTCTACATTCTGACAAGGGGAAGACTTGTACCCTGAGCATGCATAATTTGTATATGGTTTCAACATGGAGCTTAATGGGGACTGACATGGAAATAGCTTTTTTTGTTTTTTTTTTACTACATTTTTATTCAAATGTCAATTGGACATGTGATATGAATGAATGAAGAGCAGACGCTTGAATGGCCTCAGGAGTCATTACAGAGGTTTCAGTGTATGTTGTCATCCGGTTTTCTTTTAGCCGTGAGGACTTGTGCGTGTTTACCAGTGTCAAACTGTCAACAGTAGCATCCTTTTTATACAAAGGAGAATGCTATGCAGATTTACCAGTAACTGTATTGTGTATTTAGAAACAAAACGAAGAAAGAAAAAAAAAGGATAACAGAAAGCACATTTATTTAAACACCTAAGGACATTTATGACCAAGAAAGACATTAACATTTGACTTTCTGTTGTAATCTGAGCTTCTGTGTCATAAGATGTAGCTGTTTGCAAGTGTGTAACACTGACAAGGAGCCTGGTTCTTTGAAAGAAGTGGTTCTTTCGAGATTTCGATACTGAATGGGGGAATCTGATGAGTAAATTATATTCAGCCGTGGCTCATCTCCCACGTCTCCTGTCAGTAAAGAGACCACGAAGGGAAGAATACAATCAGTGGCAAAATTAATTCAATTCCCAAGCCGATGAAAAGCCAAAAGCTGATAAAGAGTTCCTCGCTTGCCTTGGTTAAAGTTGTGCTTCTGACATGCACCATGCAGGATCACATGACGGGAATCTGCACGGAGCATAGCCCCCCCTGATTGGTTTGAATAACTTTTTTGAAACTTTGAACGTGGTGGAACTTTTACCAGATCAGCTAGCATGGACATGTTTTAGATTGTTTGAAGTATCGCTTAATATACTTGAACCCTTTTAAAGAAATTGACACGGTATGATCATTTCAAACTAGTCATGTTCTTTGGTACGGCTCCATTAACTCTGCATGCTTTAGAACTCCACATAGTCTATAATTATTTTAGAACAAAGGAGAGTTCTCTGTCTTCACTTGAAATGCAGAACTTGTGCCCTTTTAGCTGCTGAAAAGCCTCGAAACTTGGCTTTAGTCTTCCTCCGAAACCATTGTCATGCTGAGCCTCGTTCATGAAGCCGTCACCGTGAAGTGAAACAAATGAATCCAAACCTTTTCCCCACTGTGTTGCTGGCCAGGAAAAAAACAAACCACATCCGCTGATCCAAGATTGCCAGGTCTTTGGGGAAGCTTAAAATGTCAGCTTGTCCTCGCAATCAAAACGCTCATTCTTGGAGACATGGCTAAAGTTAGGAAAAAGTACCTCTGAAAGCCACTGGCTCATTCCCTCTGCTCCTGAAATGCTCGCGGTGAACGTGCATGCTCTTTTACAACAATCCTGCTTCTTACTCACTTTGACATGTCTTGCAAGAGGGATTGTCAGACTACTGTATGAAACAAGTTACTACTGCATGAGGGCACCAAAACTATCTGCATGCCTCTTCTTTTGTGCTTTTGTTAATTTCTAAAGTGATGATATATGATTCTAATAAAGCAGATGAGCCAGAAAAGTCGGAAAAGCCTCAGAACACAACCTCTAAGTCTGTTTTTTTTTGCCGGTGAATGTCCTTTTCCAGTTTCTACTTCGCATTTGAATTTCGTAAAAAAGATCTTCCCAAAAGTGAAGTGTTATTTAAATTTTGAAAGGCCCAGATACTTTTCTGTTGCAGCAGACACTCTAGAGCCACAAACAGCACTGTCAACAGCCATTTACCCCCCAGGACGCCGGCACATCCGTGCCACTCTCCCCCCGTGAAAAAAGGGCAATCCTCAAAGTAAACGAACATTTCGATGCCCGGTATCGGTTCTCGTTTCGTTTAGCCAAACGTGCTTAGCTGTTGCCACGCAACAATGCTTTTCTGAGCCAAAGCCTCATCCCCCCCCCCACCCCCCCGGCTGTTCTCCCCTGTCTCCACATCCAAAGTCACAATGTCACACTTTTCTTGTGAGTGGCGCCTAATTTAGCGCTCTCTTTTTTGGTCACAGTTGCTATTCGATCCACGTAGGTGTGGGGGTAATGAGATTGAATCTCGATGTGCTCCTCGCGTCCCGCTGGCTCGTCTCTCTCTGGTCGGGGGGGGACAGAGGACGGCGTGGAGCCTTCTCTGATATTACCTTTCCCTGCGTGACAGTATGGTGGCGGTTCTGCCAGAGGCTGATCCAATAAAAGGCAGCGCAGGGCGATGATCGATACCAGGTGTCCTACCGCCTCACAAACCCCGGCCCTCTGCATACGCGCCTATTAGCATGGGAATAATTGATTGCCCCACTGTTCATTATTCCTTTGATTAGGTCCCTTCTTCAAATAGCAAGAGCACTGCAAAATGAAGCGCTCACTCCTCACAGCTGCTGGGGACTGACTGAGGGATTTCAGTGTGAGGGGGGACCATGTGCTCTGGATTTCTTACAGATTAAGGAGCCCCAGGTCCATAAGTGCTCATACAGTACGGTGGAAATCAAAAGACAGAGCACAGAACGAGCCTTGTGTGTGTGTGTGAGAGCTGTTGTAACATGTGTAGGTGCTCATTTCTTTTGTCTGTTTCCCTTTAATTTCATTAAATCCTTCAGGCATGCAGAGGATAATCAGCTTGTTTTGTCTTCACTGCCTGACTTGGAGAAAAAAAAAAACCAACTTCAATTTTTAACTGGCGTTTACTCTTGTCTTTCTTTTCCCCTCTCTGCATTCCTCCCTGTCCCTGCCTCACATCATTTGCACTTTTCCATCGCCTTAATCTTTGCTCCACCGGGCCCGCCATCCTTCTCTCTCTCTCTCCTTTTCCTCGCACCTAGCTCCACACTGACATGGACAGGAATGACGGGCGAACTAAGTACGTCCTGCGAGGCGAGGGGGCGGGCTCGGTCTTCGTGATAGACGAGAAAACGGGCAACATCCACGTCACTAAGCCGCTCGACCGAGAGGAGAAGGACGAGTACCGGCTGATCGCCACGGCGACCGACAGGCAGACGGACCGGGCCCTGGAACCCTCGTCGCAGTTCATAATCCGGGTGCAGGACATCAACGACAACCCTCCCGTCTTTGAGGAAGGCCCCTACAGTGCCGCGGTGCCCGAGATGGCAAACATAGGTACTGGAAACGGGGTGGGGGCCGGGGGCATATAAATCCAGAGTAGGGTTGTCACGATACTAAAATTTTCAACTCGATACCAATACTCAGGAAAATACTCGATACCATTTTCGATACCACAAGGATAAAAACAAAGACCCTAAAATTTAACTGAATTGTGTCTTTCATTTCAAACTGACCTGTTACTGATGTTATCGTGACTGGTGGCCCACATTAATGACCCTAACCCTATCCCTAACCCTATCCCTCCAGCCTTCATAATAGTGAGAAATAAATATTTTTTGGTTAAACTTGTTTGGACTTATTGTACAAACCTATTTAACATCCACTATTTTAACATAATATTATGGATAGAGTTTAATTCAGTGTTTGCTAGATAACTTTCACTATTTTTAAATTAATGTCTATATTGCCATGAAGCAATTAGGATTTTCTTGCCTGGGATCTTCCTATTGGTGACCTAATCAAAACGTCCGATTTGGATGTGGGCGGAGTTGGATATGTACTTGACTAATGGTAGCATGTTATTATTAGCCATTAGCCGCAGCTAGCAAGGCTAACGTCTTGTTAATGATCATAAACAACGTAAATAAATACATAAATAAATCAGAGAGAAGGGGCGCAGCGACGGCAGGTCAGGTGGTATCGATACTTTTGAAAATGAGTATTGTATCCGGATACAACATTTTAGTATCGATACTTTTTCGAGCATCGATACTTTTGACAACCCTAATCCAGAGCTCATGGGACCTCAAAGGGAATCTGAGATTTTGAAGGACGAGGGTAGAGAAGGGAACATCATATATAGTACTGACAAATAAATAGTGAAAAGGTTGATCTAATTTTATATATGGATGATAATAAATTTAAATAAATGAATGCAGATCTTCTCATGAGCTGTGGCCGCTCTCTGAGGCAATATTCACAGAGACACAATGCATTAACTCTTCATCACTGAAGTTTGGACCTGTAGCAACAATCAGTCACAAACGATTAGCTCGAGCCCGGGCTGCCATTTTAAAAGTTTGACCTTTCTCAACTTTCCGCCGCAATCAGCATTAATAAATCAAAGCAAAGGATCCACAATTCAGTTTGACAATGCATGACATCACCTATTCATGCGTGAGACTCACAAACTCGCAGTTACCAGATTTAGCCCGCTCACTTCTGTCAGCAAGTGCCACACGCCAAAAGAATTCTGACTCAAGGCTTCGACTGTAAATGAGCACAACACACACTTACAGTGTAATTATTTTGCTGGCAAACTCTAAGTGGCTAACCAGTTTTAACGGCTTCCCAGCATGGATTTATGGGGCGGCCATATTTGCAAATCAAGGTTAAAGTTGCAGCACAGCGAATCTAAATCTTCCCTTCACAGATTCTATGTTTGTCGAAGGCCAAAACCCAGAGAGGTTGCTCTTTTGTCACTTTTGACATAGATAATTTGATGACTTCAAAGTCAAAAGATGCATCTTCTTCACATCGTGAGTATTTAGAGATTTAAAAGCTAAATAGTAATTAGTCCGACTCTCTGAGAGTTTCAGCTTGCACTGAATTGTATCAATTTCTTTAAGATTATATAGGATTTATACAATTTATATAAGATATTATTATAAGATATCAGTTTTGCCACCAATTTTACTTTAAAAATTAATATCAAAACTAAATCGTGTTGTTTCTTATGTCAAATTTCAAAGTCAATTTTGGGATCCAAACCGTAAACTCCTCAGAAAAAGGATCATCCATTTACTGTAGAACTAACATCAACTGAGTACAACTGAGTACAGCTACACAGTTTGTTGCATCTCTCCGGCAGTTTCCGCTGCTTGTAGAGTGCCATCTACTATCCAAACAGCAGTGAATTATTAGATTTTACATGACAGAGTGATTATTATATTTATCCTTCAGACGCCATCAGGCACCTTTATTATTGTCAGAGCAGCTAAGGACTGCTCACTACAAGGCAAAGTAATTACCATGTGAGAAATTGCGAGGGTTCCCCGCTTGCTCTTTTGGCCTCAGTTTTGTTTGGATCTTTGTGGGATCTTTCATCTTTCATGTCCTCTCTCCTCCGGGAATAATGAGAGAAAAATCAAATGATAAACAGTCTCAGTGTCAGGGAGAACAACTTACCTTGACATAGTGGGCTATTTAAGTTACATTCTGTACACAGAAATAAGGCTGTAGCATTTTATTAGTTTGCTGTTTAATCAAAATAAAGTGCCAGCCAGTGACTGCTGTCAGGCCTCAACATGATGGATGTTGCACTTGAGCACAGCTAGACAGTATGTTTTATTATTTCTGTCTGAGAGGGTTGAGTCGTCTGACAGCACTTTATTCAACAGCTTTACAGTGGTGGTCTGCACAGAAATGTCCACAGCAAGACAACAGAAAACCACAAAGAATTTATTATTAGCAGCCAGTGAGTTTTGATCCACTGAAAATTGATTTAAATGAACATGCACTCACATTTTACTATTGTTGAAATAAACATTACAGCCTTCCAGGATTCAATTTACACTACCTAATATTTGTATATACATTTTTTTTTTAATTGACGCAGGGAAATCTATGAATGGAATGAATGGCCAGGAGCTTTTCTATGTGGTCCAATAACGTATAACTGATGGGAAGTTTATTCCAAACTAAAGAGGCTTGAGCCTGCAAATAACATCAGACTGCCTACAATGTAACTTGTAAAAATAGAATCTTGCATATTAATTGACAGTGTGCCAAAGCAGCAGTTTAAAAAAAAAGAGTAATTGTGTCATTCTGTGATCACAGCGAAGGCTTTTTCGTTTTCCTTACTTGCATCAATTTAAATTGAGATCTGACACCTGTTTCTACGTTCGATGGAAGTTGTATTACATTTCGAACCCAAAAAGTAAAAGATTTTGTTACTCAGAACAACAGGTGTGGAGAAATGAAGGAATGAGCTTCACATCGATGAAGCTTCTGTTAGCATTCAAAGTGGAATATATAGGACATGTGCTTCGTAGCAACTTGTTTGACAGCTTCAGAAATGTTTTAGTCCGAAAGTTCCACTCAGATATTCAGCCTTAAAGCTGAACGTATAGAACACAAAACGAATCTGGAGTTCGAAAGCTTTGCCCAACATTTCCAACCATTTCCCGATTGCTCTGAAGCACTTGCTCTCTCCTCGTACTCTTCAATTTTGCTCCTCTTTTTGGCATGAAATTGAATCTGTTTCCTCAAGTCTGTGCCACACACAACATTTCATAACCTGAGTCGGTGGACGGGAGAACTCGCATAAAGTCCGAAAACAAAATGGAAACGGGGATTCGCGTAAAAAAGAATGCCGGCAGAATCTGTAATAAGTAACATTAATAGCACATTTTTAATAACACTGTCACCAGAGCTGCGAGCAGGATGCATGAAGCCTTCTCCTATAGTTGATTAAGCACTTCTAGCCACAAAACAACAGCAGGAACACAGTGGAACACATGCTCAGTCTGGAGTCACTAATTTAACGGACGTGCAACTCTTGATTACACACAGCTCAACAATGTGGGTTACAGTAATGATAGCATTGCTACTATTATTATTTTGGGGAGCGCATAAATTATGTGATAACCAAAATGATTTTAAGAGGCTATTGTTTTTATTTGGGTGTTCACATCCTTGGTCTGCGTGTTTGTGGATGCTGGACACAATTGATTTAATCACGTGGGAATAATAGAATATGTACAAAGAAGGGCACAAACAGAAACGCTTTGTGCTACTACATTAAAAACTTTATCTGCTTATTAGGGATTCTGTCTGTTCATATTTGATCAGTGAGCTCTGCCGTGCTGCTGTGGGACTCTGTGTTTCTGCAGCCTGGATTTTCCTCTCAGCTCATTTGGACATCGCCATAATCTTTAACAAGACGAGGCGCTGGTGCAACGTCCGGAAACTGAAACCTTTTTCTCTCCAGTTGAGAGTAATCCACCCTTCACCTGTTATAACGTTTGAATTCGGCATAATTGTTTTCCCCTTGTTACTCTGGAGACCGGGATGAGACGTTTCGGGTCACGCTCATCTCCTGTTTGCATCTGGAAGCAGTTCTTGCCAGAGTGGCTTTTGTGAGGCGCAGGGTGGCAGAACTGGCATAGTGCTCGGAATGAATTAATTCAACCGTCCACTGTTGGAATTAAGCGGGGATTTTCAGGACAAACACCTCTAAATCCATCAAGAGTCTAACATGGATACCTCATTTATTTGAGCTCAAAAACTCTCCAGAGAACTGATTTTGAATTCCAGCCCCTTTTTTTTATATGAAGCACAGTGTTCCCTTCCAGAATTACTGAACTGAATGCAGTATGAAGCATAAAATCATGAATCTGAATGAGCTTCAGGTACCATGGCCGTGCTCCTCCAGAATGAAATGTGGAAATATGAGGAGATCATTGGAAATTTCAAAACAGTATTGTGGAAACAAACTGACAGACTGCGCAAACAATACAGTGAATCAAGACTTAAATTCAAAGTAAACATGACAATGGGTTCTCTTTGGGGAAAGACACAATTCTCTGCCACATTTTTTAATCAAACAACCTGGAAAAGAAATGAAATCATTATAGGTTACAGCCTGTTTTGATGGTAAAAAACAATGTCAGGTTATTTCTGTCATTGTGTGCAAGTTACTAAGTCATTGGGTCACATATGAAGGATGAGAACTACTGCTTTTGGGTTTTTGTTTTGGTAAATTGTCTAACAACCCTGACACCACTGACACATCGAGGTTTGAAATCGTCAGAACTGAAATGACTGAGTGGCTCTGCAGAAAGCTTTCACTTTCTGACACTACTATAGAGCCCATGTACAGTTTGTTAACTCCTCACCACTGAAACGGAATGCGTAACTCATACTTTAGGGAACATGGTTATTCAATGTCTATGCCAATCACATTCACTTTTGGCAGAAGGAAGAGGATTGTTAAGATTTCCCCCCATGGCTTTGGAAACTTCTGTTTGAATGTGTCAAATTCACTTGCTTTAAAATAGCTGGCTAAAGGGGGCATGGGAAAAATGAAGCAAGATAAACTACAAAATGTGTGGTTTAGCATAAGTGGTTGCTTATATGGAAACAAGGCTTCAAAACTTGGGATAAAACGCACGTTGACCAATCACGTGAAGGGCAACGTGAGGACTTATGTTCATCAGACCATTTTAACTTTGGACCAATATGGACCAAATATATCACAAGGTTTGCATTCAGCTAGCATCTTTCTCGCAACAATGAATCGTCCCTATCATGGTAGTGACCTTGTCACTGTTGATGAAAGCCCAACCCAATTGGAGTCTTACTCCAATTTGGCATCACTTCTAAGCAAGCCTTTATGCCTGAGACTGGGATTTGCACCTGCGTGCTCAGAATGTCAAACCTTGTTTTAAGGCTGTTTGTCTTTTTTTGTTGTTTTTCTTCTGTGCAGCATTGCTTCATTACTGGAAAACACAAATCACTGCAGCACTGCATCAGCTCAGTTAGGTAGGACCAATCGGACCCATTTCTCAAAAGCTGAGAGACACGCCACTATTCGGAGAAATGAGTGAATTAGAGATCTGGTTTAAGAAACAAACAACGATTTTTTAATTATTTACCACTTTTAGAGGTAAGATAGGCACACAGCGGTCCGTAGAGCGGCCGTGGAACCAGATGTGACAGGGGATCACACACCGACATGACTGGGAGAGGTTGGTGTGATGATAACCGTCTGACATTGTAATTCATGTCATGACACCAAAGTGCCTGCGCCAAACATTTTTTTACGTACAAAAAGCACTCTAATCTCTTTTTAAACTCCCTCAGCCCTTTGAAAGGAGCTCCACTTTGTGCGGCGCCGCTGCCTTTCAAAGCCGGCAGAATTGCTTTCAGAACAACTTTTTGAATTTGTCAGAAAGCCGCTACGGCTCCGAACAATTCCGCCCCGAACCGGTTCGTTTAGAAAAGTTCAGCTAATTTGGTCCACTCCATCTGCCTCCGAGAGGGCTTTTCCAAACATCAAGGTCCCTGGTGTGCTGAATTGTTTAATTCAGATTAAAATAATGACCCTGCCGGCGGCCTATCGGGGCAGGGTCCGAGGAGAGGGGCTGGTGGTGTTTAGTAATCCTATCAGCCGCCTTATGAGCCGCTCTTACTCACAGCAGCTCAATCTTCAGATTGACTTGTTCAGTCAATCATGGATTCAATATTTACCCGGCGATTTAATATTTACTAAGGCACTTTGCAGCATGCGTGACGGAGGAGATAGCGCCGTGGAGGGGAGCCTATCACAGACCGGTTACATCAGACATTACGTGGAGAGTTTGTCTTATATGACAATCAAATGCAGAAGCAAAGGGCGCTGGAACTCAACCAGACTCCAAACGCACGTCTGCAAAACGTGGTGTTGACTTTGCGCGATTGGGTGTAGAGATCTTTCCAGATGTGTATCGCATCTGTAATCTGGGGGAATGACTCAAAGATGATATTTAACCTTGGGTATTGACATTTTAACCCGGTATTCTCATTCATCCGAACCAGGGACTCCTGGATTTGTGCTCAGAGGACGGGCATCTTATAATAAGAACATGGATTCCAGCAGGATGAGTGGCAGTGTGAATATTTGATCTTTGGGAAATTTGACTGGCTGCATAGCACAGTTTGAAAGGGTGCATACAAATGAGCTTTCTTCCGCTTTAAACTTGTTGCATCAACCTCAAAGCCATGGTGTGTGAACCCACAGTCTGATTAGCTTTTAATTACCGTCGAAGGACAAACGGGTTTCGCCCCTCGTGCGCTCCTGTACCTTAAAGCTCAGAGAGTCAGACGATGACAATCGGCTGTCTCTCAGCTTTAGGTGAAATTGGCTCTGGGAAATTCTCATTTGAATTTAAAAGATCTTTGATCTCTGCAGTTGTGTGGAAATGGAAGACACAGAGCATATAGAGTAGATCAAACACATGCAGAACATATAAAAACATGGTAAATTTTTTTGTGTGATCATAGAAGAGCTCTCACTGGAGTTCTCACCAAAAGAACCAAAAAAGTGGAGGAGAAAGGAGCAGAATCACATGTGGCTGTTATTATAACGATGATTAAACAAATCTATTTACACCCACTGATATCTAGTGTTCAGCGAAATGTATGTTCAATTTCTGTTTAGTTAACGGTCACTCTGGATTAGTCATGAATATTAATCGGCTTCGACTCGGTCCAGCATCAATGGAAACACGATTCCCACTGATCCATTGATAGATTTTTTTCGCAGGTCTGCGACACAACCGACAGCTCACTGTCAGTCATGCTGAGCAGAACTGAAATCAAACGAAAAAAAAAAAGGCAAAAAAAGGCCTAATTCTTTCAAAAATGGATCTCCAACACAGCGTGGAGCTAACAGTGGAGTGTCATAACTGCAGGTTGACGTCGTTACAGATTTGTTTTTCCTGAGAGATCTTTGGGCTGCGGTGCACTTTTTGTGTGTTTTTTGGTGTCTTCTCTGATGAAGGAGCGCAAGGCCCTTTTTTTCCTGTAACGTTTTGCAATAAGCACTCTTAAAAGTTTAGCCCTAGCAGCATATAGATAAGGAGAACAGCACAGCTTGCTTTGTTAAATGAATAAGCAACCATCTGTCCGAACCTTTCTCCTCCACGGTATTACTTCCGATAATTAGCTGCAGCACCTCAATGTTTTGCACAGCCTCTAAAGAAAATGAGAGAAAAACTTGCTTTGCTGGGTCTTTGAGTCGGAGCGGTAACTGCTGCTCCCTGTCAAACCGTATATCATTACTTTAACTGCTCATAGCCTCCACCGTTTTGGATTTTACACACTGATGCATATGTATGAATTTCTATGGGAAAAAGATGAGCCGTCTTTTGAAAACAGTTGCTTTTACAGGAACTTGTAATAACACGAGGTAAAGGACCATGTGAGAGATTTTATGTTTTGGACGTGCTATCAGACTCTCTGGATTACAACTCACAAAACTCAGTAAGCTTTTAAGAGATAAAACATGATTCAGGGTTTCAGTTTAATTGTCAGGATTTCAAAAACTTAAAAATTCGCCATAAAAAATGAAAAAGATCTCCATTAGATTTTATTCTTGGTGTTAAAATCTGTCACCGTCTCCTGTTTTGTACACAAATTATGCACTTTAAGTCCTACATAATGAAGTCCTGCATGTGATTTTCTCTTTTGCAATTAGAAAAACATAAAATCAATGTTTTCTGTCGTGGGATAATTTCGCCGGCGCTATCAGAGATCTTTCATAATCCAAGCTTAAAGCTGGAAAGAAAGTAAGATATTATGGATGCAATCCTTCAATCTAATTATAATTTTCTTGTTCGCAAAGACATTACACAGTGTCTCACAGCTCTCCGCAACTTGTTTGAACAATTTTGCAGCAGTTAGATGCCTCATTATTTCCTTTGGGCAGTTTACTGTTTCACAGCAGAGCAGATGAGCAGCACATTCAGAGCTCAAGCCCTCAGTTAGAATGCACTACGGAGTTTGAGACTCTTCAGAGGACGCCAACGTCCTCTGGAAACGTAGTGTACAACCACTTTCACCCAACTTTGATCCCTTGATCTGTGGCTTTTAGCCCCCTGCTCTGCTCCTTAACTAAATTTCATTACTTCAAAAAAAGATGGAGTTTAAATATTCTGAATTTCAAATATATTGACTGGTTCAACAGAAAAATAAGCTTTATATCCTTTATATTTTGAACAAACAGCGCCACAGCATAGCTTGTTTTAGAGCATATCATAGCTGTAATCCAGTCTCAGCCAGGTTATTTACATAAACCTAATTTGGTCCGTTGACCATTGTGAACTCATGGTTTTCTGGGATTCCACAAACCACAGATATGTTTCATCAGAGCCCGGAAAAGAAATGAAGCCCGGGCTGACACCCTGTCAGGAGAATGCAGAAGTGGAGAAAGCTGTATTTAGCCATAAACCAAGATATTTTTCTTACCCCGGTGAGACAGTTCTGGAATCAAAACTAAAATTAGGGATAATGATCTCACAGGGGAGATACGAAGAAACGAACTGTTCGTAGTGAAGTTTGGGAAAAAAACCTCCATCCGCTGTGGTGCGATGCGTGGAACATCGATCTCTGTTGATGGACATTGATTTCCAGAGACATTCCTAAGCCCATACAGGGTTTTTCCCCCGATGCTTGTTTTTTATGCAGCCTCGCCTAAAGATCCAAAACATGATGATAACTGTGTAATTTCAGCAGTGATAGATGTCAGGGATCTCCACGTCTTTTGATTCACTACAAATGACTCTACTATTTGTAGATGTACACTCAGTCAGCGTTATTGCCCGGTTGCCAATTAACTTAATCATTTGCAATATGTTCCTCCCGTGCTTTTTTTTCCTGCCACTTACTTTCCAAGCGCTTTGTTGCCCCCTTGCCAGCTTTTTCAAGTCATTTCCCTGTCATCAGACTCAAAACGAGCACAGATTTTTCCTCAGTACTCAAATGCCCAGATTTTGAAGCGTTTGATGTTTTCCATGCTTTAGTTTCCATTTTGAACTAAACGTTTGTTTGTTTTATCTTAAATCAGCCCGTTAATGGTAAATGGAAAAGATCCTGAGAAAATGTGTGTGTTTGGGAGGGGGGGTGGGAGAAGGCTTTAACATGGAAATTAAAATCAATTTTTTTAGCTTTTGTTGCCAGTTTTTTTTCTTCCTGGTAAGAGAAATCTTCCTCTCATCAGAAGATGAATAGTGCCTTTGTAGTACTCTCAATAACTCATAGCATCTTAAGCATAACAAGCGACCCAAACTACAGAAGAAACAAGAGCCTCAAAGGATGGGGTTCACTAATTGAGCAGCATGTTTCTGAGGCTCGTCTCATGTCGTTCTGTGTAAAATCTTTGGCCGTGGAACAAACGGAGGCCTCCGTTTTGTGTTTCGTTCTTTTTCGTCTACCATCTGTGATTCTCAAATACCTGCAGGGGATCGGAACAGTAATCGATTGAGCTCGTGCCCCAAGTTCCAACTCCCTCACACCCCCCCCCAGCCACTACACACACACACGCAGATGCATGTAGACACACACATGTTCGCAGAACCCTCCTCCTCCTCTTTCCTTCCTCACCAGCTACCAGCTGTTGGCTTCCTCCTAGTCTAGTCTGACTGGAAGTCCGCTGGGATTACTTCCGCCTGCACTTCTGTGCAAATGCGGACCTCCACAAACACGCCGCAAATGAAACGCACCTTCGCTCCATCATGCATTCATATATTCTTATTTTTGCTGACGATCTGAAAAAAAAAAGAAAAGTCCTTCCAAATTGACACCCGGTGATCCGTAGAAAGGAGATTTAAGGGAACGGGAGGCAGGCCTGCTGAAGAGACAGACGCTCTGATTGAGAGAGGGGAGCGAGAGGGAATTGGAGACGAAGATGAAGAGAAATGAAGTGAGACAGAGAGAATCGAGGGGGTGGGGGGGAGGGAGGTGAGTGGCAGGAGAGAGGAGGACGAGGATGAGTTCGTAATGAAGCTTTTGTCACACTGCTGCTGGAGAGAGATTGAAAAAGGGCTTTCTTATGCTCTTAAAACACTGCTGTTGTCTGCTGTTGCTCCAGCTCTGCTTTTGTTTCTCTGCTTTTTCTCATTTTATTCACCAGTACTTATCTATCTCCCCCCTTTCTTTCCTTTGTCCCGTGTCAATTTGTCTTTTTTCCTCTCTCCCCGTCCTTCCTCTTCCTCACCTCCCGTCCCCGCAGGCACGTCTATAATCCAGGTGACAGCGACAGATGCTGATGACCCGACCTACGGGAACAGCGCCAAGCTGGTGTACACGCTGGTGCAGGGCCAGCAGTACTTCTCCGTGGATCCTCAGACGGGTGAGCGCCCGACACACACACACACACACACACACACACACACACACACACACACACA
>JABUIW010000154.1:1648965-1676851 GCA_013363375.1 Menidia beryllina | reverse complement strand
ACACACACACACACACACACACACACACACACACACACACACACACAGCTGTAAAACACCAGCAGATGTCAGGAAAGCAAACACACACACGCACGCCGCGTCACAGCAAACGCATCCCCGCTGCCAGAGAGCAAACCAGAGAGCAAACCGGGAGCTCGGTCCTGATTGGTGAACCCGGGAAATGTGGGGGCGTGGCCCGAAAACACACACGCACAGGTGTGTGTGCGTGTGTGGACGCTCAAACACAGGCACATAAAGTGAAGCACTTCTCCCACCTGGGCGCCCCCTTGTTATTTTTCCACATTTATTCATCCATCTTTCCCTCACGCGCCCCCTCGGACACCCTCTGCTCACACACACACACACACACACACTCACAAACACACACACACACACGCATACACACACCAAACGAGCTCCTCTCTCCTTGCGCTCTTCCTCCCCTTTCGGAATGAGATGGCAGGGATGTATTGATGCTGCCAAGGTCTGTCCGTGCAGAGCAAAACACAGCAACAGCCCAATATTATTTCTGCATGAAGCGAGAGACAAATGAGACCTTTAAAGATCCGTGTCGGGGCAGGTGTGTGCTCTGCAGTGCGGGTCAGATTACAGCGGGCTGGTGTGTGCGCGCTCTCATATGTCTCCGTGCCACATGTCACCTGAGGACAAAGAGGTTTTATTGAGGAGGAGAGGCTGCTTTATTTATCTATTTTCACTTTATGATGATTGCTTCTTTAGCGCTGTACCTGGAAGGGAAGTCATACCTCAGTTGACGGAGAGACGGAGTTCCAACTGTCTGCAGCTTTAGACCGTGCTTTGATAGAGTGCAGAAAAACTCTCAACATTTAGCTAACAATGAGGTTTCATACATATTTGAATCCGGGCTCTGATTCTGCCCACATAGGTCACAGGTGGCCGACACTAGCTTCGCTTAAATTCTGTTTGGAAACTGATCCCTCTGGCATGTGAAAATTGTTGTGATTTTTCGGAAATGCTAACTGAGGAATCTAAACCCCATTCCTCTGTGTGTCTGAGCCATCACACGGCGCTATTAGGGAAGCGTTAGCATTCCAAACATGCCTGCCGCTCTCTTTTTCAGTCACATCTCTGCGTCGCCGTCTCCAGAGAGCTGATTCAAAACATTTAGATGAGCTCATAAGTAAATGTTTTTCATCATTTCAGTTGAAAACCAGACTCATTTTGCTTGTCTATTAGCATTTAGAAGAGCGTGCATTTAATAGATCTCACCTTGAGCCGCCTAGCAATACGGGCCCTGCACGGGCAGAACTTGATTTGCGGCATCCAAACGTTTGCAGGGGAATGAGAACGTTTACACTCAGACGATTGATTGCGAACGGGTGCGAACGACTGTTCACGCTTTGTCAGATGTCTCCAAAACAACGTGAGTGGATTTATCTTCTCCCGCCCAGGCCTCATCACATATCTATGTTTATACAAGTGTGTGTCTCTTTGACTGTGTTTCTGTGTACCCTCAATGGGATATTAAAGTTCAGTAACCTAAAGTGACAAATGCACCAGAGGGAGGCTTTAAAAACACGCCTGTAAATACACAACGATAACACGGAGGGCTGTCACAGTGGACGGGGTCCGTGCCCCCTTTACACAGCTCAGCAGTGATGGAGCAAGAGGCAGAGCAGCAAATAGAAGGGGGAGTTTAACGAAAAGAAATGAATGCACAAGCTAAAGTTTAGATGATGAGAAGCGTAAAAATGTAGATGTTAGAGGGCATGATACATCAGGCCTATTATTCCGAGCCTTTAAGGCATTGATGGGACCAGGAAAACAAGAATTTCTCTCTCTCGCTATACACATTTAGATAATATTGATGTGTGTATATATATACATATATATATATATACTTTTTTTTTAATGCAAGTATGTTTTTGTCATCCATCAGAAAAAAGAAATTGCATAAGCAAAATAAGTATGGAACTGGGCTTGTGGACTTAGCAACACCAGGCAGCAATTGCTAACATTTGCACACTGCTGTAAAACATTACCATCTCATATCAGACAATAACACAAATACAGGTCATTTATTACTGGAGCGTTTTAATGCCTCCAGATGAGCTTTATGGTTTATGGTGGCCCAGACAACAGAGCAGCAGAGGGATGGGAAAATCAAGCCAAATTGTTAAATTAGAAAACTATATACAATGTAACATCGCAATCACTATTAAAGTGCCTCTCTGCACTGTCAGCATCAGGACTCTGTACACTGATTCCAAGGGAGAATTACTGTATAGGTGGCTGTAGGGAGCAAACCACTGTCTGCTATCGATCTGCCATGAGTCTGCCAACGTTCACATACCATCTGTGATGCCACTCAGAAAAATAGCCCCACACATGGTCAGGTTGATAGTCCCATCAATAAAGTTGTGTCTCATTACCAGCAACAAGCACACGGACAATGGAAAGAAAATTTCCATCCAAGTTCCTCCAACCTGCCCCAGCAAAACTATTGTCTGAGATGTAAATTGCAAAAAAAAAACAAACAACCACCAGCTTTATTTGATCAGAAAAAACCTTACCGTGAACTAAACCCTGCAGAGCGTGAAGCTCACAGCGAGGCAAAGGGTTTGCTCTCAGTGGTTTGTGAAACATCATGTATCAGGAAGGCTCAGTTTATGTCTTATTCAGTCAATTGCACTCTGAACATCTTCTTATAGATGTCATTAAAGTATCTGTGTCAGATGCAGTGGATGTTTTATATTTCAGTGGGACATCATGTTTATTGGATACTGTAAAAAATAATTGAAACTTAAGTTTCAAATGGGTTAAGAATTAAAGAGAAAGTTTTTGGTGCACTGCTCTGAATATCTGTTTCTCTTTTGAATTTTTCAGCTATATGTCACAGAATTTGTTAAGTCGATTAGAACATATTCAGGCACGAAAACTGTTATATGCGCTGTGTGTGTGTGTGTTCTTATTTGGTTTAGAGATGATAAAGCTCACAGTGCAGTTCATGTTATGTATTGGCCCGGTCAAAAGACTCCAAATTGTTAGAAAAGGTGTCAAAATGTCAGGAACATCTTCAGGCCTGATGATAGTGAACTTTGATATTGTGCTTTGAGGGACCTTGAAAAAAACAACCGATCTTAAAGCGGACCTTTGATTGTCAAACAGAGTGAAAGCACAGATAAAAAGCAGCAGCGAAGAGCTACAAACAGCACAGGCAGTTCCATTTCCCAGCTCTCTTAGAGCTGATGTTATTACAAAAGTGAAGCACACAAGTATAGTCCTGTTTTTACTATGTATATAACCCCATTACCTCAGAGCAAAGGCGCTTTGTAATGAGGCGCTTATTTACACAGGGGTTTATTAGCTGTAACTAATTCATTTTCTCATGCACATTCTAATAAAGGAGATCACTTTTTAAAAAGTGAACCAAGGTATGCACTGAACAGAGGGTTTTATTGTGTATAAATCAGCTGCTTTGTGATTTATTTTGCAAAAATGACGAAGCCCAGACATCTGGCAGGAACAATATACTGATGAATCTGAAACAAGGAGCAGCACACTGGCCCAAATGATAAACGGCTTAATTCATCTGTCTAACAAGTTTAACATGTCTCCGACGGGCTGTTAATAAAGTTTATAAGAAAGAGCTCCAGAGCATCTGGGCCCAAGCCCATTAAAAACATTATTAACATTTATAGCTGCAGGCTACATGGCTCGGAAACCAAGAAACGCACAAAATCTTATTAATGACTTACTAACACGTGTAACTGCAGTCCTGATGAAGTCTTAAATAGAGGGTCATGACTTTCTCGGATCATAATGGGCCATCAAATGCGGCGTTATAAATGTTAATTAGTAATTAATAAAAGGTCAGAGTGTCCATTAGAGTTTTCGGTACCCACCTTTGTGGGATATGTTGTTCAAACCAGCCATATTTGCTGTTTTTATCCTCAGCTTTCCCTGCCTGAGTCGTTAACACAGAAGGGGTACGTTCCATTAATCCATCAAGCCTGATCATAACACGTGTTAATAGTCTTTCAAATGACTTGTTGCTGATCCACAAAAGCTAAATGAGTGATTGTTAACCATTAATATGGTAATTAGCCGCAGCTGAAGTTCGACAGAGTGATAAACACATGATGCAAAAGGTGTGATAACTCTGCTGGCTGTTTAAAAGAATGCCTGGCGCCTGTGAGCGTTCTATGTGGATGCGCTGGTTTAAAACAGAGCTAGCAAAAGCTTTTTAGTCTATTACAGATGTGTTATGCTGGCTTCATACTGCTTTTCCAATTCTGTTTCCCCAAAAAATCCATAGTGACCTTGATGCTAGCGCCTGTTTGTTCTCCAGGTGTTTTGCGCACAGCTGTGCCCGACATGGACAGGGAGACCCAGGACCAGTACCTCGTGGTGCTCCAGGCCAAAGACATGGGCGGACACCTGGGAGGATTATCCGGGACCACCACTGTCACCGTCAAGCTGACGGACGTCAACGACAACCCTCCACGCTTCACCCAGAGTGAGTCACTCAGCAGCTTACCCACAGAGAGCAAAGACTTAGCACAGAAAAATGCAATCAGACGGCGCAACATAAAGAAATATGACGGACGTGCTGTGTTCTGTCTCTGTACTCTGTATCCCCCGCCTCCCCTTCACATGCACTCATTTGTCCTGCACAGACACTGTGTTTAGTCGCTTCCCTCAGCAAGAAAAAAAACCCAACTTTGTTTTGCCTGTGTTAACTTTATAGTTCACATGGTCGGGAAATGTGAGGAGAAAACAAACAGTGAGCAGCTTAACAGCGTAAACACTGTGTTTGTTTTGCACCAGAGGGCAGAGCGGTTTTTAGACCTTTCTGACCTGCAGGTCCTGTCAGGGTTTCAGCAGCAGCAGCAGTCAGGCAGAGGAGATCCCCGCGGGGCTGCCAAGTACCTCATCAAACATTCAGTCGGGGATTGAAGTCCCTTCTGCAGCGAGAGATGGACTCCTATTTCCAACCGAAGTCAGATTTTATCACATAATCTGACTGCGCCTTGATGTCGACCAACGTAATTGCATTCCTTAACATAATTTCACGGTTTGTGGCCATAAAGGTTTGTTTTTTTTCCACAGTGCAAAGTGTAGATATAAATATCTGCCCTCTTGGTAGCTTTTGACATATACGGCAGCTAAACTGGATCGCATTCGTCCTTACTCCTGTGGCCCGGTGTCACGCTGCCCTATTATTTTTCCCGGGTGGAAATGTTAATGGTTCTTTTACTGAAGAGGTGGGCATGATACTTATGGAGCTCATCAGGCAGAACGAAACACCTCACTGTGTTGGTCTACCTCTGTTTGTTGGATAGAGGCCATTATTAATTAAGCCTGTTTTTATTGTCCCGCCAAACAGACTAATCAGGTGTGCCCTTTATCACCCTCCAAAGGACAGGCCGGTTACTTGCCTGTGAAGGATCAAGGGAAGCGAGCGGCCTTGATGGCCAGTGCTTGTCATCCTTTGCTTAATGTCATCCGCAATTTGTCATCTGAACAAGCTCCATCTCCTCCAATTTAACTGCTGACCTTCTCCCAGTTGAAGTGTAAAGAGTTGAGGCAGGCATGTAGTTATTGTACTGTAAAGATGATTTAGACTTTAAAAGGAGCTAATCGGCTACTTATTGCCTTTATCAGCAGCATCGACATGGAAGAAATTGTTGGGAGGTGCCTGTGAGGGCTTTGTGGTCCACATACATGCTGGTTTAACAAATTATTCTAAATTAGACACGGTGTGTGTGTGTGTGTGTGTGTGTGTGTGTGCCTGTCTCAGACAACCTTTCCGGGGTGCAAATTGCCTCTTGCCCGTGTCAGACTAAACACATGTAGAAGGACGTCAGATGCCCAGATCTGACATGTGGCAACCTCTGTTGCCATGGTGACGGTGTAAAAACAGGACAGGCCAGCGAGCCAAAGTGGGATGGCTTGTTGTAAGATTTTCCAACATGGGCACCGCGCAGATGTTTACGTCGCTCAGTCTGTTTTCACAGGTTTATTTTGTAATCACAACAGCCAATGGGGAGTGTTGAGCGAGACAAAATGTCTGCATCACGGGAGAGTACAAATCAGGTAACATGAGGGAAAATTGAACAGATAGAAATGACCTTATCATGGGAATTTATAATGCTCTTTTATGTGGAGCTTCCCTCATGTCTCTCTCTCTCTCTCACTGACTGATATTGTACTTGTGTTCACTCGATTTAGTTAATTTCTCCATTGTGAGATAATTAAAGTATTCATCAATTTAACCCACGTGGACTTCTCATTATGGAGAGAAATCAGAGAGCCAGTGGGTTTAGCTGGAGTCTGTCGGTGTGTCCTGCAGGTTAAAAGCTACACGTGCAGCAGGTTTCAGGGCCTCTACAGCCACAGTGTAGGAATGGTGAAATGGAGAAAAAGGAAAGGAGAACAGCTCATATTTTCCACTAATCTGATGTGATAAAAGGGGGTTTTAGAAACCATTTCATTCTCTACGTGCCTCTTCTCAAAATCTTTTGTGCCCTGCGGAGATACACCTTTCTATTTTTAAGCTATCTACACTCAACTATTTTTTTAGAGCCAAGGCTACAGTGTTAAGGTTTTTTGAAAGCAAAAGGCTTCTTAGACAGCTTTGTAGTCAATATTAATATCAGCCCTCAGTGGTCATTCTCTCGGACCACCTAGAAATGCCACGTACACTCAACTAAACGAACTTCTCCCTTATATCTATAGACAGAACATTCTCCAGCTGGATGCAGAGGCAGTTTTTGTTTCTTTGAAATAGTTAAATAGCACTAATGAGCTGCTTCAGAGTCAGCGGGATGTGAACGAGGTGGGTGCTTAGCATTCAGAGTGCACAGTTGTTAGATTAGGGCAACAAAAGTGTGTTATTAAAGTAAGAAATAGGTTATGAATTTGATTAAATAGGTGCAGAAGTGCTTCATTCACAGGTGCAACGTTTCGGAATAGAGCAGATGGAGATTCTAATTCACCTGATAACGGATCCATCAACAACAGTGGAGTCAAGAAATGCTGAAGTAAAATAAGTGAACATTCCTCTGCTAGATGAGACAGCCCGGATAACAACAGTAATATCTTCCATGTACAGTTATAAAGCGGTTGTCAGATTAGCTTGAGGTGACAAAAACAGTACCGTTCTCTGGTTGATTATGCAAGTTTGAATTTAAGAAGTTGCTCTCCAGTCAAATCTGAATGATCTGCATGAAGATTTCTGTCTTGGAAATAAGTGTTTTTCTATCTTCACCGTCATAATTACAGAGAGTTCCTGATTGGAATCCCAGCTGGAGGCTGTTCTGTGTGGAGTTAGCATGTCGTTCGTCTTGTGGGTTCTCTCTGAAAACCCTGGCCTCCTCCTACTCTCCGGTTAACCGGTGACTCTGAATTGACCGTGGTTGTGAGTGTGGTTGTGTGTGGCCCTGTGGTGGACCGGCGACCGTTCCAGGCTATTCCCTGCCTCTGAGCCAACCACTGCTTGGCTCCCCCCGTCACTCTGCCTTTGAAGAAGCAGGTATAGAACATGAATAGATGGATGATTCAGGTTAACTTGCGTGTGCAGATTTAAATTTAGTAGCTGCATAAATATCAAATATAGCTCAACTATCTGGCAAGGACTGCGGGTAAACAGTGTTTCTGCCTGGAGGAGTGCAGGTGGATGCGAGGAGAGAGCTGTCAGGGGGTTGGATGGGTATATGAAGGTTTTCAGGTCCAATAGAGTTCTGGCTCCAGTGCTACAATTGAACCCACGATGCCCCGGGGTGAGAAGGGTGCTGGCTTACTCGATTTCCCTGTCAAATATGGTGTGTTGGAGTTAGCCGAGCGGGCCTCTTCCAGGAGGAATGATCCGTCTGAGTAAGGATGACTCAAATAAACCAAAGGCTAGTTTGAAATCTCGCAGTCTGACCGGTTCTCCTGTTGCTTCGTCCGGTCGAGCTAACGCCGGCCTGCACATGTGTGCCTCGCCCAGGGTTTGTGTGGATGATCAGACATCGTATTACCACATTTTCCTACGCGTACATCTGTGCTCGTCCTCCATTCCCCGCTCCTCTTTTATCCCCCCCGTGTTCTCTCATGCTCTCGTGCTGCCTTTTGCTGGCATGAGCACCATCAAAGCCAGACGCCCCGTCGCTCCGCTCAATTACACACCCAGGCTTTTTTAAAAAGACACCCTCAAATCCAGCCCCTGCGTCTCCCAAGGTCAACACTGCTTATTCCTTTTGGCGTTTAGCAGAAGCAGAGGATTACGTTGAAGTGCACAGACCCGGTAGTGGCTGCACAAAAAGGAAAAAAAGCCGGCCCCTGCTTCGACAGCTCGTCTTTAAACAGTGCCCTAGGATTTCTTTCTATCCAAACCATGATTTTGGGAAAGAAGTGGGTTTGTTGTGTCAGTTTTGAACATTGTTAAGGGATTTTTCTTTATGCCCAGAGGAGGCAGTGTAGGGAGGAAAATAGGCTACCATCCACATATATTTTTTTTTGTAGTGTAAATGATGTATTTTCAGATGCTTCACTGGCAAACAAAATGTTTTAAGCACACTTTCTTGTGGAGCTCATTATAAAAAGGCTTGTAGCAAGCACTCGATGTATCAGGAGAGCCACCTGCTTTTTGAATGTTTTAATGTTTCCGTCGCTTATCGACAAAAAATGAACGTTCCTATGATGAAGTTTTAAAATGACGTTTCAGAACCAGCTATGAAATAAGTGAAATGGAAATAAAGCCATGTTTTCTGCCTAGTTTGTTTTTGTGGTGAAACTTTTTCAGGAAAAACAAAAACTCACAATTTTCTCTTATTCCACCCCATAGTGGAACTTTTTCATATTAACACAAAGGGCCAGTTGCTCTACTGGTGAGTGCTGAATTACATAGAAAGTGGCAACATCCTGATACCCGCACTCACTTCTCTTTTCTTTTGTGTGAGGTGGGTGTAGTGTCACTATTGTAGAGGCAGTGGAAGCTAGCAGCTTCTCAAAGTCGCCAGATAACTTCCCCTCATCTTAGCCAAGCTTTTGTTTCTTAAGTTCCTTACATAACATACACAGCAGCAATATATCCTCGCTCTGAAAGTAGCTAAGACTGCTTCCTCTAATGTTTTATGTGGAGCGCACAGCTGTCCGACTTACAGGAAGAGAGCAGAAATCCTGAGTCAGGGAGCTGATGAATGATTGAGCCCATGGTATGTCTATAAAATAAAGATCTTGTGGACGTGGTAACGAAGTTCAGAATGAGAAATCTAGCTAAAGTGTCATTTTAGTTGTCAACTTTGAGACGCCCAAGCTATATAGAAGTGAAAAACTGCCAAAAATACCAGTGCCTTTGTGATATTTTTTAACTATTTGTTGCTGACAAGTCAGACGGATATGAAGATTGTGCTCAAGGGCAGTTTCTGTTGCCATCTCATTTGGACTCATTGCCTGATTAAGCTGTTAATTATAGTAGTGCAGTGTGGAATTCATGGATGACTAATTGTCTGAGAGTAAACAAGAGAGTTGGGCATCAAATCACACCTCGAATGATAGTTTTCTTTTACAAACCCCCGGGGTTGTGCAGTAGATTACTCTCCACTCTTCTGGTAATCCACAGGGGAATTAAGAGCACATCCAGACCTACATACTGCTTTGTAATTGGACTGGTACTGTTGTACTTGGACAGATTTGAAATTTTATACACTTGCTTCTGTGTAGTAATTTATTCATACATGTTTTGCCATGTTTACTGAGGCTCGATCTAAATATTTTATTGCTGCCTGTTCTCCGTAGCCAAATTCCCCCTGGGATAAATTGGCTTAGTCCATTATACCATACTGAAAGTCTATATGTTTAATAGCAGTTCATCTTCCAGTTTGTTAAATTTAGAAAAAGATTAAAAAAAGAAAATGAATCACAGAATTTGCTTTAATCTCCCATCTTTTAATCTTCAAATAACTGATTTTGTGTGTCCATATATGAACATCCGAGTGGGGGAAGCACTAATACTTCCTGTTTTTGTCAGAGATAATGTAAACCGATAAAGATCCAAATCCACAATTCACTCCCCTTGTGGCCTTTTTTTCCTGGAACCTTTAGGTAACAGTTGTTCATCTAGTAGAGTGTGTATTGATATCTGTTAACCCACAGTATATCTTGTGTGTATTTATATTTGCTGGGAGACTTGGCCACTTGTGTCCCGCCTGCAAATACAGTTTGAAAAGCTCCAATTCTGCTCAGTGACAGGTCCACAGACTGGCGCGCAGGTGCGGCTTTCCCGTTTTTATGTGCTTACCAAACAACCTTGGCTTGCCGACGGTGTCACATAAAGACGTTGGGGGAGCCATCACTCTCCCGGCAGTTTGATGGATGGAAAGATAGATGGGCTGACAGATGACTACATAGGTAGTGCCGATAAGATCAGTGTCATTTTATGCACGGGGGAAATTAGACACAGACAGGGAGAGCGATAGCGGGAGTAGCTTAGAGTGGGCCTCATCATAAATATTACTAATTCATTCCCCTGGGGGGAAAGAGGCTGTGACAGAAAGTGCGTGAATGGGAGGAGAAATTTGGATGGGAGTGTGGAAGTGTATGCATATTGTTTTGTCTTTATGTTCAATGTGTGAACATTTTTCCCTGAAAGAGAAAAAAGTGAACGATGGAGTCGCTACGAAAGGCGTGATAAAGTTGTCAGAGGAGTGAGACAATGAGGGAGTGGGTGAGAAATGGCTCTGAGAACGTGGAAGAAGCAGCCGCAGAGAGAGACCGAGGAGACAAATGCAGGAGGAAAAGGGAGCGGGGGAGCGAACGAAACTGAGAGAATCGAGAGGAATAAAGAGGGTATTATATCTTTTAGCGAGAATGAGATGTGAAAAAAAGAGAGAATAAAAAGCACAGAGGTGTACGGGCAACAAAGGCAACAAAGGG
This sequence comes from Menidia beryllina, assembly GCA_013363375.1. Classification (NCBI taxonomy): domain Eukaryota; kingdom Metazoa; phylum Chordata; class Actinopteri; order Atheriniformes; family Atherinopsidae; genus Menidia; species Menidia beryllina. Next base: position 1,665,952 of record JABUIW010000154.1, on the reverse strand, counting down.
GGACGAGTGGGTGAGCTGGAAGTCTACTCACAAAAATGATATAACCCTGCTCGGTCCCCCAAGCCTCCTCTGCATCTGTGGAAATATATCTTAATGCTTGTGGTCTGAGACACACACACACACACACTCGTTGGACATCATCAGAGATCCAGAGCAGTGACAAACTCCATCAACCACCCCCCTGCCACACACACACACCAACACACGATCTTGACGACCATGTACATTTTGTATGTTCTTCACATACCTCATGTCCCTCATTACACACACACATGCGCACACACACTTCCATATGACCCCCCCCTTTTAAATCCCTTCAGCAAACAATTGCTTTTAGTCAGTGTGGCAGAAAGTGCCGGAGAAAATTCCACTTGTCGATCTGTTCGCTATCGCGGTCACACAAACGAGCCGGGCCCCGGTCAATGAACATTTGTCTCTCTTTTCAGCGTTTTCCTCCTAAAAATGTTCCCTGGCAAACCCTTTAAATGCTGTTTTTGCCTTTTTAAATGGTTTCATCTCGGTGATTGAAGCATATCGCCGGAACAAAGAGACGACGGTGTAACTCTGAGCGTATCTCTCAGAACGGTGACGGCGGATAGCCACCGGCTCTGGCACCAGCCTACGTGCTTTTCTCTTCCAGCCCTGGTTAGCAGTCCACTCACATCCAGCACAATCTAATACATATCGAAAATAGCTTGTGTCCTCTTCAATAGGGCGTCGATAATGAATTTAGTTAAACGCCATGACTAATGTGCATTTGTGGACTAGCGACGGGCTCGCTGGAGTTAAGGGGCGCGAACGCGGGCCAATCTCGGCCGCCCACATCCCGTTGTCCTGTCCAATGATCACCACCCACGCGCTGGCGTCTCCCGTCGGCGGGACCAGCACGATGAACTCTTTTAGAATGCATGAAAGCAAGTCCTGGGGGCAAGTTCACCAAAGCGTGAAGGAGGGAGGAGGGAGATGACAGGATGGATGGTGGGGAAGAAAGGAGAGGAGTAAAGCTAATGGCTTCACGGCAGCAGTGATAATCAGGCTAACTAAAAATCGCTTCGCCTCACACGGAGCTGATGGCGTGCGGGGCCACGGAATGGCTCCTGCTTTCTGTGTGGTGTTCTGACGCAGACGGAGGTGTCGGTTTATTCTTTCGGTCGTCAACATGGGAAAAAGTTCGGGCCTGTCTTATAAGTCACCGATCGACGCCGCTGATTAAAGGTGTCCAAAGAAACCTCTCTGGAGAATTCCCCCGTGAACTCTTTCTTGCTAGCTTCTCACGTGGGGAACGGAGGCAAAACCCCGGATTAGCAGCCAGCTCCACCGGGGCATGAAAAGCTTTCCCTGCAACGTCTCCCTCAACTCACAACGCACAATTAAGCACGGCGCTGCCGTGCCCCGGAGTCAGCGCTGGCACAGTTCAGAGCTCCTCCCGGATAGGCTCGTCCAGGCTTACAGCCGGCGCGCTAATGAAAGCCCTCTGACCACGCCGTGCGCTTCTTGTGTCCAGCGCTCGCAGTGGTGTTGAAGAGTCTAGGTCAGTCATCCTCACCGGGCCAGGCTTTTCGCTCGGTTCCCTCTCTTGCGGTCTTCGCACATCCCCTACACGCTCAGCAAATGAGGCTTTACATGCACGGGAAGAGCTTCCCCTGATGGGCTTTTCTGCTGCAATCCTGCACAGCCAATGGAGCCTTTGAGCAGAGCTTCATCTCGCTCTAATCGCCATACACGGCGCCAGGTTTCCAAAAGACCTACATGCGAGGGAATCCGGCCTCGTAGAGGCCTGAGATAGTGTTTAATTCTCCACACCTCACTCCACACAGACAATTTTCATAGCGCCGACTTTTCCTGCCATTACACAGGAAAAACAGGGAAATTTAAAACTCCATTAAACCCATTAAAAGGGGCCATTTCTGCTCCTGTTTCTTTCCGCCCCCCCCATCCCGTTTCCCGGTATATCAGCTCTGGCTCCTGTGGAAATTAGGGGAATCCATCACACTTTCTGCAGCGACGTCCTGTGCTCGCCCCCAAAAAATCACATGGAGACAAGGCTCCGAAGAGACCGCCTCGATTGTTTTTCTCTTTTTTTTTCTCTTTGCGCTACTTTTTCATCTGACCTGGCAGCGTGCCTCCTCACGCAGAATAATAGGAGCTAAAGCCATTCTCTTTTGCCGAGCCATCAGTGAGCCATGGAGAGCAGGAGGAAGTGATTTCCATGTTAATGGGATCCTTCCCAGCGGCATCTAAACCTCTCTCTCCTTCCCTTTCCCTCCATTACTGCTTCCTTGCCTCCTCTCCGCTTTGTCCCTACCTTTCTTTAACTGCCGTCGTCCCTGAGGACTCAATCCTTCTGCTGTTGTCTTGCTACGTTACCTTTCACCTCTCAGCCCCTGTTTACCTCTTTTTCCCTTTCCTCCCGGGTGCTTCCACGGTCCCTGTCGAGTTTGATGAATGGATTCACTGGACTGTGAGCGGCACATCCTCAACAGGGTGTGGTGAGCCATTGCAAGCTGTCTCTCATAGGGTATCTGGGTGTTTTTTTTTGTGTGTTTGTTTTCTCCTCCAGTTATCCCTTTTCATGGTATACATGAGCAAATCCTCACTCAAACTAATCCATATGGATTCTCCAAAAAACAAAAGTTGGACAGGAAAGAGAGCCGTGTGACAGTCTCTGAAAATCCTTCAGTAGAGGGTTACCGAGGAACTACAATGAGGTCTACACTGCTTAGCATGTGGAATCCATACCTAACCCTCTGAGGATCTCCAAGCAGCCAAGTTCTCCCTGAGGTTTTTTTTCCTTCCGCCTCCTTCACTTACCTCCTCCCGCTCACCACTGTTTTCCCTGGACTCCTCAAAACGTAGCGGGAAATGGGCCAGCACGCCGCCTCCCTCAAGATATGCTAAGTGGCTCCATCCACCATGCAGTCGCTGTCGAGAAACCAGCGGTAGGCAAAGTGCTCGGTTTCATGGCTGCAAAATCAGTCATCTTAGCTTTGCAACACATTAAAGCAGGGCAGGCCCAACTGTCTCGCCCGAGGACACGTCGTTGTAAATCGTACAGAGACCTAGCCATACTAAATAGGTTGGTTATGAATACAGGTATCCAACCTGGAGGATGCTGGGAGACAAACATAGTGTCAATATGGCCCCTCCAGAGCCTTGTGGGACTCCGTTGCCTCCAGCTGTTTAAACATGTTTCTGGGTGACAGGTTGCAGGCTGTCTGATGTGAATGAACAAGTCTTACACGAGAATGCGAAAAGAGGGAAGAAAATCAGTGACTACTATTCTAACTGTCCACTGTTTGAACTTCAAATGGTGTAAAAAGAAAGAAAAAAAAGCCCCAGATTCCAGGTTTCCAATGAAAGTGTCTCTCTGCAGCACAGATTTTGTGACTGTCGTGTTTTTCCCTCCGCTAATGTTGCCACAGCTTAGCACCTGCACAGTCATTGTTTTTCAGAAATGTTCGAAGGCTCCCGTGGGGTTTAGCACGTTGCAACTGCTGCACTTGCAATTATGAGTTAAATCCTCAGCAGGCTCATTTGAACAGAGTGCATGAATGCAGAGTAAACTGCTTTGCATAAAAAACACTAAACGGCTGAGAGGGGAAGGGCTAATCTGCTACTCAGACTGTTGCAAATACATTGATCCTTTTATTTCACGCAGTCTGAAAGTCTATCTCTGTATCTTTTGCCCATTTAACTCCCTCTGTTAGCAGCAACTGTTTCATAAGTAGCAACCACTTCTTAGCTTTTATTGTCACCGAACATTTTGGAAGATTGCCAATGCTCTACCACTCTCAGCCTTGTTGGGTTGTACATGGAGGTGTTTTAGCCGAGGTGTGCGCCTCCCGGCAATAAAAACGATCAACTTCATAACCCTCTCCACTGCCACAATTTTATTATAAAAAGCACCTCAAACGATGCCGTCTGCATGGTTTTCTCTGCTCCTCAGTTCAGCGTCAAGGAAAAAACGTCCCCCGTAGAGCTCCATGTGACATAACCGAGAGAAATCATCTGCAAAGGCACATAGAAGGATCACTGAATCGAGCACAATAAAAGACAGATTTTAGTCAAGTTATTAAACTTCACATGTTTAGGCAGCAGGGCACCTTCAGGCAGAGGTGTCTTCAGCTCTGCTGCAAGAAGGCAAAGGAGGTGATTATTGCCTTCCTCTTCCACAGTAAATGACTGTTTGTTTAATAATGTGATCATTCATTATTATACGGCAACGTCAGTTTCCCTTTGAGAATGAGTAAGGTTATTTTCTCTTTTACAATATGTGTTGAATTCTGGTCTATGGTCTTCTCCCTCTTAGAAACCTTCCAAATTGCTGCTTTTTGCCTTGAGCGGAGGAATCCCTCATTTAAACGAATCCATGTCCAGGGTGCGGCCTGCCTCCGGGCTTGCACACCTTTCGTTAATTAAACCCGACCCCTGGATATTGGATTAGTCTATTCCTCCGCTAACCATTCTGTGGAAGCATCAAAGGTTTGGGTCCAAAAAAAGCGATGAGGACTAATTCCATCTGGTGTTAGCGCTCGGTTGTAGTTGCAGAGAGTAATAATGATTTCTCTGATAACCTAAACAGTTAAGTAATAGGCAATAATTTCCAATAATTGTTATTCTCTAATTAAGTTTTGCATCTGCAGAGAACCAAATAAGTGATGGAGGAAATGGAATGAAAGGAGAAACTAATTAAAATGGAGGTAGCTAATACCAGCATGCTTTTTATCCTTTTATTTTCTCTATCCCTCTGTTTCTCTTGCTGTGTATTAATATTTCATCTAAAGTTCAGTGCTTTCTGCTTCAGTAGACGGTAAAATCACTGCTGAAAACATTGCTCTCCGTCACATCTCTCACAGCCTTTCTTTCATTCGCTTTCAACCCCGTGTCGCATTTTCTTTCTCTTTAGCCGCCGTTTCTCTCATTCTTCTCCTCTGTCACAAGGTAGAGGCAAATGTCATCAGCCGGTGAAACCACTTTTAAGTAGTTGCAAACTCTGCTTTCCCTTTTCTCACATCCGTCAGTCATTCAACCACTTTGTCCTTTTATCATTCCTGTCAGGCCACTTGAGAGGCACTCGATGTAAAGCTTTTTAGCCACTTGATATCCTGGGCAGGCTTGAGCCGGCACTTGCTATCGTTTCATAAGTTTACAGCTGGAATTCATTGGAAATGAAAACAGTGTGAGACCTTTAAACAGATACCTAAAAGAAGCTGCTGTAAAAAAAAAACTCAGAGCTTGTATTGGCATTAAACTTTTTAGCCTGCTCCCAGAGAAAGAGGCATTGATTCTGGGGTGAGGCGGGCGGGTGGAGGGGACAGTGTTAGGTGCTGGTTGTGCTTTGGCCCCCGAGCCTGCCCACGCTTGCGTGCAAACTCAACTGTTCGCATTGTAATGGGCTAATGGACACACACACACAGACATATCCAGGCACGCCCAGCATTTTCCTCCCACTCCCATATGACATGAGGAAAAAGCTCGGTAATGGCTAATGGCCTACCTCTGCACACGACAAGTTGGAAGGCAGCGTGCTGTTCTTTATACGGCTTGCCCCGAAGCTTGTAAAGGCACGGATCTCTCCCTCTATTTCATTATTAACCCCGTTAGAAATGAGCTAGAAGGCAACATTTTCAGTTTTACTGCATTCAGCTTCATTTAACCCCGCGGTGGCTTTGAAGAGAGAGGCAAAAAAAAAAAAAAACGGCCTCGGCAGCATTTACGGCAGCGTTCTCATCTCTCCATCTCTGCCTCAGATATCATTCCCTCTAACCGTCTGGTGATGATGCTTAAACCCCACTGTTGCCGCCTTGATCGTCTCCGCCGTCTCTCTGGCCTTTTCCCTTAAGCCCTTTCGGGTATAAGTGCCTGTGAGATGGCCTCTCTCCAAATGGATGCAGATTTTATTCAGGCTATTTTCTCCACCAGTGTGTGCTGCAGCCAGCTCGACATTTTTTTAATGACTTCACTAACGCCGAACTCTCCTCCACGGCCGGCCGTCACAGGAAAACACGCCTCCTCTGCCCCCGATACCATGTGGCAGCATTGCATCCTCTTATTTCTTTTTTCATACCCACTCGTTTCGCTTGCAAACCCCCCCTCCCGTCCCTCGTATTGAGTGCTTTCAGAGCGCAGGCCCAGGTTTGCCCTCGTCTTCAAAAAGCTGCTCCCTGCTGGCTCCTCACCCTCTTCATTCCTCCTCTTTCTCCTCGTGTTGGCTCTTACATTTCTGTCCTTTTATTATCGCCCCACACTCCTCGGAATGATTCCATTCTCTCTTCATCCAGTAGTTTGTCAATTTAAGCTCTTCTTCTGCACCTTTAAACCTGTATTAAACCACCGCCTGCCTAATTAACACTCGCCACCTGTCACTCTGCCTCGCTCCCAGCTAATCCTCTTGTCAGCGCGGGCCCGATTCATCCAATCACCTGTGAAAATCTGCCTGTCCCCGGCCAATTGAAGTCTCCCTCTCGCGAACCGCACTTTGAAAAACTGTCACAGGGAGTCAGTGCAGCGTCAAAGAGACAAAAAAGACATTCTCATTCTCTGGTGGAGCTGTGCTCAGGCACGGGGGGGGGGGGGGGGGGGTTTTCCATCTCCTCTCCCTGACAATCGTCATCTCATTGGGGAACGCCTTTATTAGGGAGATATTACGAGCTGAACAGGCGTGCCCTTGCTGTTTTGTAATAGCCATATCTAATGGCTTCACTAGTGCGAACAAAGACTGAGGACAGGCTCTTCCTGCTCCCTTTTGATCCACTGTGTGATTTTACGAGCGTCCGGCGCTACTCTTTGAGCCAGGGAATGAGCCAGGATTTCCTCACCACCGCTCACCTCCTCGCCACCCCCCCCCCCCCCCCCCCCCCCGTCAGCCGGCTGAATTTCTCTTTCCCTTTTCCCCCCCCAGTCCATCACAGGTGGAAATGATGTATGACTTGTGTTGCCAGCTGCTCTCCCGTGTGAGCAGAAAGCTGATAATGACTCGGGCTAGCCCACTTTACCAGCATCACACTCCCTCTGTCACTATTCTCTCGAGCTCTCCTCGTATGTGACAAGTGTGTATTGGACAGAGCAGGGCTGGAAGATGTCGCTCTCTCGCTGTGCACGGGCGTGAGGAAAGGACGTCCAAGACGGGAGCCGCACATCCATCCAGATCAACCCAGACCCCCAAGTCTCCCACTTGTAAATAACTCTGCTAATTTGCTGTCTCATTAGCAACAGGCTTGTTTATTTTTCAAATTGTCTTCATCTCAGCCTTCTGGTGCTGTGTCAGCCCCAGATGGCAGGCATGGTAGTCACGCCACATAAACTGGCATTTAGCATTGATTCATCGGCGTTCTCTGTCCCTTTTTACTGGGCAGAGCTCTAAAGGGCCACGTGGGCGTGGGCAAACTCTGTCGGGAGTTGAGTGTGTTTACCCAGGAGACTTGTGCTCACGGATTGTGTTGTCATGTCATATCAGCACGGGGTCAAACCGAGCAACACTCATAGAAATAGTCAGAAACAGGAGAGCTACATCTCATACCCTGCAAACCTGTGTTAGCATATTAAGTGGCACAGTTCATTTCAGCATAATTGGAATTTAAAGTTTGTCTTTAATCTGTTTATTTAAATTAGGTCAGTTTACATTAATAAATACGTCAGCAGTAAGCATGAACCCAAATATGTTGAAACTAGCACAGTAGCTAATTTTCATCCGTTGTCCCCTAATGAAAAAAAAAATCACATTTATAACACATGTCCTGCACTAAAGTACCTTAAAAAAGCCTCTGATCAATGTTCTTGAGTTTGATGTATTGCTGGGTTTTTTTCTTTTTTTACGAATAAAATCCATTATTGGAGTACGAACAAGTCCAAATCGGGCATTCAACAGAAATGTAAATCTGATGGTCAAAATCCAAAATGCAAATTAAGAAGCAAATCTTTTTTTTCCTGGGGTTCAGGTGAAAGTTTCTTTACAGTAACAGATCTGAACAAACCAAATCATTTCTGGATCAATATCCTTCAAATAAGGCAAAAAATTGAGGCGTCCACATCATCTGTCCACATGACTTTTTAAACACGGTAGTGGAGGGATGATAATTTGGGCATGTTGCGGTCATTGCGTCGACCACTAATTCCTCTGTGTACTAAAGTACTCTGGAGTTAAATGTGGGGCCATCGTTCAGACGGTCAAAGCTCGAAATTGGGAACTCGACAGGACAATGATCTGAAACACAGCGGCAAATCCACAGCACGATGTCTGAAAAAGAAAATAATCATTGGCTTATAATGACCCGCTCCATTCCAGACCCCCAATCGACTGAAATGCTGTGACAAGACATTTAGAGAGAGCTTTGCATGAAGTATTTCGCTGACAATAATGAGTCTTGCACATCTAACGGGAAACCGTGATGATGTCAGCCGATGTCAAGAGAAGTGAATGAAACTTCATGCAGATGGTAGCGCCAGAACCTGCTGAATTATAGGGGTTAGTGAGTTTTTGACACTGTATTTACATTTTTGCTGGGTTTTGGTTCAGTGAACACTGACCGTAATATTTTCTTATTGAGGTGACATTCACAAGTCTGACCCAAGCTGTGGTTACCCAAAAGCGTACCATAAAAGCAGTTCATGTGAATGATGAATGACATTAATGAATAGCACTATTGTGAGGGGTAGTTCCAAATCTACAGCAGTGAGGCTTTTGTGGGATGGGGCGCTGAAAGACCTCAGTGCCCTAACGGTGATTTCACAACACTTGATCCTCTATATTCGTACCTTTTCAAAGTAGCTGTTGGTCTGAAATTATTGTAAGTACCTTGAAAGCATCCATTATATCCCGTGTGTGTTACAGTTTCGAGCGTGGGAAGCAGTCATTGACAGCATCTAGTCAAGCACCTCAAGTAAATTGTGCAAGAGGAAGAAGAGGAGGAGGAGGAAGGTGTTTTTCATTAGGAGTGGACTAAATCAATGAGGAAGAAAATTAATAAGGATGAAAATATAGTAGTTAAAAAGCCGCCTATGAAGAAAATATAGTGATGGAAATAGTTCATGGCCATTTGAAGCAGAGAGGCCAACAATTGATTGAATGATGCCTTCACAGTCACTGCTTAATATTTGGGCAGAGAGACTTCTTAGAGAAGCACTTAGAAAAAATAACTGACTTTTTTTTTTTCTCAAATATTGTGTTTGATTCACTGATCTGAAAAATCCTCCCAATGCCGAATTGCCTTGAACCCTCCAGCCAATCCTTGTTCCTATTAGGCGAGAGGCAAGGTACATCTCTGACAGTTTGCCAGTTCACCGCTAGGACGCTGACTCCTCTTGTTATGGTGCTATGAAGGGCTAGAATACATAGAAATCTACTGGATAATCAGTTATGGTAACACATCAAAGTGAACAATGCGGGCAGATGCAAATTCTGACAATTATCATCATAATTAGAGTTTGTTTTGACAATGGAGCTCAGAATGTTCAGACATGTACAGACAGTTTATGGCATCTTCTGGTTGTCTACTGTCAACCAATTACTTGTGAAACATAGCTTCTTTTTAAATTGTCCACTCATTCACTAAATGATAAAAAAAAATTTTTACAGTTTTTTTTTGTTGCATCTTCATATATTAGAAATATTACTGATTTGTAGAACCAAACCCAGATACTTAAGCTTAAGTAATATTCAAAATTGGGTCTCAGTGATTATTAGTGCTCAGTGATAGCTTCATTAAAAGAAACAACATTAAAAATCTTAAAGAGTTTGATTAATCTTGATCAGCAAATAATTCAATCCAAGCACTTTACATCACATTTTGATTCCTCTTTATCATCAAAGAATTCAACCCAATCACTTTAATTCCATCCAGTATGTTGAGATTTTGGAGCATTTTCTGCCACTTAAGACGGCAACAACAGTGTTGTTTCTTAATTTATTTTCCAAGTGTCAAATAATTAGGATCCGGAAAGACAAAAAAGTATTTCAGTGGGCGAAACCTTAAGGCTAACAAAGATGTCAAATATTCACCATAGTATTGGTTATCATATTCAGCTTACTATGTAATTTGAAGACCTATTGTAACTGTTCACTTAATACAAATAATTGGTTTGCTTCTAAGGCTAAGAAGATTCTTACTTATTTTTTAACAGTGCACTCACTTCATTAGTGGTGTTTGGTGTTATCATAACTTTGAATATTTGACAGTGATTAGTGTATGTTGTTGGGGTATTCCAGCTAAGGCAAAGCTAAAGAACTGTATAAGAATTACAAACTCAACGATTTACTTGAGATAAACATTGAACACCGACACAGCAAAGGAGGAAATTGTTCGGTTGGCTTTAAGACCGCAGCAGATAAAGACACTGCTCCAGCATGGTAGATGATATTTATTCCTCTACAAGGACGCAGATTATGTTGCCATTATAGTAGCATGAATGCAGACTTGAAATAAAGTAAGGGTGAGTTCCTGACTTTAATTTATCAACAGGTGAGTGTACAATCAGAGGGTGAAATTACATTTGGCAGTCAAAGGATGTAATAAGCGTTCTTATAAAAGGCACTTTTTCTTATTTTGAAATTTTTGTTGACTCACTAATAAAATACTGTAATCATAAAGCACTCCTTCAGATTTCAGAGTTTTGACACAGACTTGTGAACAATTTCACCTGATTCAGGTCAATATCAGCTCTATGGTAGTAATGTCAGTTCAAATGGGCTCAATATATGAAAACTGATGCTTTTCAACCGGCTGTGACACCTGCAGCTCAAAGCCATTTCCACCCCCGCTCATTGAACAAAAAGGTGTCAGAACCTCAATTTCTTTGCATATTCTACCGAATATTATTTCATTTCTCGCTGTGCAATGTTCAGCAAAATTACAATTACTCCACGGGGGGGGGGGGGGGGGTCATAGATGGTTATCTAAGCAATATCAGATCCAGCCGCCGTCAAGATTCTGTTTTTTTCTCTTTTGTCTACTACCTGAGCACAGCTCTCTGTGGCAGCTTTGCATAATCTGCTGATTTTATTGGCCATAAACAACAAATTCAGTATACATTCAAAACTCAAATGGACAAGATGTTCAGCTCCCATTCCTAAATTTGATTATCTTATTTAATGTGAGTGCTCATTAGAGGAGCAAATGAGTGAAGAAAACTTAAAAGCTCTCTTCCAAAGAAAATTAGGCCTGGTCCAGATGTCCATGTTCACGTTTTAGTCCAACCTCAACTCTGGTGTTTTTTTTCTTCCCATAGACTGTTTTTTTAAGTCTAGACTTCCTTCTCCCTCCATCTGTTTCTTAATATTAGGTATTTATATCGGGGCCTTTCTGTGTGGAGTTAGCATCTTCTGGTGCATACAGTATGTCAGTTGTCTCCAGGTTGTCATGCTTCTTGCCTCGGTCCAAAAACAGGCATAGTTGGTTAATTAGGGAATTTGAATAGTAGGAATGGATGGGAGTTTATTCCAGTGGTCCTGGGACGGACTGGTGACCCCTCCAGGCTGCACCCCACCTCTCACCAAGTGACTGGGACAAGCTCCTGCCCTACCCCCCCTAGAGTAATCTGCACAAACAATGGTTGAATGGGTATTTAGGTATTAAAATGACTTGGATGAGGTTGAGAAAACATCATGGCTATGTGTTAAATGACCTCATAAAACCTTCTTTATTGCACGTTCAGAAGTGAAGCTTGACATCACCCTCTGTGTTCTTATGTCATGCACACTGTATTCCATACTTAATGTAGCTTTGTGCATTAAAAAGTCTCTCTCTGTTGAGTCGAAGATCCTGAGACATTTCACGCATGCTTTCATGCTTGGAAATCAAAATGACAGAAAATACAGTCAACTGGATAAATAAGGCATGAACAACCCAAACAGCATCAACATTTTAAGAGGGCTTTTCCAGATCCTGGGAGGGGAGAGAGAAACACTGGCACATTGGTGTTTTGCTCAGACATAACAAGTGGAAACAAAAGAACGAATGAAAGAAAGCAGATGAATACATAAAACCCTCTCCCTTCGGTGGATGCTTGTTCTGTGATATGACGGAGGCAAACCTGAGGTCATGTGATTTTTATGAAGTCATTTCTGGTCAGGAAGCCTCGATTACAGGGCTGAGAACAGCAAACTTGAAAAGACTAGGAGGGGATGCCAGTAGAAAAAAGAAAGTCTGCGTTTGTTGTCACATTTGCAGAACTCATCTGACGCCGACACCGTCTTTGTTGAAGTGTTGGCCATCTTTTATTCCGTCAGCCCAAAGTGTTCGTGCGATGTTGTTCCCTCTCGTGTTTACAGGTCTATCGGATTCCTTTGCTTTAGCAGATAACGGCTCTGTTTGGCTGAGCTGCTCTGTTCCGTGTGCGAGTCAAACTCACTGATAACTTACCTGTTTTCTCAATTTGAACTCTCCCAATCACTTACCATTATCACAGTGGCAGCCGTATGTGTGCGCGTGTTTAGATAAAGTAAGATGTCAGGATTGTGCTCGGAGAAACCCTAGCATCCTGACTGCCTTGAATGCCTAAAGAAGTTGTCTTGTAGTTGATATGTTTTCACAGGGTGCGTCAGCTGTAAGTTGCAGAGCCAGCAAAGGGAAGCGTAATGTGCTGCTTTAATGGGGCTGATCGTGGAAAGCAGACCAGCGTGATTTAGCCCGGTGGCGGCGCGCTCCAAAAGCCCCGATACTGCGTTGTGATGAATACTTGTCAGCAGGAGGAGAGAGTGGACGAGTCGGGGACTAAAAAGCAGATGATTGTAATGAGCAGTTGGCTCAGTTCATCAAGTGGAAACGGGAAGGAAACGGCCCGGCTCCTCTCCGTTCTTCTGCTTTATCTCGCCCGTTCTGTTTTTTTTTTAATCCCAGCTCCCTTTAAATTCAGTCATTTTTACAGCAGGCTTTTGTGGCCAATTTCTGTCTGGCTTTCAATAACATTTCAAACCTCAAACACAGACTCTCACCCCCCCTCCTTTATCTCCCCCATTCATCCCCGCAGTCGATTTAAATTAAGTGCAGCCTTATCTGTGGGAAATGTTGTAAATATTGCCTGAGCCCAGGTGAGGGACGGCAATCTGCAAGCAGTCGAAAAGGGAAAACGGAGCATTTGGATGAGAAAATGAAATGCGTCAGTGCTCATAAAGTCCCAGATTGATTCTAATACAAGTGTCAATTTGCAGGTATGTGGTCCTTCTCTGTGTCCGAGCTGGCCATCCCGGGCGCTGAGATTGGACGTATCTCGGCAACCGACGCCGACCTTGGCGAGAACGCCAAGCTGGAATACACCATCCTAGAGGGGGAGTCCGGAGACACCTTTAACATCAGCGGAGTGAACCAAGAGGCGGTCATCACACTCAACAAGGTGAGAGAGGGACGGGAGGTCAGACGGAGGGAGGGTTTGCGAAAGAGGAGGGGGAGGGGAGAGGTTGTTTGAATGTTACGAGATGCAGCAAAGGAGAAGGACTAAAGAGGGAGGGCTTAGAGAGTAACATCAGAGGAGAGTCTGCTTGTAAAGGGGAAAAGATGATGAGAGGATGGCTTAGATAATGTGGGAAGCACTTTAGAGGAGAGCTGTTTTGAATCAAACCATAACCATCAACATGTTGTCTAAGCCCATTAACGCGGAATTACCTGGAAAAACAGAGGAGATCTGCACGAGCCAATAAGATTCTTCACAGTTCATCAATTAGCTGCCTCTTCAGAGGATTTGGAATCAGCTAATCTGTATTCATCCTACCTTTTTATCTCTATCTGACTCCAATCAGATGAGTGGTTTGACGGGCTCCTGACAAACAAAAGTCTTACTTGAATTACTCGCTGTGAGTCAGCCTCCCCTTTGGCTTATCGCCGTTATCCATCTGTTTGCAGCAAACGTAATCAAACATCTGTACGGGGAAAAAAAAAATTCCATCATATGAAAAATGTCTGGAGTGGCTGATTTGTGCATTTTGACCAGTGCTGAGCCGTTGGACTGTTGGCTGTGTTTGGACGCACGGAGGGATGAGTGAGGCTCTGCCTTTCCATTCTCAGTACAGCTGGCTAATAGATCCCTTTAGTGTAATACTGGATTATTTCAATTTCAAACGGCAATGCCCCTAAGCTGCCTGCCATCCCCAATAATCACATTCTTATGAAGATATGTGAGCACGGCAGGGGTGATGAGTGCTGACACCCTGTTGAAAGCCCTAGTTAAAGTGCATATGTCTGTTCAGGCGCGAGGGGGGTCCCATGTGCTAACATGTGATACGCGCTTAGCGAAAGGAAGGGCCCGTTGTGTGAAACTAGTTTGAGATATGACACTCTTTTCAAATGAGCTCTTCAGATGTGTCTCTGGTGCTTTAGTATAAGCACACGTTTGTCTCCTCTAATGGTGCCAGCTGTTTCTGTGATCTGTGGGGTGTCAGTCACAGAGAGTGTGTGGCTGTGTGCCGCGTTGTACGAGATGCACCACATGGTCTGCTGCTCACTGTCAATACTTATCACACGGGATCACACCCATACGATCTGATCATGCTCAGATCAGTCAGACGTTTCTGTCTAAATCCTCCGTCATAAAGACCTGATCTTTTACATTAGTGGTTTTAGTGGTTTCACACATGCTATGAGCCACGATGGGTTTTCCATTCCATCTAAAATATATATCTAAAACACAGTGCATCCAAAATGGAGAATCTCTCTGTGTCTGTGTCATCCTCATCAGAGTGGGTAATGAGGCTTCCACTCCCCCCCCCCCCTACCCCCCCCAAAAAAAACAAAAAAAAAAAGTTAGAATGAATTTGACTTGAATATGTCAAAGCACAAGCATCCATAAAAATGCTCTCGTGACCTTAAACGAACGGTGGAAACGGTTGCTTAACTGGGGAATGTTATCCAGACAGTTTTCGGTGCTTTGCTCAGCGTGAAGCGAAGAGCAATGCTTCCTCTCTGCTCGGGACGCACCTGTCAGTGTCATTGCTCCGGTTCAGTCAGTCGTTCCTGAAACCTCTCCTGAAATGACAATGATGGGCCGCATATGTGTGCATGAAAGCCTTCTTGACGGTGAGGGTATTTTCGTGAGACTCCCTTATATGGGGCGCTTCTGTTTCTCACTTGGGTGGCAAGCCAAGTTGACATTGTAGAGAAGGACAATTGTATTATTTAATCTTTAGATTGTTAAAGTAAAATTGAATTCAGAACGTTAGGCACATTGGTTATTTGATAACAGGCCACTAAAGCCAGCATAATGATGGATGGAGTTTTGGAAGGGCAGGCTTTATTTCTGATGGTTGATAATTGGGAAGAGGCAGATCTAAAAACATACAGCTTTTGGACAACTTGAGGACTCTATCTGTTGCATCATTTTTTTTTTTCTGGTGAGATGGAGCTGCGGCTGATTATTTCCATAGTTTCAAAGGATAGGATAAAAAAAAAGAAGGCTGTCTCCTGGTCCATGGTGACATCTTTAAAGTGACAACCACAAAGGGATGGATCTTCAAAAGGTGCAGCATTAAAACAGAGCAGATCCTTTAAAAAAAACCCTCCTGATTCAGAGGAGACATTTTACCAACACATGTTTTAACAACACATTTATTAACAACACATGTTAATAACGACATGGAGTTTGTTTGTTTATCTGTATGCTAGGTTTTTATTATTCTATATAAATATATTTTTCATCCATGAGAGGTTAAACTCTGCAGAGTCCATGACCATAAACACCTGGATTGCCATTATGGACGGAGAGTTATTATTTTTTACTAAATCCTCCAACATTATAATTATTTGCACAAAAAGTATACTGTGTATTTTTACCCATGAGTACGTGAGTACACAGGTGGTCTCATTAAAAACAATCCACGCCTCCTAGGGGGCATGTAAAGCAGGATTTCCAGGCCCTGTTGGAGCCTCTTTGAAGACAGGCAGACACAGGGACAGAGAGGACTTGGAAAGTGCAGGAGATGCAAAAAGAGAGAAATTGAAGGCAATGACCCTGATACGAGGATGGAGCGGGAGCAGAGAGATGGGAGAGGAGTGTTTAAAAGGTTTCCTGCGAGGTAGTGACAGCAGAGAATGCAGTATAACAAGGAAATAAGAGGGCGAGGGAACCATGTGCGAGATGTGCAAATAGACAAGGAGGAAGACGCAGAGCAGCAAGAGCTCCAAAACCACTGACAGCTTCATAGCACAGCTATAGACCCGGAGGTAGAAATAACCATCCAAATAGAGAGGTACATTGAAAAATACCGAATTAAAAATAGGTAAATTCCTTTTATCAAAAAAGAAAGACAACTGACAGGTTGTGGAAACAGAATAAAAGACTGAAGAAGAGGAAAAGGGGGTTAGCTAAATCAATCAATTCAGCAGCGTGCTGGCAACTGATGAAACAAGCTGGAACACAGCGTGTACAGTAAACAGATACAGCAAACATCTCCCACCCACAAGATTCCTCCCACTGGATTTAACCGCAGCATTCTCGGAGACGCGATATAAAACACACAATTAGTATTTAGCCTCCTTCATGCGGTGTTGTGCTGCTCTAATCCCTCCACAAAGGATCCGAGACAGGCAGAGAAAGAGATTTGGACAGGTCCGCTGCCACGTGTGAAATGAAAGTGAAAGGGAAGAATGGCAGGTTACATGTGGATCCATTTGGAACGTTTGTATGGAAACCGGAACACACACTGAACATTTACCAGCAGCTCGAGGATGTATTTTTCCCGCTGTTTAATCGAGTGCAAAGTATGTTTTGAATTTGGAAAATAAAAAAAATCCTCCTCGGTTTTCACTTAGGCTCCGTTTCTATTGTTATTCCTGACAGACAGCTTTCACAGACCGTGGACTACAAACCGGGGGTGAGATGATATGTGTGCCTCCAGAGGGGGGAAGGATATCTGAGCAGAACAATTTGTGTTTCCAGAGAGTCGGCCGTGACCTCGATGGCTATCTCGCCACTGTGGGCTGAATCTCTTTAACTGCTGATCTATGAGACACGTCCTCTCTCTCCCCCTCGCTCTCAGACACGCACACACACACACACACACACA
>JABUIW010000154.1:1592096-1648486 GCA_013363375.1 Menidia beryllina | reverse complement strand
CCCCCCCCCCTCTCCATCCTCTCCCCACATTTCGTTTCTCGCCCTCTGACACACATTTCAGCATTCGCGGCGTGCGTGTAGGAGCTGAAAATGAGGGGGGAGGCACACACAGACCCTCCTCGCCCCTCGTTTGGCCTCGCCCAGCCCAGCGTTCTGTCTGGGGGCCACGTCGGGCACCCCCCCCCCCCCCCCCCCCGTCTGTGGCTCTGACTCAGCCCAGCGCTGCCTCATTCACATTCACGCGCACGCCTCGCAAGATGCAGGCACAAACAGCCACATAACAACACACACATCAACAAGCCACTCATTCATTTGGAATTAATTTCCCCTTTCTGTAGTTTCTCTGCCATATTCTTCTCTCTCCCCCCCCCCTCGGCCCCCTCACCGGTCAGCACTCTACTTATTTACTTAATACATATGGCCGCTAATGAATGTACATATTGTGGCTAATAGGTTTTTTTTACACAGTGTGTGAACAAGGCCACAGTGTGAGTAGCAGGTAATTGAAGAATTAGCATAACCCCCCCCAGCTGGTGGCTTCCTGACATGGCTCCATAGCAGCGCCCCCTAATGGCCAGAGGGTCACATCTGTGGCGGCCTAGATTAAGGGCTGCTGGATGGATGGAAGTATCTGCTGTGCTGTGCAAAAGTAAAGCCTTGACTCACCCTTTATTTCCTTATTTAGAGTCACAAAGGCACAAAATAAGCACAGTGATTCACTGAGACGTGACAGGACGAATGGGAATGCTTCGACGGGCTGTCCTGATGGACATCCCAGAGCTTTTCTTTGGTTATTTGCTCCCATTTGTCCCATTCTCCATCAAGATGATCCAAGGCTGCATCAGTGATGTTGACGTTTGGAGTCTTGGGAGGATTCATTTCCCTGTCAGTCCTGATTTTTAGTTAATTTCTTGTGTTCTTTTGCATAGCTCAGAAATAAATCAGTTGACGCAAAAATGTGAATTTTATGAAACCAAATAGTTGTAATCTTTATGTTTATGTGTCTAAATAAGTGAAAAAATGTTAGTAATAAGTGTTTAACGTTGCTTCTTAAAGGAGGTTAATTAAATTAACTCTTATCTGGTGGCCAACCTTTTGTTTTTTGTCTTTAGATTTAAGTTGATTTTTATGCTTGTTTGGGTCATAGGTCAGTTTTTAGTGACTCTGAATTGGTCAGGTACAAGGACTGCATTGAACAAGAGCAAAACAGCACTCAATAAAACAGAAATAAATGTGGCGGCTTGAAGGTAACGTCTAAAGATGCAGTGCATGGCTCTAAACTTTTGCCCAGTAGTGTCTGGTACAAACACGTTGGAGGGCCTCTAGCTGCGTGCATAAGCACTGATGGCGTAGAAGTAGAAAAGCCTTTGACAAAAAACTGTGAATGCTCTTATGTCAAAACACCTCATTACACATGTATAGTGCTCTTAATAACATTTGGTCTGACAATAGGATCACCGGATGCCACAGCAGGCATGTCACAACAGCGTTAATACAAACCTACCCGTGTCCCAATCCACCACATTCTCCTTCAGCGGTTTGTTTTCGGGGCGCTGCGAGCTGTGTAAGCTGGCTATTTGGGTGCCTTTCATTCCTCTTACCTGGGGGACCGGCGAGCTCGTGCACGTGTCAGTTTGCAGTTATTATTTCCATATGCTCTCACTTAAAACGGCTGGCTAATCCTCGGTCACACGCCAGCAGCGCGCCCAGGATTATCTGTGTTTGTTTTCTCACGCGGAGGAGAGATTGTGTTAATCTCTTCAGAGAGGGGGGGGGGGTTTGGGGATGGAGTGAAAGAGAAAAAGAAAGAGGAAAAAACAAGAGACAGACCAACATCTTTCTCATAATTTTAAATAAAATAAAGGGGGGGTGGTGCAATACCTATGAGAGAGGAACAAGATGGAGGCAGAAGGCAAGTGACAGAAGGAAGAGAAGACAGCAGACAAAGTCAAAAGGGAGATTTAGAAAGGTCTTTGTTCTCTCCGTTCTGCAGCTGTGCTTGTTGGCAGAAATGTCCAAAGCTGCATTTGTCATCAGATGAGTGTGATGTATGATCTTGATTTAGAATCCACAGAAATCAAAAAAGAGCGCAAGCTGCCAAGGGCAGCGGGGCACTAAACACACTCAGGCATGCGCGCCATAAGCCCAATGCACACACAACGCTGCACACACACACACGGGCAGGTGAGAATAAATATGCATGTGTTCTGGTTTCACACTGGATCTTCCTCTTTTCAATCAATTACACCAGAGGCGGGGAGAATCATCACCTCTGCGATTCAAAGCATCGACCTGCGGTAATTCACACCAACCGGGGTGTGTAATTCGTGAACACACAGGCAGAGACACACTCTCAGTCGAGCATGTATGGCTGCGAGTCGGTCTCTTTGAGGAGGGAGGTATTATGTATTGGCAGTCTAGCATGCAGGTTAGCTAATTAATTTCTGCTTACTGTGAAGCGAATTTGAAAGGGAAATTGTATTGAAATTAGAATTTCAAAAAGGACTCTTGGAGAACCGCGCAGGACATGGGAAGGTTATATTTGAAGAGTGTGTGGGTGTGTAACAAGAGGGCAAGTGTGTGGAGACTAAGCAGTGTCTGCACAAGTACAGAGGCTACAGAGCCAATGATTAAAGTCAAATTTTTTGCTTATTTCTGTCCAAGTGAATCAATCTCTGCAGATCTTCCAAAGCAAAGACCTTTATGAGGCCTAAATTGTGACTGTTTTGTTAAAAAAGCTGTTCAAACTGGAGGGATATATCAGTTAAATTGGAATTATACAAAGAAAAAAGGAAAATGGAAGCAGTGAATCGTGGATTTTTAGAATTCACTCAAACTTCAAAGTTTCCATTAATTCATTATCCGCTAAATGGCCCAAAAAAAATCTAATTTAATCACTTGAATATTCACATTTGAATGTGTAATACAGATGAGGGTGGAAGTCATCACAAGAGGAGAATCTTTTTAAAAAATAACTGAACATTAAGCGTACCTTCATGAGCCTGTACGTTTCCTCCATAGCACCTTTATTCCATTACCAGTTGAACCTGAGTCCATGAATTAGTTTTTAATTTCAGTCACTTTTATTCATTCTTGCCTGAATTTAATACTTTTACCCTCAATAATTCATCCTTCCATATTTATAATACCGCTTATTCCTGGTTAGGTCATGAAACGCACAGTAATGAAAGATGGTGAACACAAAATATAGATGTTTAGGGGAAAGCCACATCCAGAAACAACTACCACCTACAGTAATGTGGGTGTTTTTTTGGGGGGGATCTGTTCAGCACTTTCAGGACGGGATCTTAATGGTCCTAAATCCAAACAGATTCTTCAAAGCGATCGCCTTTTATAACATATAGTACGGCTCTGTCAAAGCCTGATCTCAAATGGGATTTTCACCATGATTAACGACATCTGCATCTCTAGATATTTTTAAAATATCAGCTTTAACACTTATAAAAATATGATATTTTATTATTATTATATTCTAATAGCTTGCTTCCTTTGCATGTTGATGTACTGGTGCTATCTTACTAGCTAGTCACTGTTTATTAGTTTTGGTTTTTTCGCAGCATTGATATGTAACATCCCTCTCTGTGTTATGAGTGTTAGCCAATAATGCCACTGCTTTATTTATGATGTTATCGTTTGGGCATTATGAAAGTTTAATATTTTAGTTCAGATTATCACAGACATTATCAGCACTGACAGGCTTTAGCATCCATCTCCCAGAGTCAGTCTGGAAGGACACGAACCCACAGAAGATAGCGATATCCAGAATTTTACAGTCGAGCTGTTGAGCCTTTTTATCAGCCTCCCTCCCAACTAGAAATGTGGTGACAACGCTTTGATTTTGATGCATTTCATACGAAATCACCAGCTCGTGCATTATTGTGATGAAGTGCCCCGTCTGCACATTATGGCCTTCCAGCTGTTACAGGCTAAAGGAGACACTTTACTGTTGCTAAACTCTTTAAAGTTAGGTTGGAATGCTGAAATATGCGCTGCCAAAATTCTAAACATATTTGGACCCATTTACCGAGTTGTTTTAGTTTCAGACATCTTGCATAAGAATTCTCAAGCTCTCAAAAATACTCAAATCAGCACCTCTGACAGATGAACGTTAAAAAAAATAGAAAAGAAAAACGAAAACAAGATAAATGTGAAGCTGCACTGGAAAGGAGAAAATATAGCTTTTTCAGATGCACCGACAAAAATCTGGCAGGGTTGTGCAAACATGTTGGAAACCTGTTCCTGCTGCCAAGTCTTCACATATAGACACTTGTTGGTGATAAATGGGCCGTACCAACACAGTGTGTCTTTTGGGTGTTAGTTGGTACAGTGCAAACATACTTGCATATACTGTTATGTAGTATAACAACAATGTATAGCTTTAAACAATTATTTGGCGAAGTTAAAACTAAACCAAGTTCTTTTTATGTGTAGCATAGTAGCAAAATGGAGGAGAGGGAATTCAAAATGAAGACTGGAGGTTGTGTTACTTTACCCATGTATCCCTCCAGTACCCTTAGACAATCGGTGTTACTTTTGACGAGAGAGGACAGCAAACTGACATTTTCTGTGGGCATTTGCTATGGACTCAGCCGGTGTGTCATTTACTGTAGATGACGGGGAAAGGTAAGCGTTAGCAGATGTCAGAGGGTGACGGTGAGAAGTTGGTGAAGAGATGACAATCCTTTATTTAAAACACGAGATGTCTGGAAGCATTGGAAGATAATGCCGGTTTTTTTTCCAGATTAATAGTTTTTCCACCGAACGCTTTACTGTATTTACGCTGTCTGAACAGTCTATGAGTGTCAGAAGTGTTGGGTTTGGGACTCAGGAGCAACCGGCTGGAATAAAAAAGCAACCAGAGAAATTTTTGGATATTAATCTGTTTCCATAGCAAGAATCAGGAACTGGAGTTCTTTAAAGGTTCCTTAAATATAAAGAAAGTTCAGTATTTAACTTTTAATTCTCTCACACCTCCATTTTCCCATCATTTTTCTCTACTTCTGAGAAAGCTTAAATGGCCCTTAATTGCAGAATTATCCCCCACTGAAAGATACATTATGGTACCACTTTTCCACACATCTCGGAGGTTCACCATTATGGCTGTAAGCTGCCCTGTAATGTGCGACTGTGATGGGTGTGTAGCCCCCCTCATCTCCCAAATTGTGATGAAAAATTAGAAACCGGGGGTCGCTGTGCGATAAGTGCCTCCTGTGAGGACGTAGGCGGAAGCAGAACATGTGGCTGATCGGAGCTGGCGTCGTGTCGGGGGGGAAAAAGAAAGGCTGGAGAGGGGTGTTGTGCGGCGCAGGTGATGGAGTGTGTGAGGTGTTGTGCGGCGGGGGTGTGGAGTGATGGAGTGCTGGACGGAGGGTGGGTGGGAGGGTGATGAGTGTGTGCTCACAGTGTAAGTGACACCTCTCCTCTTCAGACAGATTGTCTCTCTCTGTCCCAGTAATGGGGCCCCAGTTAGGGCACATTTCCCCTCCATCGAATCCCCCTCTGCACACACCACCTTATCACCATCCTCATACCTTCTGGGTTATTTATTTAGCTTTTTTTTTCCCACGGAGATCTTGGCCAAATTGGCTGCGTTCTGATATCTTTTTTAGTCTTTAGTGTTTTTTTCGCCAGTCCGCAGCTCTTTTTGAAGCTGCTGAATCTCAGTGAAGCAGTTTTTTGGCACGTTTTTACACATTTCTCACCTCAGAGCAAGGGATGAAATGAGAAGATGGAATAGAAAAAGACAAATCACGACAGAAGGAGAGGATATCCATATTCCCTCCGCTGATGGGACCCGTTCCTTTTTTGTTCTGCGTTTTTCATTAAACTAAAACCTCTGCATAGCCCATTTATCCTCACCCCAGTGCGGTTACAGCAAGATGATTCATTTGTAACTTTACCTTAAGCACTCACCCGCTCAGGCTCCAACCAAACACCTGTGGTTGCACACACACAAACTCCAGCCTCAAAGAGATATTCTGAACCCAATAAACATGTTGCTTTTCCAAAAACTGTAATCGACAGCAGGTGTGTCAGTGTGAGACTGTAGATCTTGGCGATTAATCATGTGTGCCGGTGTCCTCGCTAACAATCATCAAGACGAACCAAATCAGAGAGTATCTTTTCGCTTCAGAGCCGCCGCGTCAGCGGGAGAGCGGCGCGCAATCACGCCGAGACAAACAGCTTTCATAACTTCCCAGTAACAAACAATCACCGGGGCCTGAGCCCCTATCCCAAATGAAATCTCCTCCACCTGTGCAGATGCAAGGATACAAAGGAATCTTTAATTCTCCCCGTGGCCCGACGCAAGTCTCCATGGTGATGGGAGAGTCTCCATGGTGATGGAGACGTCGCTCTGAACATGGGAAGCGTTTTCATGTAAAAACAAGAGGATGGTTTTGTTTTCACATTCATCATAGAAAACTCTAATGTTCACGGAGAGTATCTGTGGACGCCACGGCAACGGGAAAAAAACTGCTCCCTGGCCTGAGACGGCTCCCAACCAGTGTTTCAGTCGGGTTTTTGACAGATTGAGCTACCTGCCAGGAACACGCCAACAAACACTGTCTGCCAGCATCCTGGTACCAGAGGAGGCTGGAGCTAAAACGAGTGCTACATCCCTACATGTGTCTGTGCCGCATGTAGATTAAAAACTAATCTCATAACTCCCACGAACGCGTCGCTAACGTTCATCTCCCCCCGGCAAAAAAGACAAGAGCTCTTCAGCTATATGTGCTCCGGTTTTGGAATGTGGAAAAAAAAAATCCAAACATCGACTCTGAGGTTGTCAAACTGACGCCCAAACATGAAGTCGCTTCAGTGTCGGAGTTCTGAGGAAATCCTTTCAACTTTGTGAGCATCAGGAGCCTCATTGACAATGCCGTAGCATCAACACCTCACGAATGCCGTTCCCCACTTCACACAAAGCCCACCATCTAAGCACCCGTCCGCCCACAACAACCTTCAAAGTGGCACTTCACAACGCGAAGGGTAAGCATGATATTATGCGCGCCGAAATTATTCCGAGCTGATCTGGGATGTGACCATTCTCCCGCTCTGATCTGTTGGAATAATTCACAGGGAGCCATCTCTGGACTTTTGATAAGTAATTTAGCAGTCATCTGCAGACATTTTTGGTGTGCGAAATGAGAGCACAAACACAGACTGCTGAACCTGATTTTGGAAACAGGGACATTTGCATAATTTCTTGCTATTAAAAGGCGCCATCAGAACTCATTTATGTGTGAATGCGGTAGGGTGATTGATGTGGCTGTGCCCGGACATTAACCCCAGAAATAAGTTTAAATCTGAGGTGTGTCCCGTGTCCTCTGCTGTCCCCAGGGGGTGGACTACGAGAGCCGAAGCTCCTACTCCTTCTCCGTGGAGGTTCTCAACCCGATCGTGGACCCCCGCTTCCTCCGTCGGGGACCCTTCAAGGACCGGGCCTCCATACGAGTCGCCGTCCTGGACGCCGACGAGCCGCCGAGGTTCTCCAGGTCCCGATACCACATGGATGTTTCTGAGAACTGCCCGCCCGCCTGCACCGTGGGCCGGGTCAGTGCCGTAGACCCGGACACCGGTCTGACCAACAATATCAGGTAAGGTACATTGCTCAGCATTTCAGCAGACGTTAGACTTATTTAGTTGTTTGAATCAACTGGTTTGCCTTTCACTATGTCTCTAATCAAGCTCTGATTTTAAATCTGTGCTGTACAGACTAAGCAGATAATCCATTCCTTATTCTTTGTATTATACTCTTCGAACTTCAGCAGAATAGGAATTTTAAAAAAAAGGAACCAAAAGAAAGCCTTGAGCCACTTTCACTTGCAGGTTCCGAGCTTTCGCTTGAGTTTGCAGTCAGTTTTGGTATAAAAACATCACGAAGGGAGGCGATTGATTTCTCTCAAACAACCAAAGAAAGCCGTGTCCCCATTAAAGGAGAGCGCACAGAAAAGTGTGTGTGTGTGGGGAGGAATGATAGCTGGTATTTTCACAGAGATATTTAGATAATCGGGTGCACTTCAAAAGAGATCCTATCTGCTGCGATAATCTCTATATTAATTCTTTGGCCATTTGAATGCAAGACTTCCTTATCACTCCTTCACACACTTGCCCTTTCTTCCCTGCGTTAAAACCCACAACGTTCCCTCTCTGGCTGCACTTTCTCTCCTGCAGGTTCTCCGTGGACCCCCAGTCGGACCCGGAGGCCCTGTTCCGCATCACGCCGGACACGGGCCTCCTGACCACGGCGGTGGAGCTGGACCGGGAGCGAGAGCACTGGCACAACATCACCGTCATCGCCACCCAGAGAGGTCAGATGCTCATTAGAGCTAGCCCACGAGATTATTTCTGTTATCAGAACGGTTTTCGTGAACCCGCGTCTCTGACACCTGCAGCCACGGACGATTAAGAGATTTAAGTGAGTGCAAACTGTACTTTGTAGCGCCTGAAAAGCGGAGTATCCGGTGTGCGGCGCGGATCGCTAAGCCGCTTAGCTTTCAAGTCGTGGAGCCATGAGGGGAATGCTGTTCAGAGGCCGAAACGATGTGTTCCAATTGATTTATACCGCGTTAGTTATCTGATGCTGGAATAGATCCTTCCTCATTGGGACCTGAGTCAAATCACGGCATCAAAGCAACAAATCGAAAAGCAGCATAGCTTCACCGGCACCACGCCGTGGCCAACAGGAACTCATCTCAGACAAACCAATACTGTGTCAAAGGTCAAAAGCAGGAAGTCAGTTTGGGGATTGAACTCTAAACGTGAATGCCTTTTTCTCTGTACATGGCTAGCTTTGCTTTGGTCCTTAGCCAAATTCTGTCAACATTACAAATCAAAGGGGAATTCTTTTTGGGAAAAAAAGTATCTGGATAGTTACAGTCAATTCGTAGAGGCTAACATATGACGGATATCTTTCTTCTTTGATTCAGCTGCAAGATTTGGCGTTGAGATGTTACCCAGAATGGCTGTTTGGTGTGACTGGAGAATCCACGGTTTTCCACAACCAACAATACATTTCTTAGAAGTGATATTCTAACAGCAAAGGTCTAACTGGCCATATCCTCAAAATACACACAGACTTTCTCCCTGGGAGAACTGACAATGCTTTGATAAAGTTCTTATTCCTTTTCTTCCTTATCTTGACAGCCTCCTGTTTTTGTTTGCCTTTTTTTCTCATGACAAATACCATAAATAGATTACACCCAGTTATATAAGCCCTTTTTCTGTGTCTCTCATGTCGCTGTAGAATACCTACCTGACAAGTAGCAGAAGGGAAATATGTCTCGTTTGAGCATACGTCATCCTTATGTCTTTTTTGAGCTGACATTTGTGTGAGATGACATCAAGGCAAACATGTTCTGTCTGTTACGTGTCGACATTTTGCAGAAATACGATTGACACTTTCTGGTTTGGTTTAATCAATAGCTTTATTTTGTTAAGGCTATCAGATGCTTGCAGTAAAAAAGAGAAATTACAGTCCTCCCTTCAGGGGCATGATTTTCAGTTTTATTGGTTTGAGTTGAAATTAAATGTTTCTTAAACAACATATGAAATGTTTAAGGAAACAACATCAGGAGCCTATATGCTCCTGTACAGGCGCCCCAGGTTTGATTTCGGCTCATGGCCCATTATTGTGTGTCTCCTTGCACCTTCCTGCCCCATTCACTGTCAAATAAAGCCCTCCCGAGCCAACAAAACCTTTAGAAAAAAATAATTAAATCAAAGCTATGTGGGTAGGGATTGTAAAAAAAAAATAATGGTGGAGACAAAAACAATTCCAACTTGTCTTTGAGAACATTTCACCCCCACATACAGTTGCTCTCACAACCCTCAGAGGTCACCGAGAAAACTTTGGATTGAATTATTGGCCGTATCGCTCCGCATGGACAGACACGACATGAAAACGTCGTGAGGACAGTCTCCGACCCCACCCGTCCTCGTGTGCGCGTGCCTTTTTGTGCAGGCGTGGATGGATGGAGTGGTGCTGGTCAGCTGCTGGTTGGTCACAGTTTTCACTGCTGTCCGTGTGGTGATCGCTGACCCGGAAAATAACAAGAGAGGGACCCAGAAGGGGGACACTTTTTCCTACTGGTTCTTTATGTGGATTTGGTGTGACAGAAAAAGGCCAAAGAAAACTGGCTTTTAGTTTAATCTTAATTATAAGAAAATACTGTATTTATCGCAAATAGCTGAGCCTTGTGATTGTTTTCCCCTGTAAGCAATACTTATAAGGAGTAAATACCGTAGCGTGGACTGCTGTCAAATTTAATTTCTAACCACATTATAAATCAGACACATTAAGAAAATTAATCTTATTAATGTAATATAAAGATAATTGTTACCTGGTAAGGAAGGGAAAGGCTGCACTTCTAAATATTCAAAATGACTGTTTAAGCCTGACCTTCTCTGCTTTTCAAATTATTAATTTGAAATATGACTGTAAGCGATTTGATACTCAAAAGCAAACGGGGTACTATTGACTGAAGAATTAGTCGCTAAAGGCTTTGAAGCTAAAGGCAGCTAATTAGCTCTTCCCGACTACAAATAATAGTAGTTTCTTTTCAACACGAGCCATGATCATCGGGTTTGGGCCCTGCCGAGATCCAGACTTTAACCACACTGGTAGCAGATCAGAAAACAGAAACACTCACACAAGTCACGTCATTAGTCAGAGCATTTTTTTAAGGCGCTAACAATCTGCTGAGGCCAGATGCCGGCTTACAGAACACTCCTGCTCCACAAGTACCGGAACCAGTGACAAACAAGACGTGTTTCTGTTGAGTGCGGGGGACATATTAAAATTAACACCAGATTGCAATTAAATGCTGGCCGAACTCCAGGAGCATTGTTGGCAGGTGACAAGTAATTAAGGCCCTAAAGAAAGCGTTCCGATTGTTCGTGCTTTTTTATTTATTTATTTGTAAAAGTGAAGAGCATTGTTGGAGAACACCGCCCGCTGTGTGCACGGAAGGAGGACTTGTTCTGCTGCCAAGTCCTGCTCTGGACAGATTTGATCTTTACCTAAAATCTACTCGGGGCGCCTGGTGGAGTGTTGGTGGAACTGAGGATGCAGCCCAGCGAGTGTCTGTCTTGAATAATGAGCCCGATCTAATAAACAGACTGTCGGAGGTTGTGTTGACACAAACACGGTGGGAGCCCTGCCATGGCCACCGGCGGGCCCTGCTCACCCGGTGGCGTTCCAGCCAGAGGGAGGGGGGGGGGGGCAGCGGTTGTCATTGATGACACTGTGCTGGCGCGTTATGGCTGAGAACACGGGTGTGGGAGTGTATGTTAATGAGTATGCAAATGTGTGTGTGCGTGTAGAACGAGCGGCGCTATCTGTCACAGGCTTGTCTGGGTCGTGTCAGAGCGGCCTAAAAATGTGCGAATGTTCCGGAGACTCAGAGTATGACTTCACGCATTTAAAGCATGACTGTGAGAACTTTGTGTTCGAGCGTGCGCGCAGCCAAATGAGTGAGGTGCGGGGGAGCCTATGCCAATTCATGCAATACGGCGCCCTCCCGGGAGTGTGTGCAGACGGCTCTCCACAACCTGTTCTGCCTATCTCCTCCCTCCTTTTGAGAGCACACGCGCGCACACTTGACATTGTGAGGTGCTTTGGCTGACGACGCAACACTTTGACGCGGGGAAATGCGGTTGTGTTCCAGCTGGGATCCTGTACCCTGCAACACCAGCCAAAGGAAATCAAATGCCCCGGTGTTTATTTAGCCAAATGCAAAGCTGGCTCACATCGTCGTTAAAGTTTCTGGACACGATCTCAAACGCTTGATTGTGCCCCTGAGGACAGTTAAAATGAATCAACAGGGGGAAATGTGTGGTGTACAGGAAATCCCATTCCTGTAGTTTTCTGTGTACACGTGTTTGCATGAGCGTGTTGAAAGTCGTCTTTTTTTTTTAAACCACACTCTAAGATATTCTGCTCTCTCTCGCTCTCCCAGACAATCCCAGCCAAGTGTCCAGAGTTCTGGTGGCCATCGAGACGCTGGACCTGAACGACAACGCGCCTGAGCTGGACAGACAGTACACGACGGCCATGTGCGACTCCTCCTCCGTCGGACAGGTGAACTTCCATAGGAACACCTTCCAAAATGTCTTTTAAATGCACCGCAATGAAAACCAGACACACTGCCAGTGGAAGGTTTTTTTGCATATTGTTATCGGACTAATTTCAACAACATCAATCACGAAAAGGAATACAGAAAACACAGTAAAGGAAAAAAAAACAAGTGGAAATATAAATATATCCACATCATAAATCCACTTGTCCATGCACAGAGTATAAAGGGCCACTATCGTGCACTTGTTGTCATTTTATGGGCATTTCCATAAAAAAGCAAGAAGGTTTATATATTTACACGCTGCCAAGGAGGAAAGACATCAACATTTATTGTGATGAAGTCATTCCTGCTGAGTTTCAATTTAGTTTGGCTCATCAAGTCATTTGTGTGAAACTTGGTTTTGTTCACCTATTGTGTTTTCAACCTTCTTCTTACATATGTGGACTCATTCATTCACATCCATTTAGTTAATTTCTTGTGAGACAAGAAAACTAACAATGCACGTCACCAATCTTTAAGTTAAGACTCAATCAAACATGGGGATTGGTAGCATTTCTGGGCAGGTGGAGAAGAAAGATTCTGAAAAAATATAGTGTAATAAAGAGTGAGAGTATTTTCCATAATATTTCCCAGAATTCTTTGAGCTGCCTTTGCTGCCAGAGATGTTTTAACTCACTCAACATAATGATAAAAATAAATGTTAAGGCCATAAAGATATCAAGATATGAGAAACTGGAAAGTCACCATTTTCCCACTGTACCAAAAAACTACTGTCAGACAGTCCCAGCGTATATTCGTCTTATTTATTTGTTCCCTGATAGAGCAGAACCATAAAACATACGGCGACATGTCATAGGTTGTTCTACCTTTGCTCACACCTTAGAGGCAACTTCTCCGCTCTGGCCCAGCTCACTTTTCAGCTCAGGTACTTTCAGGGGTTGTCAGCAGTACTGAAGATTGCAATTTGTCAAGAAGTGCGAACAGAACTTAAGTCCTCACAGCGGCACGGTGTGTGTGTCTCCATACCCGGCACCGGTGGCACATTATTGAGTATAGGTCAGCAGACCTCTGCTTGAACTCAATCCCAACACTGAGTCACTGCAGAGGCACACTTGGAAACAGGGAAACAGGCTTGTAGAAGGTGGGAGGGCTGCGGGGAAAACACAAGTGGGGGTTGATATAAATACGAGTGTATTTTCTGTGGTTTGGCACGTGGACCACGCGTGTGCAGACGTGCAGCGTTGCACGAAAAGCGTTCCAACCTTATAATATGAAAATATGAAATACCCACTTTGGCCCACAATTTTCCCATTTTGTTTATAGATTCAAGAATGATTGTTTTTTTTCCTGCATCTTCCTGCTGCGATGCAGCTTTTGTGCTGCTACTAGTTGAAGGTTTTCCCTCGCAACTCGATATACGATGATGGCGGTGATTCCTCTGTGGCTTTGTTAAAACCTGGCACTGTCGACTAGACCAAGGATGCTTTAAAAGGAGGAGGAAGGATCTGTTACAAGACATTACTTGACTTTAGAGCTAAAAATAAAGGCCAGTCCTAAGACTGCTGCTGCACAATGTTTTCCACAGTTCTTTTTCTTGGTTTCATATGTGGTCACAAGTCCCTATCACCTGTTTTCTGGTGTGACCGGACATGGTTTTGACACTGTTCATGTGATGGAGTGCAACTCTTCTAATCCTATACACTCTTGTGAATGCAAGTACTTTGATACCTGCCTTTATTAGACACTGAAAAGGGTTCCCTTTTTTTTTCTCTTTTTAATAATGTGTTTTATGACTGAATGCGTGCGAAACCACCAGAGCTTCTCTCGGTGGTTTTGTGCTAATTAGCATATGTAAACAAGCTTGTTAAAGTGAGGTTTTGAACACGGGGAGCGGCACACCAGCGCGTCCCAGTGAGGACGTGCACGTCGGAACACGCTGGGTTCTTTTTCGATGTCGTGCTCGTTTACTCAGCCGGACAAATTAGACTGAGGTTGCGAATCGGAAACACAGTTAGTGCTGGAGCTTCTGTAATTGAGACTCCAGGTACTGACAACCAGCCCATTTAAATAAGGACCAAAGAAAAGGTGCCGTTTTTTTTTTTTTACCCAAACAGAAGTGATAGGCCCTGTGTTACATTTTTTAAATTAATTATGTATATTATTTTTTCTTTAATTTTTCTATTATATATTCAATTAGAATTGTTTAGATACCACATTTGTTCTGGGGATGTGCAAATCATTGGCTTCTTTTTTCATGCACAATGCTCAGGCTTTTTTTTCCAGTTGGGGCTGAAAGATGCCATAAATGCTGGTACAGTCTGCTGTAAACCAATTACCACGAGGCTTAGTAAACCTTACAGTGGGGTTGATTTGAATACGCTCTTCACAAAATTTTGCATTCTGAAAGGTAAAAATCCACCGATATTTTTGCTGATAAATCTCTGTGTCCACATCTTTTGGGTGAGAGTATTCCACTGCACCTCTACAGCAAATCAGAACATTAACTCTATGATGCCGAAACAGAGTTTGAGCCAGTAAATGTGGCCCCCATACTGTGTTGGCACTGACATAAACAAACAGGAAAAAAAAAAACTCAAGATATATTTGGATTAAAGCTCCTTACATGTCAGACGAAGTACACAAACATTACGCTCTGTGATCATGTACAACAAATCACAGAAGCCCAACACAAATCTGTAAACACATCATTACTGTATGCTGCCAGCCATAAATTTGCTCTTTTCAAACAGAAATTCTTGTGCACAGAGCCAAACTTACGAAAAGTTTTCATCCCAACGTGGAAATAAAAAGACAAAACAGTGAATGCTCTGGTATGGGAGTGTGTAAGGCACTGTTGTACAAGGCTGTATCTTTACTGCAGACACATTCATTATGGAGGTAGTTGAATCCTACATGGTCTGTTATCAGGAAGTAACAGCTACTCTCATTGTAATTAAACTCGAGCATCCTCTCAGAATGTCTCCTTCCTTCACGCTTTATTTGTCTTGTCTATTTCTCTGCATCACGGTTTGCTTACTTGTTCTCATCTCAATTATAAAAATCCTCTCTTTGCTCTTCAGCGTCTCCCTGGAAGCAACTCTTTCCTTCCGCTGATTTTACCCCCTGCCCACCCCTCTCCTCCATCTTCAGTATTCCATGCTGGCTCCGTCGTTGTAATTTGGTGACTTGGCCCATCTGTTGTTTTCGCTCGGCTCGAGTCTTTGTTGTTTCGCCACTAAATCTGTGATTCTGTCACGACGACGTTGATTTGTTCTCGCTCCGTGACGCCGGCCTCGTCTGGGCGAGCGGGATCGTCTTCCACCGGGCGCCACGTCACAGTCTGACACGCCAACAGCCAGAGAGGCCTTTGAATATTCACAGAGCGCGCCCCCCCCCCCCCCCCACCCCTTATCCCCACATTCAGCACTCGAGAGCAGTCCTGTGAAAGAGCATCCGGCATAATGACAGCCAGAGATTTCCATTCAAATGAAATTACCCATCAGCATATAGCTGCGGGAGATTCAGTTAAGATTAATTTTCTTATCATTGCCTCTGAAGATGCTATTACTAAATTGAAAGCCGCACTTCGCTGTATTTTGCGAGAGTCTACTGGCATCAGACGCGGTTTATTTATGTGGTGTGAGTATCAGACACAGTTCACGTGTGTCCAAATGCTAATTGGCTTGTTTTGATTCCTTCCGAAAGTTGGCTCAGGTGTCTTTTTCCTTCCTTTCATTTTCTTTTCTCACCTCATTTCGTGCGTCCTTTTTATACACAACCCCCCCCCCATACACACACACACACACACCTTTACTGAGAGTCTTCTTCCCTATCGCTGTGTTTCAGGTGGTGCAGGTGCTGCGGGCGATTGATCGAGACGAGGGAGGGAACGACAGCACGGTGTATTTCAGCATCCCTCCAGAATCCCGCGCGGCCCTTAACTTCAGCGTCAGAGACAGCGGTGGTGGGTACCCGGCCTTTTCCCTCTCTAGATTTTCCATTAATTAGTCTTTTTTTGTTTTCCTTCCACTATTAAGAGCCTGAGTTCATTTCCTCCCTGCCTTCTCCCCTCTCGTCCCTATGTTTTGTTTCTATTTTCTCATCTTTTACCTTCTTCTCAAACCCTCAGCCTCTCTTTTTCCCCCCATTCTCACTTGTTCTCTCTGTCTTTCTCTTCATCCATCAATCTCCCCACTCCAGTGGCTCCATTGTTTTTGCCTGGTTATCCTTCTCTCTTTCCTTCATCCCTCTGGTTTGCCTTCACATGTCCCCTGCCTGCCTGTCTGTTCCCCGCCCCCCCGCTGCCTGGTACAGTCACGTAAAAGCTTTTTAAGAAATCAGAGCTGCTTCATTTAATTCTCTTCACCTCAATCGAATTTAGCGACTTAGTTGTTCTGTTGAACAAGATTACCTTTTATAGTCATAGCAAAGAACACACAGTCTGTCTTTTACTTCCAAGACATATCATGATGAAAACTAATGAGGGGTTACTAGTTCTTAGACTTTGAAAAATGCATCTTCAGAAAAAAAAAGAAACACTTTGTTATATTTATATATATAAAAAACTAAGCAGCAATAAAAAAGTTGTGTGTGAAAAAATAAGAACACATTTACTGCTTTGATATTGTAAGGAAGTGAAGGTTTTCGGGAAAAGTATTTTCTCTGACAGGAGAATGGCAACACAGATTTGGTTGATAAACTTTCATCTGGTCACAACCACATGACGTCCTTTCGGACAGACGAAACCAAACTGGAGCTGTTTGCTCAAAACGCACAGCAGCATGTTTGGAGAAATCCGAATCCAAACACCTAGATATACCAGCTGTAAGGCACGGTGGTGGGAGACTGATGATTGGGGCTTGTCCTGCAGCCACAGGACCTGGACACCCTGCAGACATGGAGTCCATCGTGAACTCCTCCAAGAGTCAAACACATCCAGGCACGCTGCTCTGCGTAGCATAGCATGAATCTGAATAATCATTTAAAGAAAGTATGTCCCACATACTTAAGGAGGTCGTTCCAGCCAACACCATTAATCATCCTCAATGTTTATGAAAAATAATATTAGCATTATGTCACCATTCTGAATTCCCTTTGGGATAAATTAAGTGTTTGCAAATATCTTCCTTTTCAGGCCACAGGCAGATGAAAAAATGTCACTACAAGAGTATTTATTTAGATTTGTGTAGTCTTGGTCACACGCTGGAATTTATTTACTGAGTTCGCAGCTATCAAGTACATAGGCAAACGGACTGAGAGGCAATCAAACTTCAAACTTGAAATTGTAATAGAGAAAATGTTCCCATGACAAATTACGATGTTTCTGCAGAATTACAAGCCGGCCACAAAACCCAAAACCTCCCGTTTCCCCACCTCATTTTCATCCTCGCGGTAAGCAGCTAATAAAAATGTAGAGCTTCTCCAGAATATCAGCCCGCCACAAGCCCTCCACCCATGGAGTTCTTGATTAGTTCCAGCTCAGCTCTCTATGAAACTGTAGATGTCATGTTTGAGAAGGGCCATCGCCGTCTCCACTAGATTTCCGCCGCGTCCCGCGGGGAGCTAGCCCCCGCCGTCATTTTCTCATGGAACTGGTGAAGCCGGGTACAGAACAAGCGGCCCTTCAACTGGAGAATAGCCACTTCACTTCCTGTTTTACGGCCTCCAAAAGCTGGCCGTTGGTTCAGAAGTGGACCTTTCCCTTCATCTTCAACTTTAAAAGCTGAGAATAGCTCATGCTAGGGCGATAGCAGTGCCAGCCCGGTCCATTATTGTTAGCACCACAGGTCCATCCAATCACTCAAAATCATTCCACAGAACTTTGTTTTGTTTTTTTTGGTCATTTCTTGGCCCAATCTTAACATCTCAGTTTGAGTCCTAGGCAGGCAGTGGGCTAAACAGCTCTCAGATGGCAAATATAGTGTTTTCAGAGGATAAATGCACCTATTTCTTTTTGCTGCAGGGACCTTGCTTTGTAAATTTTGCACCCGTGTGGACCATTTGCAAATATCTGATCATCAGGGAGTCGGAAGTGCAGTAAATATTGAGAGTGTTAAAATGAATTTTCTCTCACATCCAGCAGACCCCCAGGCTGTTGGACGTTCTTTTGAAGTCTTGTTTGTTTTCAGCCACCTACTCGTGCCACCTGAACTAGCTGTTTGCTCGGCGTTCATGCTGGGCTTAGCTTTTTTGTTGTTGTTTGTTTAGTCTCCAGCAGCCTCTGAGGAACAGAACCTTTATCAGCAAGTGTCAAGGAGCATACATAACCTCCATGTTGTGTGCTGGAAAACTGTATTGCTTTAAAACTGTGTTATTAACCTGTGGAGGTTCAGAAGCATAAATTACACCTTGAAACAAAAAATGTAACAAAGGCCTTAGAGATGCGTCTATACCTTCAGCTGATCCATCTCCTGTTGGCCCAAGCCTCATCAGAAATGCTCTCCATGGAAGGTTAGCTGTCACGAAGCCATTCTGAAGTGAAATGAAATGAAAAAGTGGATTAAAAATGAGTCCCAACAGATTTTATGGAGGGATGAATCCTCCCCAGATCCTGGACCCCACCATTATTGAAACTAACATTATTAAAACTAGCTCCTTTTAGTTCATGTTCGGTTTTTCCATTTATGTTAGCGGATTTTAATAAATTGATTAACCAATTTCGACTTTTTCTTGGAATGTATAAAGAACTCAGGGGTGGCTAAAGACTCTTGCGCACTGAATAAATTAGTTATCGATTTGTACAAAGCATCGATTTGTGCAGATTTAAGTAAGTTCCTCAGTTCATGAAATATTAAAAAGTGCACAGTCTGCCCTTTGGATTCAAACTGCATGCATGCTTTACTGTTTAAGTATACGATTGCTTTGCCTTCGCATCACAGATAAATGTCCCATTTCAAACCTAAGTACCAAGCAATTTAGTCCAGTTTAAATTAATATTTCAGAAACCTACGATATAGCTAGAACCTAAAAAAAAACAAAAACATTTTTATAAAAATATATATACTGTATATATACATATATAGATATACCGCAGTAGTCCTGTTTCCACCTTTACAGATGTGTGCCTCTAAAAACTTCTTCATTACCATATTTCACATTCCCTCACTGCTGTTGAGGTATCTGGCTGGACATTGCATGCCATTTGAAGTTTTGAGGCTTTTTTCCCCCTCAGCTCCGTACAGATCCTGTAATCCCGCTGAATTTAAGTGCAAGCTGATAAGCGGGACATCTGGGCTTTCTTAGGACTCCTGTGCAGAGTCAAAGCTGCAGAGATTGTTGTATGGTCGTCCCATGATTGGAACACGCTACTGGATCACCGAACAGGATGATAAGCTCACTGACATGTGGTATCAAAGGCCTTTTTGATGTGTCAGCCAGCGGTGGAACAGAGGAACAATAAGATCACATTCTGCTCCCATATGGACAGCCTGTCACAAAAACAGTCTACAGTGTTTGCTTTGTTGCAGAAGATAATGATTTGATCTGCGCTTTGGATCACAGAAGAATTTCTAGATAATCACTTTTGTCATGTCGCTACAACTTTGCAGTGCGGCTCATGGTTTCATAACGCATCCAGGCCTCTTACTGGTGGCATTGTTTTTGTTATCTTCCGCATTTGATTTAGACGCAGAGCTAAAACGCAGTAGTTCTATTCTACTTTTGCTATGAAACTATCATTTTTCTGCTCTCTTTTCCCAAGTTATCTCACAGGAACCATTCAGTGGACATTACAACATCTCAACATAATTTATTGATGAGATATCTGATGGATTTTAGTGATGAAAACAAGGATATTTGAAAATGCAGAGCTTCGCACGGCCAGTTTTATCACCTATTTAATGTCTCCGACGGGCACACAGAGATCTCTGTACTGAATAGCACCCAGGGCATATGGATATAAATAGCAGTATACACTGTAAAATGCTTGGATTTAATAACTTTGTGTGTGGAGTTATATCAAACTATTTGTTTAAAGTTTTCAGCCAGTCGGGAGCCATGAATTATGAAGCGTGGCTCCAGCTGAGGACTCATCCTGTTAGCTCTGATTAGTGTTATTGGGACTCTTGTTTGAAACACTGTGGCTTCACTGCCAGGAAAAGTCCGCAAATTTTGAAATGAGTTTTGAAAGGACTCTGAAAAAAAAGAAAAAAAACGAGAAAGCTGAGGTAAGCAGAGTCAGACATTTCTGCCTGCTGTGTTTTTTTTGGTGGTGTGAATCCATCATTAGCTTTAAATTTACCTCAGGGTGCCATTTTTAAATAGCCAGTGTAAAAATAAATTAAAAAAAGAAACAGGCAAAAGTAGTCAGACTTTAGCATGTGGTTATTGGTTGATAAATAATCAGAGTAGTTTAAAGTACTGGAGTAGAGGAGTGGAGTAGAAGTACAAGTACTATGTAAAAAGATTTACTTGAGTAAAAGTAGAAGTATTCTTTCAACACCATACTTAAGTGGAAGTATTGAAGTACTCCATTTTTTTGTACTTAAGTATTGCAAGTAGAAGTATTTAAAAAATTGCTACTCAAGTATCGAAAGTACAAGTATAAGTAAAAGTACAAGTAATGTGTATAATCTGCATTAGCAATCAACAGCACTTAATCTACTATTGTCTATTATTCCAGAGTCAGAATCCTGAGCTGAGCCTTTATGCTAGCAATGTAGCATACAGCTAGCTTGGCTTTAGCTAACATTAGCTGCTACGTCCTGAGTGAACAGGGAGAACTGAACTAGCTTAATTTAGCTTGATATGCGTCTTCAGATTAGATGGGGAATTTTTTAAGGCTATAATTAACCATCTTTCTTCTTTGCTTCCCAAACCGTGACAGAGCTATCTATCATTATGTTTACATATCAGTAACGAGTAAAGATTCAGCCCGTGCAAAATCGATCGGAGTAAAAGTATTGAAATAATAAAAAATATGTGGAGTAAAAGTAAAAGTAGGGGAAAAAATACCTACTCCAATAAAGTACAGATACTGCATTTAGCTACTTAACCTCCTGATACCCTGCGTCCTCATTTAAGGACGTTTAATTTTTGCCTCTCTTTACCATGATTGTTCTTTTTTGTTTGGACTTTGACCTCTTGGCCTCAAAGCAGACGCTATCAGACACTACTGTTTGAAATCTAATGTAAAATGGTTTGTGACATTTTCAACCAATCGTGTTCTAATCGTCTAATTAAAATGTCGTTAATAAGTCATTTGGACCATCAGAACCAAATTGCAAAAACTTTTAATAAAATATACAAATAAATATTTTAAATATAAAGATAAACCCACTGGGCCTATGTGAGGAAAAACTTCCTGTACCTTGACTAAGTCTATTAGTTCGACTTATTACGTCCTACTGATACCAGATATCTTAAAAAAATCTAAAATGCACATCAAATAAAAGGTCAGGTCTCAGGAGGTTAAGTACAGTACTTAAGTAGTTCTACTTCGTTACTGAACATCTCTGTAAATAATACATTTCCTCCTCCCCCCCCCTCAGGCCCGACGGCCAGCCTGGTGCTGCTGTCCCATCTCCAGCCGCTCTCCCGCTCCCAGGCCTCCACCCTCACGCTCTACGTGCCGCTGGTCCTGAGGGACGGCACGTCGGGCCTGACCAGCACGGGGACGGTCACCGTGTCCGTCTGCCCCTGCCTGAGGGGGGGGGCGCGGGCCGGGGAGAAGGACAAGGACAAGCAGGCGGAGGGGGAGTGGGACTGGGAGAAAGAGGCGGTGTGTCTGCCCCAGCAGTCCTCGCTGCCCTCCCCCGGGCTCAGCACCGCCGCCCTGCTGGCCATCCTGGCCTGCGTCGCCACGCTGCTGGGTAAGCGCCTTCATTACGATGTTGTATGAATATGAAGTCTGATATTAAGATGATAGCAACATCAACAGCTCCTATCTTGTGTATAATCTTGCTTAAAACCAGCACATTCCATGATCTATACAGAGCTGCTATTTCATTAGGATTTGCAGCCTGGAAAGGAAATGAATGCTAATCTACAAATAAAAACTTGAGTAAATAGTGTTTAGGGCTATTTACTCTCCACTACACGCCCGGATGCTTGATCTGCATATGAAAAATAATGAATAAGGTGGCAGAAATATTTTCTCTTAGTCACAGCTGCTTAATAGCCGGGTTTGCTTTCCCTCTCGGCTTAAGCCCGGTTATTACCTCGGGGCGAGGTCAGCCCCTAATCGCTGCTAAAGTAACACTTCCGAGTGGTTTTTTCTGGCGACTCGGATTTTGCGATAGCGGCTTAATAAAATGTCAGTGGCACGTTTGCAGGGAGCGCGGCGGCGGGTTGCATAACGTCGAGTTTGCTGGAAAGGCTTTTGGCTCACGGCCAGCGTCATCGTCATTTCCATCCAGTCTGCCGGATGGCCACTCATGCCTTGTTGATTTAGGCATTATCATTCTGGAGGAAGCCAGTTCAATCAAAGCCGAAGTGGGACACGGCGTGAAGGTGATTGCGCATGATGGATTTGAGAATTTAGTGTTTAAGTGACAAGAGTGGGAGCCACACTCTGGAAAGTTTGCAGCTGCAGGATGGAGCTCCAGAGCAACATAACCGTAGCTTTCACCACCAAAAGCTCCACCAGGGCCCCGTCTGCTTGTTTTAAAGGGGCCTCTGCACGCATAAAACATTTGGTAACCACTTGTGCCTCATGGATATAGGCTTGGTTAAGTGAGAAATCATGCACATCATGACATTAAGATGATCCCACAAACTGTTATGGATGGTTAGAATTTCCCCCTGCTTTCAGGGATCATTGGATTATTTCCGCGGAAATCAAATAATGCAACCTTCAACAATATCATGGCGGTAGATTAACTTACTACATCAGCTTAACCACCTACCGCACACCCACAGGGAGGCACAACACAAATGCACACAAAGGTGATCTAATAATTTGCCTAATGTCTAATCATCACGGAGAAACGCAGCCGAACCGACACGATGCGGACACTGAAGGCAACATTTCCAAAGATGAGAGTATTATCGGTGCTAGGTCAAAACTAAGGGAAAATCATAAAAGCACATTTTAAATGCAACTAGCCTGACAATCTCCCCTCTTTTCGTCTTGTCTTGTATTCTGCGAAAATCCAATTAAGTTTTATGTGAAAAAGGAAGCGTACCCTGTTTATGTTCTAAGTTTTCACATATCAGAGAGTGATAAAAAATCAGTTGTTCCTTGCAAGTCTGAAAATGAGGTAAATTACAACCTCAAATGAATAACAGTACATGAGCTGTTCCGTTGTGTTAGTATTCATTTAGTAAAAACAAAGTTGAAATTCAGAGTCAGTTTGGGAATAACTAATCTGGCCCC
Source organism: Menidia beryllina (assembly GCA_013363375.1). NCBI lineage: Eukaryota > Metazoa > Chordata > Actinopteri > Atheriniformes > Atherinopsidae > Menidia > Menidia beryllina. The sequence goes on along the minus strand of JABUIW010000154.1, from coordinate 1,625,071 downwards.
GCGAGTCAGCAGCACACAGAGCCACGTTTAGCAGAAACACTGAAGGACTGAAAGGTTTTGTGTGTGATACTTTCAACATTTTGGACCCTTCTTTAAATACATGGCAACAGTTTATTGAGGTTTGGAGGCACAGGGATCACACCAAAGCATTTCAGTAAGATTGATGATCCAACTCGGTTAGTTTGGAGTATCTAAAAGTGTGTGTGCTTTTATTAAACATGTTCCAACATTCTTAATTACCTTCAACTATGAGAGGATTTCAGTGATGTGAAAACCCTTTTACAATAACTATTTAGACCCTTTCAAAGAGGCAAACAAGGGCATCTCCAGCATTTGTTCGGGGCTGCATTTTTCTTCTATCAATGAGGGGATGTTGAGATAAAAAGTGATTTGGTATTTTTCTGTTTGTTTTGTCTTTTTTGGGTGTAAATTCTCAGCCGTTGTTATTCTAAACTGTACGTGTCATGCTGGAATGTACAGACTGGCAGACGCATCTGCGAAGTTTATCCGAAGGATTCAACTTTCGGTGCAGGAAATAGGTTCCTTAAATACTTCATGCACATCCTTTCCCGTTCAGCTATCATTGGGTCTATTTTAAGGTGCATCCTGAATCTTTGAGTTGACTTCTACACTCAAATGTTCACCAGCTCACAGACGGGATGATAAAAAAAACAGGATAAAATAATTGGTGAAACGCAAATGAAGAGGTTTCCTCACACGGGAGCAGTACAGTCATTATCTCTATTTTTCTTTGACGACAAGAAAAGTTTCGAAATGAAAAGTTTTATTGGATTCAATTGGAGGAATTTAAGTGGACGAGGTGCTCAAAAGTTCAGCGGCCATCTCGTGTTGGTTTGGCTTTCACTTGTCACCCAATAGGTCCCTCACAGACTAATGTTCTGCTTCTGCCCCTGACAGCTCCTGTAAATTAGTGCACGAGCACAATAAGTGATATGTTGTCCTTCCGGGGAGGGTTTCGGCAGCAGGTGGGGCCTTCACCGTGTTGAATGCGTGTCAGTGAGCTTTGACAGTTTTGCTCATTACCGCAGCTCAGGGTCAAATGAAGCTCTCTGCTTTGCGAGTATAGAATAAAGAGTCACGGCATCATGAGAGAATAAGTCATCCGTTTTCCCCAGCTGGAGCTCAAAGTCAATTACAGAGTGGAGGCATGCAGCCCGCTGATATGATATACCAGCCCTCTAACCTGAGGCCTCTTCTGGATTCGCTTTGTCTTCGTGTTCCACCTCTTTGTCTCCGCGCATTCCTCATTCTTTCCTCCACCTTCCTCTCCTTTATTTCCCCTGCGACTCCTGGCCCCTTCTCCATTGTTCATCATTCTTTTTCCAATATTTCTCTCGGCGGTTCCTGACTGTCCTGTGTCTCCTTTCCCCCCCCCCGGCAGCGGTGAGCGCCCTGTCGCTGTCTCTGCGCCGGCAGAAGCGCGACGCCCTGTCGCCGCTGGAGGAGGACGACGTGCGCGAGAACATCATCACCTACGACGACGAGGGCGGGGGCGAGGCGGACACGGCCGCCTTCGACATCGCCGCCCTCCAGAGCGCCCCGCACAGCTCGCGCTCACGTGGATACCGCACACTAGACAGCAGGAACATGTAAGCAGGCAGACGGTGTGTGGGAGTGTGTGTGTGTGTGTGTGTGTGTGTGTGTGTGTGTGTGTGTGGTTTCTTTACATGTGCTGGCACATGTTTCATTCCATCAAACCCCTGAAGCACTTGCATGTTAAAAAGAATGCTGAAAAACACCCGTTGGAATAAAGGCTTTCATCACGGTTCGGCTCTGAACCGATCCGTTTAAGGAACGGATCGAGCCACAACTCCCAGGCCAAAATCTGTCACTGATCAAAATATTGAAAGGGAAAAGCTATCAAGCTTGGCAGTCCCGGGAGAGCGCTTTGTTGTGCTCAAAGCTCATTTACGTTCTGTTACATCAGAGAGTTGTTTTCAGCCACTTTGATGTGTCTGCGGAACCCTGTTATTTGCCTTCGGATTAATCATTAGCCACCAAATTCACGCGCGCCGTACTGGAGAGGCCATAAACAAAGTACAAAGGCCGCCTGTAGTTTATCGAAAATTGCCGCTCACAATTCATGTAGGTGGACAGAAGAGCGTGAGGAAAACCTGCTACGGCTAATGCAATCCGGTGCAATGCCCCTGCAATAATCCTGCCTTTGTGCAACTTTCTGCATTTCCTTTTTGTTGACGCGCCGTCACAGAGAAGTTGACTGTAAAACTTTATGGAAACTGTAAAGCTGTCGATTTTCATAGTGGGTAAAAATTGAAACCTGCTTAAAAGAAGTTTGCAATGCATTCTTCATACCAAAAAAAAAAAAGAATCCTTGTAACTGTATACAGAAGCTGCAGAAGAAGAAACTTGCATATGATCACAGGTCAAAGAAAATCCACAGTACATCTTTGATTCGTTATTTTTTCACTTGTTTCCTGTAAATATGAACAGTACCTGATCAGGATACGTTGGAAATGAATTACAGGGCTGTCAGGTGAAACGGGACCTGGAACCTCAAACGCATTGCTGGCGACAGCGAGCTGTGACACACACAATTAACCGTGTTTTTTATGTCAGCTCTATCTAATTAGGCCATCACAGATTAGATGAGAAGCTCCTTTTCAAGATTAAAGAGTCGTGCAAAAAAATCCCAGCGTTTGTGCACCAAAAGAAATATCATGGGTTAAGTAATTACTGAAGTTCCAAGACGCACGTCAGACGGATTATAAGAACATCTGTAAGCATCAGATTAATAACAGACGGCTTTTATGCTGCAGCTGGGAGGAAACACCATCCAGTTCTTTGACAAAGAAATAAAACAGTCATGAGTGCTAGATCTGCTATTTGTAGTAAAGCAAAAGGTTATTAAAGGGGCAGAATAAAAGAACAGATATGTAGTCAGATGTTTTACAGCTTCCGTGTAAGAAATCTTCTTTGATTGTTAAATTTAGAATCAGTTGTTCAATATCCTCCTGAGACCCGGCCCATTCATTTATGTCCATTATAGTGGACATTTTGTCCACCTGTACCCCCCCTAAGTATCTGGAGTTACCCTATCAAGCCCTATAGTGTTCTGTAGAGGACATCCTGGGCTTTCCAGTGATGTGCCATGTGATAGGTTTGCATGCTGGGAACTTTACTTTTTCCCTAAGAGTTCTTAGGTAAATATCCCTTTCAAGACATCTTCTTTTTTATGATTTAATTATCTAAAGCCTGTTCTATTTTCCCATGCAAATCATCCTGTTGTCCTCCACAGTGGACATGCTATGAAATTAAAATTAAAAATATATATTTTTTAAATTAAATTGTAATGTTCTTTTTTAGGTCCAAATACATGGAAAATCACAACAAAAAAGAAATTTGAAGATGCTTTTTTTCTTTGGTTCTCAGGAGGATATGAATATTGGACTTTAAAATAAGATATATCAGTGTTTCTTGGGTGTTTTAGAGAGCAGATTGTGTCGAAGTAAAAGCCACAAATATGGCAGAGGAACATGACTGTGACTCATTTTGTGTTCCAGTCGCTACAGCCAGCACGGTCAGGACAAAGCCCGCACCTACAGCTGGGCCCAGAATCCGGGTGTGGACGGGAACTACTCGGCCCAGGGGGGGCCCCTCTACGGCCGCCTGTGCTACAGCAGCCACACGCTGCCCGTCCTCCGCCGCCCCCCGGGGGGGGCCTTCGACCAGGGCCTGGCAGAGCTGGCCTACCGCTTTCCCGGGGGCCAGCCGGACCACTCCCTGGTCATCCAGAACCAGGGCGCCATGGTCAGGCCGGCGGAGTCGGGGGCCGTGTACGTGGCCCCCACGGACCTGAGCGCGGGCAGCCGCACGGGCAGCCGCGACGGGACGGCGCCCCAGAGCGCGGTCAGCACCTCGGACGGAGGCACGCCCAGAACCAGCAACAGCCAGGAGAGGGGGGGGGGCACGGGCAGCGCCAGCAACTGCACAGAGGCAAGCAGCGAGGACAAAGTCAACCTCAACCAGGATGTGGAGTGGGTAAGGACCACAGTCGTACTCTGAACACCGATCGGTTTGAAAAAAACATAACAGAGAAAAACTCAGAGGAAGTATTTACACAGGACAATATGATGTCTGCCGTTTGATCCAATCCCCCGGGCCCCCAGAGGAAGGAACTTTAAGCTGTGGCTGTTTACATATTAGTGTTGTCCATGACATCCTAGATAGCCGTTGTGCAGGAAGTCCTGCAGCGCCTCGGCTAATGATGCCCCCCAGTCCTCACTCCTGCTCATGCATGTTTGAGCATTTACTGTGAAACTGGTATACAGACACAGGCAGCCAAACGGCAAAATACCAGGACAGATGTCACAGAAAGCAGAACAAGAGACAGCCGTTGCTCTGAATCATAAGAAAACGTTGTGTTATTTACCTGACTAATGATAGACGGCAGCATTGGCAACTTCATTTAGTTTTAATTGATGATTTAATTATTCAAGTGGATAAGCAAATAATAGGTAAGACGGTAATTAAGCAAATATAAAGGAATTATTGGATTGCCATTCAACTCAATACACCGGATAATTACAGGGATTGCACATTATGTTTTTTTTCTTATCTGCGTAAAGCAAATGGAATGTCCTGGACAGAACTGTTAGGAGATGATGGCTCAGATATATTAGTGCATTTCTATTCCACTTTTCATTTTCCTGTCTATTGTATGAGGTCATGAGGCTCTCTGGTCTTTGCTTTATTTAATTTTCAAGTGTTCCATCTCTCTATCACTTCCCGTCTCCCTTTCACAGTGCAGAATAAGCCCATTCTGGAGTTCAATTAATATCCATGCTTTGGTCTGACCCTTCCTCTGCTCAGAGTCTGGCTCTGCTATCTAAATCATTTTTTGTCATCGCCATGTCCTGTTTCTTCTTCATTTGGGCTCTGTGCCATCATTTCCCCAAATTATCTGCCTTCTTTTTCTCTTCTCCTTGTTCAATTTTTTTTTTTTTAGCATTTTATTAAAATTCTCATCTGGTTTTCGCAAATTTGACAATCGTCTCCTCCAATTTTGTGTCACAGTGACCTGATTCCGCTCCTCATGGTTTGTGTTCCCTCCAGGTGCAGTCGGAGACTTTGCCCAGGGAGCACAGCCTGGTCATGACCCGGTCCGGCTCCGTGATGGGCCAGGGTCAGGGTGCGGGGGGCTGGGTGTGTGACTCGGCCACCCTCCCCATGGCGGGACGCAGGGCCTCCCGGGGGGGCCTGTCCCCGAAGCGCGCCGGCCCCGGCCAGAGCGAGCCGGACTCCGGCGGGGGGGGCGGGCGGGGGGGGGAGGGGAACGGGAAGGCCGCGTCCTCCTCGGACGGACAGCAGCAACCTTACGGCGGACACAACTACAGCAGCGTCCTGCACGGGGAGGGGTCCGGGGCCAGAGACTACGCCGGCAGCCTGGGGAGGGGGGGGGTGGAGATGGGGAGCAACTTTGTGGTGGCCAGGCCCGACATGGAGAGCGGCCTGTCGCTGACCGGGACTCCGTCCGGCTACCCGGAGGCGGCCGGCTTCTTGGGGGACTGGCGGGATCGGGTGGGTCTGGGGGGGTACGGTCTGGGCCGGCGGGATATGAGCCCTCAGCTCCTGCCCTTCCCCGGCCAGCCTCGGGGGGCCTACGGCGGAGTGGTGGGGTACGGGCCGGGCTGGGTTCCGGGATTAGAAGCGGCGAGGGGCCCACACGGGCCGGGGGGGCCCTCCCTGGCCCTGAGGGTCGGCGAGTTCCTGCGGCTGCGGCTGGCCCAGGTGACCTTTGACCCCTCGCAGCCCCCGTACGACTCCGTGCAGGTGTACGGCCTGGAGGGGACCGGGTCCAGAGCCGGATCGCTCAGCTCGCTAGAGAGCGAAGGAGAGAGGGAGGATTGGGGGGCGGGACTGGAGGAGTGGGGGCCCCAGTTTCAGAAACTAGCCCAGCTCTTTAAAGACATGGAGAAAGAGAGGGAGGACAAGGAAAAGGTGGAGGAGGATGCTAAAATGGAGAGGGAAACAAACGAGGAGCCTGAGAAGAGAGAGACGAAGGAGGGGGGTGAGAAGGCTGGAGAGGAGGAGAAAGACTGAGAAACAAACAGGCAACGGAGGTATAGAGGAAGGGAGGGAGCATGAGGATGATGAAAAGTCAACTAGAGCTAGAATAATGTAAAGAGAAGTTAAAGGAGAAAAAGATGAAGAGGCAAAGTAATAAAAAGAGACAGAGAAAAATGAGCCTGGGGAGGAGGGAGGCTGCGAGGGTGGGAGAGGGAGTGATTGATGTAATTTAAAGCAATAAGTGTTGAAACCCTGATATGGTTGAGCACAGATACCGAGACAATGCAGAGGCTGCTCCGGCTCAGGGCGGCAACAATTTGTTAAACGCTTTGGACAAAGAAAAACAACCCTAAACGCACCAGACTCGATTTAATTCGGCTCGCGCGTCTGGACTGAGAAAGGAAACGAGAAGGAAGACGTTCCCGGACGCGTGCGCGGGCCCGAGCCCCGTGCACGGCCACATCGGCACGGGTGGAGCATTGTATATATGCATATGTTTGAGCCAGTGTATGTGCCAGATGCCAAACAAAGACAGGGAGGAATCATTTACCACCAGAGACAGTTAAAGGAGAACGATAAAGTTTTTATGAAGAAATTTGGGTAAAACAGGGCAGAAAAGGACATACATGTATGTATATCCATATATATAAATATATATATATATGGATGTATGGGTATATATATGGTTATAATGGGAATGGGATGACAAGAATGTACAGAGACAGAAATGGGCTTCAAAGTGGGGCGATTGTACAGAAAACTGTTTCGTTTTTCTCCATCTGCAATGGCAGAAAAGTGAATTATTCAGCTTGCTACTCCATTCCAAATGAAAAAGATGAATCATTTAAATCCTCCAAAAGATTCCCCCTTCTTTCAGCCCACAAGAAAAACAGACACGGTGAGAAATTGAAAGGAGCTAGGGGTTGTGATCCCTCCCCCTCCCCACCCTCCCCACTCCTCTCCCTCCAGCTTTTTGTAGTTTACTGTTGATATGTTTACAAAGATTCACACACCGACGCAAAGGGGACCGATTCACCCTGTCAGGCTTTGATTGCTCCGCCGGGGATCCTGAAAGCCTAACCACTCATGAGTATTTCATCCTCGTTTTGGAGTGAGGATCAGTCCTTTTCAAATCTGCATATAAGTTCTGGTGAATGAAGTCTCCCTTCCCTTCCTACTGTCACTTTACGCACCTTGAGGACAAAGTTTGCATGATTTTTTTTTTTTTGGAAAACCAAGGGGAGAGGAAATAAAAGGCAATCAGTTCCCACATTGGTCACTCATACTGCCCAAACACCCACAAATCTGCTGATTAAACGGTCGGGGAGCAGCACCGCAGAGACTCCCGCTCTGGGCTTTGTGTTCTCATTAAAGGTCATGATGCAAATAAGCTGGAGTTTTCAGCTGGAATGCACTTTTATACTGTGTGATGTTATACGATAGAGAAACGGATCATGTCAAAGATAACATTTGTTTTATAAGATGTCAGTGGGGAAAAAAAAAAAACTAAACATGTCTGACTGTATGTAAAAACATTTCAGATGTAAATACCACGTGATATTATTGCTGACAGAGTATATATATATAAAAAAAAAAGTTTAAAAAGAATAGGTGTCCAAATGGAGCACTGTTTGGGTCTACCTGTATGTACTGTAGATTAGAAGTTGAAACAACTGAGATGGACTGAAAACAACACTATGTACCCAACAGCTGTATATCGGTTTTGTCATGTGGTAGCTCTTGTCTTGATATGGACAAGGCGAGGATTTAATCATACATGTGGCCTCCGGCTGAGGCCCGTTGTGCAAAACAGTTCTTTGGTCACAGGAAGTCCCCGTGAAGAACCAAACTGATGGTGATCCTGTGGGTTTAGAGCCAAGTTCTCATTCAAAACAGGCATACAAAATCCCCCCTTCCCCTAAAATCAGTCTGCACCATTCTTTTCCAAAGGTAAAATAACACAATAAAAGTGGAATATGTAATGATTTGGCTATGCCTGAGAGATATGAAGTTTTTATGGATAGTTCCCTCTCTTTGGGAATTTAATAAACTGTACATTAGGGGAAAGTGGCTTCTTTCATCTTTCATGCATTTCAGGCAGTGCAACTCAAACACCAATTTCCTATTGCACTTCTGCTTTGCCTGAGGAAAATCTCTTAATTCCCCCCAAATAATGACTTTTCCCTGAAATAGTTATGTTAGAACGGAGTGGCTGACTTTGGTCAGGCCGTCTGTGATGCGCCATCAGTTTGGTCATCACTGGGTCACTGTAACGTTACAGTAAATAAAGATGGCTACTCTATTCTCCAGTTTGGTTCTCTGGTATCTTGTCCATTTTTCCCACTGCCAACGCTTAGTTCAGATGGAACTCACACACACCTGTTAACCCTCTAGCTGAGCTTCAGACACGTCCAGCCACTATCGGTGGACAAAAACAGCACAAGAACTGATGAGTGAGTGTCGGGGGGGCCCAGAACCTAAGGAGGACTTCACTTTCAGATTTTAAGGAAACCACAAATCCATCTGTGGTTGGCCTGTTTACATTTTTTGGCAGAATAAAATTCCGCTCTGAGTGTCTCTTCTTCTAGATGACTTTTTCTTCTTCTTTGTTGTTAATTCAGACTCTGTGTGTACAAACAGTCCAGACCATTTTGAATTTGTCCGAGCATAAACATGGAGGTTGAAGTCAACTCCCAAATTCCTCTAGGCGTGTTATTATAGCCTTTAATGCTTCATTTTAATGGTAAAGACATGCTAAAGGCTATTCGGAACAAAAGGAATCAGGTTTCATGGTTTAGAATGCTGCTGTACTGTAAGTTTTATCGGTCTTTCACATCAAGCGTTTTTACTTTATTCTGACATTTTCTCAACTGCAGATTGTTAATTCTGCAGTATTGAGTGTTTCCCAAACCTGATCCTCCAGGATCCCAGCCCTGCATGTTTTCCATGTTTCCTGCTCCACCCCTGATACAGAAGTGTTGCAGGATAAAAAAAAAATCCCAATATAGAATTCATTGCAACCACTTTGGAATCTTTGAGTTTGAACTCTTTCATGTGGTGAAAATATTGTTCTCCTGTAGCTCTCGGCTCAGCTCAGCCCTTCTGGGGAACTTTCTGACTCTCCAAACTGAGAGCAAACGGACTTCTGTCTACAGAAGATAATAACTGACCCATCCCGAGCACTTTACACAACCCCTCCTCAAAAATATCCCTTTAAGGCGTTGAAATTGTACAGGATGTTTTTAAAGTCTGAAATCTCACAGGCAGTCGGTGCAGGGAGATGAGCTCACATGCCCCCTGTTTCTGCTTTTTCTTTTATTATTAACGGGGCCAATAAGGCAGAAGATGAAACATGCAGATTGTTTTGTAAATCAGCACCTGAACCATGATGACCAGATTTTTTTAGACTGTCTTAATATGAGCGATGAGCTTGAGGAGCATTAACCAGATGTGGGTTCCCAGTTGTCCAGATGCCGGGGATGCCCATTATTAGCTGTTAATAGCTGCTTATCCTAATAACATTCTGACCAAACTCTACTGGGGCCTATGTCTTTCTGCCTATTTTATTTTTCTTATCAGCTCAAAGACCTATACAGAGTGTGCCGAGTGGGCTCGCTGATCTTTTGTATTTTTTTTACCTGAAAAACTGTCAGTAATGCTTCCTTTATTGATTAAAATAATATAATAAGAGCAGGATAGAGACAGTTCATATAGATTCTTAAAAAAAAAATTCTATCTTAATTTATTTTCTTTGTAAATTAAGCTGTAGTTTGCATCAGTAATGATGAGAGTATAATGTTTCATTCCCTTAGAATTGCTGACCCAAGCATTTTTGTAGAACGTGCAGTCTCCCTGACTCTTACACAGAGGCACTTAAGAAAAGAAAGAAAGAACATACTATTGTCAGTTCTTGCACAGTCTTTGCAGGAGCAATTGACACGCTTTACTAATGGCTGACCTTTCTCTCTTTTCTAATTATAAAGCTTATTGTGCTGTCTTGATTGATTCCAGGTGTCTCATCTGTGTTGATTCAGAGCTCTGCCCTCACTGATTGGTTAAAATTAAAGTGATGATTCTCTTGATTTGTCTTATTTTAGGGTTTCGGAGTACGCAGCCAGCTAAACCGCTCAACAGACCTGATTATCACACCTCCTGAGCCCGGCAAATTGGTGTAATCAAAATACTGATTAGCTGAATCGGTTGTTTTTTAGTGGAGTAAAGGCGCTGCTGTACCTACAGCACTCCACAACCCGTCCTCACTCCTCCAGCAGGCTCAGATACTCCAACAAATGAGAGCCGGCCCGTCGGGGTCATTTGTCAAGTCCTCCTCAGAAACAATCCTGGGTGCTGAGGATTGCAAAGTCCCACTCAATTACAACATCAGGGACCTTTAGTCTGTCGAAACGTAGCCTGAGCTGTGTCCTCAAGACTGAAAACAAGTCCACCCTGTTGGTTCTGCACCCCCCCACCCCCCCGTGACCTCATAGCTCCTGCACAATGTTGACACAATCTCACAACCGTGTACTGAAAAAGAGTGTATTTATTTCTGTTGTACTTTTCCGTTTTGGAAAATTTGAAGTAAAAAGAATTGTTTCAAAGAGAGTCAAAATGATGGCACTGTGTGTGAAATTTCTTAACAGTCAGACCTGCTGCTGCCTGTACCTGAAATTGCCTGCTTTTGTGTGCACGTGTGAGCTGTTTACGCCCGATACAGAGGAAGTGAGGGGTTGATGGTGCATACAAATGTGACAGCACTCTGTGAGGACGTGTCTGATAAACCTAAGTGGGGCGATGTGAGGTCAGTAATGGTGGACAGACAGAGAGAGTTCTGCAAAGTAATCGCTATTTTCCGACAGGTGAAAAACAAAAACAAAATCCCTGCTTGTGTACGGACAAAAGAAAAAAAAAAGAAAAAAGGGACATTCGGAACTCTGAAGCAGAGCAAATAGAATAAAACTGACAGCTGGATCCAAGTAGTCGAGGACCCTTCAACAACCTTTGCAGCTCTCCTGAATTCTGCTAACGTTTGTCCTCCTTGATGGATGTGGAAGATGTGCACCACTGCTGTGTGACTGAATAGCTAGTTAAAAAGATTTATTAGAATAATCAAATATGAAGGAGGGGATTATTGCTACATGATGATTTAGAGAATGATCGTGTTAGCCGGGTCTCCGCTTGATTACAATGATAATACCCGCCTCAAGTCAGGGAAAAGAGAGAAGCAGAGGGAGGAAGACGGGATAGAGAGAGCCGTATTAGCAGCTAATATGCAAGTCTGTTGCATTACATAAAATCGCATTTGTGAGTGGGTAAGAGCTGATGCTGCAGTCTGCCAATAGAAAAAAAAAAGACTATCTCAGTTAGTCTATGCACTGCTATAATTATGAGATTCTCAAAACTGACTTGCCCCCCTCCATGGAAGCAGAATTTTGTGTCCTAAGAGGTTAGGGATTCAAGTCGGAGGCATAACAGAGACTTAACTCGCTTTGACCACCACCAAAGTGATAAAGCCCATCGAGTTTCAGCCCACAGAATGCTGTTATCAACGCTCCGCTCCTGTATGTGCGTTTTATCGGCCTCCCTCAAGCATCAACACCGCAATGCAGCGAGATAGGTGAGATGTGCTGTCATGGCACTGTCAATGATTACAGCATGCATAATTGATCATAGCATAATGGCGGAGCCGGAGATGGAATGGGCTCTGTTATAGCCGCACACCTGGGACTGTCTGAACGTGCACGCTGTTGGAGGGCTGTGGGGCCCGCGTGCTGCAGGATTGCATCACAGGACACATGACTTAGTGGAAGTGTGTTTGTGAGTGTGTCTGAGTGTGTGTGCATGCACATGATAATTCAAGTACGTTGAAATTCCTCATTCCGTTTGAACCTGACTGACTCACTGGGTCCCTCTGGCTACCTGGCACATTGTGAGTGTGTTTTTCTGGGTGTGTGCTCCAATTTCTTCTACGAATGAGGCTTTGAAGGCACCTTTACACACCGGTGCAGAGTAAAGAAACGCAGCCCAGGGAGAGCCTAACTCCTCAGACTGGGGAACTTCTTTCCCCGTAGGTAAATGTCCAACTGGACCCGTATATTTCACACTTTCATTTGCTCTCCCCATAAAACCCTCTTCCACCATTTTATTCCCCACCCGATGCTCTCAAAGTTCAATTGTTCTCTCGAAGTGGAAAATTAAATCTTCATTAACAATCTTAATTGGACTTCGATCTCCTTTTTGCTGCCTGACAGCGAATCCATAGAGGAACGGGGTGGGGGGTGGGGGGGTTAGCTAGGGTTAGTTTTGGTGAGTGGCGGTGTCAGTGGGGGATCAGACGGAGTAATTAGCCAATAGGCAAATTACACAAGAGGTATTTACACTTTGGAGGCAGGGGACTGGATATAAGAAGTGGTTAATTAGAGTCTCCTGCTGGCTGATGTTGGACAGTGATAGAGTGATAGCCACATGTGTGTGTCTGTTAGCTAGCAAACTTTTTCCTTGGTATGGATGGAGAGAGGGCCTTTATTTATTAGTCATAAACCTTCACCGTTGCATCGCAATAGCCAAATGTCTTGTTTTCGGTGTTGCTTGAGGTGACATAATCCCTTATTGGGCCCTCATAAGCGTCAAGCATTTGCCTAATACCAACCACAAATCATTTAAACACACTGCTATGCATTGTCCTTGCTCTCTTTTCCACATTTGCATACACACTCCGGGTATTTCGCCTCTGCATTTCTGGGATTGGCTCCTGAATTAAGATGTTACATTGTGGCCCAATTAAAATGTTGCTTTGTGCTCCTGAAATGGGCTTCTCTTGTCAGGAAGTCTTTTCAGCTCTTCCAGCGAACGATGTCTTTGCTCGCTCTCTTTTGTAGCGAAACCCCATCCTATCAGAGAACATCGGAATCCCTCTGCGGTCCTCTTTTGTGGATTTCGATGAGCTGAGGGGCAGAGATTTTAGCCTCGGGATCCAACCCTGACACAGGAAGCACACAGGAGAAACAGATCAGCCCCGGCGTGTGTCCTCCAAAAACTGATTGCCTGTTTAGCTCCTTTTTATTTATTTTTTCCCTGCTACACATGGCAGCAGAATATTTCTGAATGGTGAAGGCAGATATTCATTTTGTTTATCTCCTCAGAGCGGTTCCCAGGGAGCCGTGCTGGTTGACCGCCTGGAGCAGGGTGATCATATCTGCAGTAATAATTTCTGAGGCAGCTGAAGACTCTGGAGAAAAGTCCATGAAAGCGGATGAGCGTGCACGTGCAAAGTGTGCACGCGGGGAGGTGACGGATTCTATTTACACAGCTGATCATTAGAGAGAGAGAGAAAAAAAAATCTGAGAACATGATAACCAATTACAAACACACAAACAGAGAGAGGGAGTTAAGTGCGTTCATTAGTGCTTTGTGTCAGATTGGTTAATTGTTCAATGAAGTGAGTAGAATAATAAGTTAAAGGGGGATGTTATGCCTAGGGGGAATTGTTCACAGGGATTCACTCTCATCAGCTGTGCCTCTTATAGTCCTGCATGGATCACAAAGTAACCAGTTTAGTTGAACCCAACTCAGCTGTGTTAACCTAAACCCCTCATTTCTAAGAACAGAACCCGTTTTTATAAACCAGGAGAGGCATGGGCATCACATTTACCCAGTTAGAGCATCATTTTGTTCTTTCTTTTGTGCTTCTAGGTCAGGAAATGTGCTCCCAGCTAGTTGTTCTTGATAGTTCGGATGATAATTCTCCTGTTCCAGGACTTCATTCAGGATAAAATCCTATATCTTTATTTATCTTTTTTCTTTCAAATGTAAAATAAATCCTGCGGGCCAAAACATACAAAGCAGCTTACATCTTTTAACCTTATACTTCAGAAGAGTCTGAGTTCTACTTTCCTTCACACTCTCTGCTAGAAGCTTTACGGTTGTTCAGATCGATATTCCTCTCTGACTCTGATATCCGTGTCGTGTATCATCTTTTTCAGCTCTTCATCCAAAGCGGAATGAGTTATTTACTTCTTGGCCTCTGTGATTGTTTAGCCTGCAGCACTTATCAGATGGAAATATTGAATGTGTCATAGGATCTCATCTAGAATTTTGATTTACAGTAAGCTAGCAAAAAGCATTTAACGCTGATGGGAATAGTTTTTTTTATATATTCAGTCTTATCCTGAAATAGATTAAGTTATTTCTACTCCGCAAATGCAAAGAAAGATAAGGCTTTATGAAGGCTGGTTTTATTTATCTAGAAACAGCCGACCAAACCCATTTACATAAGTGTGCGTGCTGCCTTTGTTCCGGCGCTCTGTTGAGCTGTGACATATCCGTCTCCTATCAGAGATCTTTAAAGCAACGGTCACCGTAACAGGACTCTGTGCGCTGTTCGTGGATTATATGGTCTCACTTTTGATTGTATTTGTCAGCGTGAAAAACCCACTGACCTGAAAGACGATGTGGAGTCACTCAAAAACACCCAAAAAAACTTCCATCCAGTGGGAAAAAAAAGTTTTGAAACACAAACAACAGTGTCCACTGAGCCCATCAGCAAAGGGTCAACTCATACGGTCAGTATGAGACATCCAAAGACTTTTTTTGTAGAGATGGAGTAGAGGGGAAGCTTATGGAAGGGCAACTGTTGATGCAGCACTTTACCAAACAGGCTTAATGTAGTCAAACAGAGCAAAGGATTTATTACTGGAAAACACATAAAAGCCTCCTGGTAGTTTGTAAAAAGGCACCTTGGTAACTCTCAAACTATAAAAAGTAAAATCCTTTGATCTGATGACTAAAAGATTAATCTATTTGGCCCCAATCCCCCGTCAGAGCTTGTGGAGAAGAAGCCGAACTGCGCGTGTTACCTTAAAGGGGACTCTTTTGTGCATATGCTCCACTGTCTGAAGTTAATACCGACTCAAAAGCTCCCGCTGCCCGGCCACATTGCTCTGAGTCCCAAAAATCTGAAAATGTGACTCTCAGTGAGCGGTTCAGACACGGAAAGGGGATTTCTGTGCCTTCACAAGGGTCACCCAGGCCATGTTCTCAGCGTTCAGCTTCAGATGGAGCTGCGTTCGCTGGGTGATTTTACAGTGATCCGAAGGCTGTTTGTCTTTGTTTTGGACGATCTGTGGGTGGGGTCGGGTGGATGTGAGCCTGTCCTCATGGGTGGATATTGGGTCTCAGCTCGCTGCACCTGTTGCTCATCAGCCTCATCACCAAAGCGGCTCTGAAGGAAACTACTTTTTGTGCCTGATTTCTGTCAGATTGTCAGTTTTTAGGCCGTAATGAGGCTGCTTTGAGACGCTTCCAAGCATCTTCTTGCGGGCCCAGAAGTGTCCGGTCACCTCTGTGCAGATATGCTCCTGTCAAAGAGTCTCTGGATTACTTAACTTAACATTCAGTTGAGTTCATTCAGTCCCAGATTTCCTGATATCGCTCTCTTGTAAGCTCACAACACAGTTAATGGTAAAGCCGTGTGACAGTGCAAACTGATGGAGGGACATGTCTTCTACTGTCACTTTGAACAAAGTATGCTATTGAAATTCCTTTAAAACATACCCAGTCTTGACGTTTTCTCCAAAGTTATCCTTTACATAAATGTTTCTTTTTTTTTTTTTTTGGGAACAGGATCATTTTTAAGGGAGTTTCAGAGCGGAGTGACTCATTCCCATGGAAAAAAACTGCAGTTGATATAAAGTGATATATGTGTGTCTGTCTGCGAGAGCATCTGCTCCTTTCAGACCTCCAGTGCATCTCGCATCCATGAAAATTCATTACAAACACAACTATGCCTCCAATCTGCCGTGATGACATAAATCAAGAGCCTTCTCTTTGGATTTGAAAGTAAAACCACAGTGGTTCAAACGTCTGGGGTGTGCACACAGCCCATTGGTTAGTGTGTGCTGCCCCCTGCTGGACTCAGAAACCAGGAGCTGCTGGACTCCCCTCCCTGATTATTCATTCTACCAATGTCCAGAACCCATCCCATTATGACCGGAGGGAGCACCCTTCACAGCTCATCGACTCATTACAGAGCTAACTCACTGCTTCAGAACTATCGCTCATAGTTTCACCTTTTGATCAATTCAAATTCTCCCGTCTGCCCAGGCCTGCGCGTCCACGGAATCAGAGGGCAGAACACATCTCAGAAAAAGCCAGAGTTTTAAAGGTCGGAGGAGGAATTAAACCTTCATGTTGGGAGATTAACGCAGCAGGGGAGCAGGCAGCAGAATGCTTCGTCTAAGTGATGCGTGGAATTTGAATTTGAGCGAATGGCTTGTTAACGTGATTCATTGCATTAATCAGATCGAACGTGACGGGAAGGGGTGATGCTTGTGGATCAATTAGAGGAAAGCTGGGATGATGCATTGGCCTTTATGATTGTTTTAGCTGCTTGTGTTCTCAAATGGGAAACATGCAATCACTATTAGCGTGTACAGTCTATACATTTCTGAATTTACAGATCATAGGTGCTTTGTCTGCTCTCTTTGGAAGACTAACGGGATTTTCCTCTGCTCACTAGTCTCAGAAGCTTCGATCACCTCCAAGCTCGTCCATCCATCCCTTAAACCTCGACTTCATGTCTCAGTCCACCATGATGCTCCACTTGAGCCACGCAACCACACATTTTGTTAGCGAAACAGAGCCTGGAGCTTTTGCACCTACACTGGCTTCTGCAGAATCAAAGTTGTTGCTCAAAGTGTGATGAAACGTTTTTTTTTTTATTTAATTCAGTTTAATCCTGAATAGCTTCAATGCCGCATAGGAGTCATGGGTTGTGTGTAGTACATGGACTTTTATACGGTTTTCTACAACATGTTGTGTATTGCCCGTTCTCCACACAACATGATTTTATTTTTCCTTCGGACTTCTTGCCTCAGAAGCCTCAGAGTCAGCGACAATTCCCTTTCATCCCTTTCCATCAATCTGCTCTGCTATCATCCTCTGCCTGCCTCCTACTTTTTGCCCCCTGGCTTGAAAATTATACAGAAAAGCTTCTTACGCCGTTGCCAAGCCTCAGTTTGTGCATTTGCTGCTGGAGGGGATCGTCAAAAGCCGAAAACTGGACCAAAGAAAGTGGCTGATTTCTCTTTGTGTGCCGTTTGGCTGCAGGATCTAGTTGTCTTTAATTATCTTAACTGTCTGCGTTCTGCTCACTGCTCTCCAGCTCCATTTCCCCCCTCATTAGACCATCGTATAGACCACAGCTGCTTTTTTCATTGCAGCTGTGAAAGATGGGCACACATTGCTGTCAATTAAATTAAGGGAGGGGATGAAGGAAATCCTGAATAAGCTGTGAGAGCTCAGGAGAAAAAGCATCACAGATGAATCAAATTGGAGCTGCAATTAAGTCGTAAATAATTGGAACAACGTTAAATCTTTTCGAAATGGACTGTAAGCTCTGTAAAAGTGGTGAAACGGGAAAGCCGTGGGATCTTTTGGTAATTCCAGACAATTGCTCAGCAACTTGATTCACTAATGGATACATATTTACTGTATTTATCAAGATTCATTTTCTTGATATTGCTCCATTGTTATTTTGAAAATGATAAAAATATATATATACTAGTACCTCAAGCTGCTGCCTTGACACTAAGACTGCAACTATTTTATTTTTGGGTTGGAAAATCATGACATTTAAACCCTGCTCATGTCATCAAGAGTTTAGGTAATACTGTGGATTTTTTTTCATGCAAAGAACTGAACATTGTGAGCTGTTGACTTTATTTTCACCTCACTACCTGCAGTCCTACAAAAGACAGCCTACACCTTTGTAACGGCATGTTTACTACAAAAGGTACACAAGGTCAAGGTTTTGACAGATGCAAGCAAAATTAATTTCTGTGAGTTAGTCACAGGTTTGTAAGCACGAAACAAGCCTCTTCCTCCAAAATCTGTCGAACCAAAAGGGTCAACCTCACAGTCTGTGGCTGGCTGGAGTGGCCAAAAGAGCAGCCATGACAGCACGATGTTTACCGGAGTATTTTACCTGAGAGGATCTCCTGCTGGCTGAAGACTCGCAGGTGTCTCAGTCTCTGATATTGCAGACTTTCTGTACCGAGGGTTGTGCAGATGGAGCCGGAGATGCAGCTGACCCCAGGAGAGCCACTGAAGGGCAGCTCACCTTGGTTGCATAATGAGGCAGAAATGCACAAGGAGGTGTTGGTAAAAATAACACACAGGAAAAAAAAGTCTTGCAGGAAAAAGCAAAGTAAGAAACTTCCGAGGGGAAATAAGAGGCATAATTGAATTTGTATATTTGGAGGAAAAGTTATGTGAAGGTTGTGTGAAGGTAACTCAAATTTGACATGGGTTGTAAAGAAAATGAGTACAATACTGTAAATTTAGATAGATAATTACATCTAGACACTAAGGTAAAAATAGAAAAAAAGTCAATAAAAAACAGAAGTACATTTCAGGTGTCTGGGTTTATTTTGACCATTGCTATCATTCTTTAATGCATAATTCTGTAAGTTATACAAATATCGTGACGTCCTCTTCGGCTGTGGCAATAAAGAATGTGAACATTGTTTTCTTTTAAAAAGCTATTGGTATTTTCTGGTGACCTTTTAACCAGTTCACCATGGACATTGAGATTTGACCAGAAATCCGATTTCCTGATGTTAAAACGTGTTAGCTTGTTGGCTTTGTGGATCACTTATCCTGGTTCTTGTGTGTTCAGATATCAATTTGGTCTCAACTCTTCACATGGAAGAAAAGCAAAAAAAGGAGCATGTCTTCTTTGAATCTGTTACTGTAGTAAATTACACAACAGCTCTTGATCATTTGAATGTGCTCTCGAGTGGCAAAAAGAGAGTAACAGAGTACAATCATGTCTGACGACGACACGTGAAATACCCTCTATCGGTCCCTCGAACAAACTCCCCACGAGGCTGATTTTGGAAAAAGTTATATCGACAAGACACTTGCAGAGCACATTCATGCTCCCAGTAGAATAAATCCTCACAATGCAAGCTTTTTTTTCCTCTGATTTTTCACAGAATTTCTTTTTATTTATGATTTTTTCTTCGTGTTTGTTGCATCTAGCATAATGGTACCTGAAGCATTCTTTTACAAATAACAGAGCTTGACTCTGAACATATCCATCCACCCATATGTGATTGATTGTACACACAATCAGGCTAATTCAAAGATACATTTTGTCCAGCTGGATCTAGGGAGGTATCACAACCCCCGTCTTTTCTTTGAAAGCCTACTGAATGAAGGTGTAAAATGAATTAAAACGAGTCTTTGAGAATGTAAGCTTTGAAAAACTTCAGAAATGTTTACCAAAGCTTAGAAATGGCCTTTATCATTGTCATTGGAGAATGTATACATTTTCTTTATTACATGTCTACCTATTACATGTCTACATGTCTAAAAAAACAACTCAAAAACCTGAAATCAAAGGACATTTGTCACTCATCCTTTTGTTTGTTTTGCTTCCCGCCCTTTATTGTGAAGTAATTTGATTTGGAGGCTGTGATCGATGAAAGGCTTTCTGCTAGTCCCATGCCTCCGCAGTGAGATATTGGTACCACCATTTTCAATAAGCGAGGGCCCAGCGTGGAGTCCACGGCGTATTCTAGAAACTCTGAAACAGTCGTGATGGATCATCCACCAGACTACCAATCCTTCTCCTAACATTTTCACTTTGATGCTCAAATAAGTGGAAAAAAGCTGTGCTGCATATGAATTTCTACCTTCGTAAATTATTAATCTTGTACAGAGTCTGAAACACCCGTGAGAAATATGTTGAGAAAACTTCACTGTCAGGGTTTATGAGCTTGTATCGAGAATATTTCTTTTTTTTCCCGAGCTAGAGTGAAATAATTTCCACGTAAGAACTGTAATTGAACCTTTTTTTTCCCCTTAGCTGGTGGATTGTGTAGCTTGTGAGGATATTTAGAAAAAAAAAAATTAATGTGCAATGATGTGGAAGATGACGGCTGGGTTGCATTTTCCTACTTTTCTCTTTTTCTGCCTGACCCTCATGATGAAACCACAATGTACCATGCTCTTTGTCAGAGACGAGCAAGCTTGAAGGACAGATCACAGCGGGAGTAAAAAAAAAAACAGCATCCTCAGGAAGAACACAAAAAACAAAGCACAGCGGATAGAAGACACCTTCCACCTCATATACTCCCACCCCTGTCCAAAAGTAGAGAGGTAAAGTAGAGGTTATAATCACTTACAGCTGTTAACAGCATTCTGTGTATCTATTTTTATTTTCGGTTTTACACTTATCTCTTCATTAACAGGCCAATCTTAGACTTTGATGTCAGCGAAGGCATTTTGCAACCTGGGTTCTGCAGCATGAAAGTTTTCTCAAAGAATATAAAGGTTTCCTGTCATTTACCTATTGAAACCTTTTCATAGCAGACAAATGCTGCTTTACCATTATCGTGGCAAGTCTTTTTTAGTTTTCGGCTAATTTAATAACTTCAAGCTTTACCAATGTCTTTTTTAAATGTATTATTTCTTATTATCGCTAACTTTATGTCTTATTTCTTCTGGTTCCATCCGTAACAAACAAGTGGTTTGGGAATCCATCTCTTTCCTTGGAAGGTTTCCACAGGCTTGGTATTGGATCTTTCTCAACATTTCCCTAAAAGGTAAAACAGGTGGAGCAGGTGTCAGAATGTGCTGAGAGGAGCAGGCCGGGCGGTTACGGGGGATCTTGCCGTTAAAAAAATGATGACGCTGATTGTTGTTGTTGTTGTTCTTTGAGTCAGGTCATGGTTCCCCTCCCTCTGGCACAGGATGGACTTTAATGAGCGTGTGAGATATCAAATGTGATGGCAAGGCATTTTCAGTCAAAGCAAGCTTCGGTTTCTCTTTGTGCAGAAACTGGAGCGTAGTGGAATCATATGTGTGTTTGCACCAGCAGAGTTTCACATGGTTCCATAAATGTTCTCACATCTTCTCACAGTAAATAACACAACAACTGCAAACATCAGCCCTGTGTGAGAAAGAGTTTGTTTTTGGTTCGACATTTGCCCGCCCAATTAACTTTTCATTTCAGCCCTAGTTCATTTCCAGACTCGGAACACGTATTCCGATCCTTGGATAACCAAACTGCATTCGACAGGATTTTTTTCCTGATGCAAGAGGGGCTGTGTTTGTCGCTGCAAATGAGCATCAGATTGCTCTGACTCCATCCCTCCCAGATCATTTTCAGCCAAACATGACTCATTTTTTGAGTCGTTCTTTTCATCCGAGGTTCCAGCCCTGCTGCCTCAGAGGGGGAGCAGATGGGCAGAGAGAGTGAATGTCTGGGTGAGTAAGCATCTCCCGGTGCCTCATATATGACCGAGTTGCCTCAGAAAGTGTTTTTCACCCAGCTTTCATTTAGTTTATAGTCCGGTCATCCATTACAGCTGAAGGCTCCTGACCAGTCGGGCTTCGTGAATGAATGGGATCTCGAGGAGATCAGGGAGAACAGGTTGGGTGGTTTGGGAACTTCTCTGCTTTTTTTTGTTTTGTTTTGTTTTTCTTCTCCACTCCGAGGCCTTCTGAACACACTGGAATGTTTTGCAGCCTGGTGTCAAGCACCTGGGATGAGAGTCAGAGACCATGATTATCATTCAGAAAAGGGTTAAGTGTACCCTTAAGACCCAGACTATGATGTAAGACGGGGAAAAGGGTGTCATCTTTTCTCTCCAGCATGTTGCCTTTGCACCCACAGACACTGGAGGAAAATTAATTTAAAGTTCAATAACTGCACTGTTTTTTTAGGGTTAAGGTTTGTTTACTGATATATTCTTATGTAAGGGAAAAAGTAAAACGGCGCTGATCAACAAGTCGTGTTTGCTTTTAATCCCATTGTGGATTTCAGAATTGGGATTAAATGCTCTTGTTTGTTTGCTATAAAGGCAGAGGGGATCTTTCCTCCTCAGATGCCGCTGGAAGGCTGACGTGCTAATAAGCCTACTGCAGCTGACCCGCCGCTGATCACATCACCACAAACTCAAATCCACCATCATTTGCCCACTCTTCCACTTCGGCTATTTTAAAACCATGCTTTTGAATTAAATTGGGTGCGCTCAACCATGGAACCCTCGAATTCTTACCCTTGAATCGAGCGTGAATGCAAATGCTGCCGTTAACAGCTCAACTCTAAATGGGGGACGCTTAAAAGCAGCATTTGACTTTTAAAACAAGTAGTCTCTTTCCACTTCTTATTTTTTTAATCACAGGATCCCCTGTTAGCCCCGTCTGCCACAGGCACACTCTCGTCATCCGGAGTGCAACGGCAGCCGTGGTTAAATACATTTTATTTAAAAACTCCAATTTTTTACAGAAAATTGCACATTTGAAAGAATTTGCAATGAAAACACCTCCTAATTCAGTGAGTGGGTTCTCATGGGAATGAATACTGGGCTGATCTGTAGCTTTCATTGGCCTTGCTGTTTATTTGACTTCACTCTGTGCACTGTTTAGTATTTTAAATATGGGATTATTCAATGGTAAATGTTTAATAGTGAGAGTGCTTTTCAAGTAGAGGAATTTAAAGTGAAATATAATAAAGTCCCATGGCAGTGTAATGTAAAAAAAAAAAGCTAGCTCTTTGCTGTGCACTTGGTTGAGGACTTGGATGACTGATCTAGCCTTTAATTGGACGGGGCTCCGATATCTAAAACAAAAAAGTCAGAGTTGTATCACTGATCGATCATTTGTTCATTAAATGTTGGTTTATTTTCTTGATTTCCTCAGCAAGATCCTTTTTAAATTGGCTTTGTATGAACTGGACAGACTTGGACAATTGCCTTGACTTGAATTTAATTGGCTTGACTTGGATGCATCTTTGAACTTCTTGAGATGACATTTTTTTAATAATTTGGCGCTGCATGAAAAACAACTGAATTTGATTTAATTGAATTCCATGTAATACACGAAGAGAAATACCTTAAGGGCATGCTTGTGCATTAACAACTTTTTAATTGATTGTGCAGACGGTAAATTTAATGGAAGCTGACAATTGCCAGTAATTGGCTGACTGATTTTACATAAATATTGGCCGTTTAGTTTTCATTTTGATGTGTTTTTCTCTGTTTGTAAGATGAATTGTCGGTTGGAATCACACTCAGGCTGCTGTCCAAGGCTGTTTGATTTAACAGATGTGGCAGATCAGACAATAACTCTCTAAACAGAGTCTGGGAAACAGCATATGCTTATTGCAACTTTGGAGATCATCAAATATAAACCGCTTTAATATGTCAGTTGTGTAAGTGTAGCCGAAATGGCCTCTGATCTCTGTGACCCGGGGTGGAGTGTGAATACAAATGGCAGATTTCACCCCAACCAACTTCATTTAAAGTAATGAGATGCAGATTAGATCATAACCCTATTTTTTCGACAATAGTCAGAAACGGCCTGGGCCTTTGACATATTAGTGGTTTGTATTTCCTCGGACAAAATACATAAAATGCTATTATTATCCAGTTGACTGCAGCATCAACTGTAGGCAGGAGTACAGAGAGAGTGTGCAGAGGCCGGATGCATCCATTCGGTATGGTTTTCAGAACGCTGCTCCATCTGCAAGAGCCTGGCAGCTGAGATAAAGTGCTAGGAGTGCAGATTTACTCGGAAGTGCTATCGACTCTCTTCCAGGGAAAGAAGTTAATGTTTGTCCAAGAATCGATAGATGTGGCATCATGCCTCCGCTCTGAAATAAAGACTCAGGGAGGGATTGCTACTGCAATGAGACAAGAAAACGTGCTAATGTGGAAAATGCTGGGGCAGCTTTTAGTATGTGGCTGGGTTGCTCCTTAAAAATATAATTTCCCAATCATTTCATTTGGTGAGACAGTAAACGAGGATACGTGTCCTCGTTTAGACACTTTTCTTTTTGGCAAGGCAAGATTCTTTATTTGAGATAACATCAACTTTAATCGAATGAATACATGTTTAGTTCTGAAAAGGGAACTGTTCAATTTATTTTGTTTCTTTTAAGGTTTGACTTTGCTGTGCTAGTAGGGATTTTAATGCATGATTATTTTAACTTAAATGATCAGGTTATCTTTATTGCTCTGTTTTTTGCTTTTAAGCGCTGATTAAATTCTTCTTTGAGCTTTAGTTTTCTGTTCGTTCCACAGATTCTGGTCAGTATTTTACAGTCCCCTTTGGCCTCTGGTTTAGTTTAAATTCTCTTATTCTGGTCATTACTCCTAGATATCCTCAGTGGTCTTAGTCTCGTCTCTTGGTCTCCTTGCACGCCTTTCTCCTGTTATCCACTCACCTGCTGTCATTAAACTCCTGAGTCCTTGCAGTATTTATAGCTCCCGGGTCGTCTCGGCCTGTTGTAATTATCCCCATGGTTATCCTTACTGCTTTTCCACATGGTCGGTTATGCGTGCAGAAATCCTATTCTCTTTTATTGTTACATTGATTTCATTTTCAAACAAGAATTTCCCCATCTGTCTGCTTCCTCTGTCTGCCATTAGAGTCCACAGCTTTCATGTCCTCCACCGTGGATTCCATCAGCTCTGACCAGTCTGAAAACACACTGAACCCAGTGGAAATCTGCCAATCTCTCTCTACTTTCCTACACTTCTTTAAAATGTCAGATTGCACCCATATTCAGCCCAGATCTTGCCGCAGCTGCACCAGAACTTTATTACCCTTCCACCTCTCCTGCTTTGAACTGCATTAGCATTTAGATTTGTATGGTTTCAGGATGTTTTCCCTCTATCGCTTCATGTTCATCCAAATATTTGGAATTTTAAGCCCACCCGTAGGGCTTCTGAACTTACAGCTGACCTTTATATAAATTTGCCACAGATATTTCAGAGCCGTAAAATGAAACCCAAACCGGTGGTAAAAATTACGGCCCCCCCCCCCCCCCCCCGATGCAACTGTGGTCACTAAAACTCTCCTCCTCGATTTGGTTCGGGCTGGGTGATATATCTCTTCTGTTACGTCTGAGAACTCGAAGAAAGCCAGAAAAAGGACGGTGAAAACCTTTAGGTGTTATGTCCGATCAATCCTCTTTTGGGGCTTTTTGGTGTGTGACATTAACAGATCAGTGGAGTGATGAAATAGCGAAAGAGCTCAGCTCACGCTGCCGTCCACTCCCCAGTTCTGAAAAGTGATCCGCCATGTTGCTCCTAACAGCCCGCCAACTCACTGGCTGTATTTAGTTTTTTTTTTTTTTTTCTTGAGGCATAAAATGCAAGAAAGTGATGAATCAGAGAAAATAAGTCGTAGTAACAACAGAAGCCCCAACAGAGGGGGGGGGGGGGCTCCATCTGCACGGAGGCTCGTTTAGCAAGCGGCTGCTATCTGAAGCAGTCACTGCTCTGAAGGTCAGCTTTAAAATTTATGCTCCCAGGAGGGCCTAAGTAGAGATGACAAATGATTCAGGGCAGCTGTAAAAATGTGGGTGTAAAAGCAGAGATCGCAGGGGCAACAGTTTCAGACCTTTTACTAACATTCAGCAGTCCATCAAATCCCCAAAAGTCCCTTTTTTTGCTCCATCTCATCAGCTTACAGATAGCTGACAGCAGAATAAATTTAGAATCAAAGTTTATTTTTTCTTTACTAAAGGCTCATCTTAATTTTCAGAGTTATTTCAGAACAGATATGAAGAGTTTACCTTTGTGTTGCATCATCTGTTGTGTAGAAAATTGTTTGCTTTCTTACTTGACATTGATTTAAGCCGCTCAACAATTCAAAGACAGCTTTGATGTGTTTTTTTGTTTTGTTCCGTTAGGCAGAAAATGTATTTAAGTGAACAACATGAGTTTAAATGGAAATTTTGAGCATCACAAAGATGAAAATTAAATAGATGTCGGGTCAGACAATGTGTGCCCCCAAACTTTTCAGCATTAATGATGCCCTCACACTTATGCCAACCCGAGCCAGCAGGATTATAATAATAAAGATGATTTGTAAAATGATTTGTAAAATCTCACAAATCGGGTGTATTGGAGTCTGGTCCCAAATCCAGACTCTGAGTTACACTTGAAGTCGAAAAAAAACCCTCTGATTTATTAAAAACCAAAAAGAAAACACAGCCAAGGTACACCATCAAAAATTAAACAAAAAGATCAACAAGAAAAAAACAAGAAAAAACGACAACCAAAGTACTGACAAAAACTGGCCAGAAGCAAGAACATGTGGGAAAACAAAACCAGGAAGCAAAACCCCATAAAGTCAGAACAACAGAAACGTGATTAGTGAGTACAGCTCAGGGTGATAAATGCTGGTGAAGGCAGTGCAGCTAATAATCCGACCAGTTCTGAGTGATAAATAAATGAAGACAGCAGAACTGAGGCAAGACAGGACTAACCCAAAGTGTAAGCTCACAAAACAAAACATAGCTTCTTTTTTTTTTAAAGAAAATAAAAGAAAAAGAAAGAAAAATTTGGTGTTTTGGTTGTGGGTCCTGAGCAGAAGGTAAATTCAAAATGTCCTCTGTCTGAGATAAATCCCTCAGATTGGGCGTTGATTAAAACGTATTTCAAACTGCAAAGAACAGTGTTGTTAAGTGACTTTCTCTCTCTCTGGGAACTTTATTGTCCTCTCTTACAGCATCCATGGCAATTATGAGCACAATTATCCAGCTGGCCAATCCGTGCACATTACTGCTGTGAACAGTCAAGTTAAAAACAAGAGACATGGGAATATTGCTCATTTGCTAACAACGGTTACTTTTACTGGTAACTGGCTCCATTTATGATTTCTGTAATTCTGCTACTAACTCTGTGACATTACAGAAATAACTGGGAACAGGAATTCTTTGTTAAAGTTTTGTGTCCCATACTGTTGACAGCTGGTGCATTGCCCGGGATAAAGAGAACAGGCAATATGCAGCAACAAAACAAATCCACACGCAATGTGGGAAACTGTTGCAAGGGCCTCTCAACCAAGCAGCAGCATCTGACTTTCCAAAGAAGACCGTTCCATATAATGCACCTAAATCTATGAATTCTTGAATAATTTGAATTTTGACATAACTGACACAAGTGAAAAACGGTGTTTTCTCAGAAACTTAACAGTGTTCGGAGACATGTCACAAAGTTTAAGCTCTATTTGCAACAACATGCTCCAAACAGCTGGATGGTGGCTGTTAACGATTGTGTTACATCAGGCTGTTTTTTGTTTTTAAGTGGCGCATTGAGGGCACTAACGTTTGCAGTTCTTCAGAAGAACCAGCCTCCACTCTCGCCCAGCATAAGCTGCTTGTTGTTTAATTTTTCAGTAGGAGACATCACACTTTTCTGTGTCGCCATTGGGATTCATACACAATGAAGCCTGGGGTCGTACTGCTGATCCCACAACGTTGGCATCGAGTCCGATCTTTGATTTTTCCAGCTTGTGTCATTGTAGAAAACTATTGGTCTCTTTGAGTAGACATTAAGCCCCGCCCCCTCGTTTTGTCTCTGTGTGGCCCTGTGATGGACTGGAGACCTACACAGGGTGTACCCTGCCCCTTCAGCCCCCCCACTACCATACTAGGAGTAAGCAGCATGGATAGTGGATGGCTGGAGTTGGCCTCAGTGGTGGTAGAAGTAGTAATTTGAGAATTCCAGCAGGGGGCGCACAGAACTGGAGAGTGGACACTTAAGTTCCCCTCTTGTAGGTCTCATTACCCTCATAATATTGTTTCATGTGTGCACATAAAGAAAGTCATAGAAGTCATAGGCAGCTGGGTACCAGGTTCTTTTGACACATCTCTTTCTACATAGCCTCCTGAGACCCAAAGAAAAAAAGTGTCTTCAAATTTCTTTTTTGTTGTGATTTTCCATGTATTTGGACCTAAAAAAGAACTTTACAATTTACATTTTTAAGAAAATATTTTTAATTTTAATTTCAAAGCATGTCCACTGTGGAGGACAACAGGACGATTTGCATGGGAAAATAGAACAGGTTTTAGATAATTAAATAATAAAAAAGAAGATGTCTTGAAAGGGATATTTACCTAAGAACTCTTAGGGAAAAAGTAAAGTTCCCAGCATGCAAACCTATCACATGTCACATCACTGGAAAGCCCAGGATGTCATCTACAGAACGCTATAGGGCTTGATAGGGTAACTCCAGATACTTAGGGGGGGTACAGGTGGACAAAATGTCCACTATAATGGACATAAATGAATGGGCCGGGTCTCAGGAGGATAGTTTAATTTCTACATATGACTGGACGAAATTAACATTCTGCAAATAGGCTGAATCTTTTTCTTGTTATGTCTTTTTGACTCAGATGTATTTGTGTTGATATAAGACGAGAAAGATCCATTAGGGATCCACACAGCAGCATTTGAGCTTGAACCCTGGATCCAGAAGGGGATCTTGCTCAGGGAAATCTTCCTCTAGGTGCTCTTGAACCAATGTGCCTTTATCTATGCTGGTGGCATTATTATTTAAATGCAGCTCCTGGTGAGAATCTAAAGGTTTCACACATCCAAAAGGGGTTTCTGTCAATGATAAAAAGATCCGATAACTTAATAATTAATACGTTTCTCAATATTATTCCCCTTTTTAAAGATTTGGTTGACCTCATAGCGTTGGCTCATGTTTGCAAAGGTGCTAGCATGTGCATTAATGTTGTAAACTGCTGTATGCATGCATAAATGAAACGTTCAGAAGGATTTGTATTTCTTTGGTGAAGCCCTGTTCCTTTATGTGTCCTGTCCTATGAATATTTTAGGCCATAAAGTGAAAGGGAAAGCAGAAATAAATCACCTGTAGTTCTAAAATCCATCTTTTAGATGTTTGCTGTATTCGCCCAGATGAGGGCAGTGCTCTACAGCTCTTGCTGCTCAGCCCTCAGAGTGTGTGTTTCTGTAGAATATCATTCATGCCGAGGACAAACCTGCCGGAGGTGAACATTGGGAATGGATCGAAGGCCTGCTCTCAAACGTCATCTTGAATTACTGCGAACATAAAGTAGAACGGTCTAATAAATGGGGCTTCGGTTTATATCCACTGTGTTGTTAACCAGCGGGAAATGGCCCATCGAGAGCGCTCTGACACAGTCTTCCATATCATTCACACACAGATGCATGCTTTTGGAAGATTTTTCTAACCCTCCTCGAATCCTAACCCACCTTATTGTCCTTTCTTTCCCTCCCTCAACACGTCCTCTGGTGGTATGTGGATCATATATGTAGAATTAGCCTCTGCTAAATGACGCCAGGCATCTGCAGAAGTAGAAGCAAAGACTCCTCGTGATTGGCCGCCCTCTCTTTTCATGTCTGCTTTGCTGTCTCATGGCAGAAGCTTCTTTATTCCTGCAGTGCTTTATGTAAGCGGGCTCATGCACGTACAGTAGACAGACTAATTGAGAGCATATTGAGCATCTCAACTCCCACGTATCTGGGAGATGCCACGCTGATAAATAAATAATGGCTCATCCTTTCAAGTGCACTCTTGAACAGAGCTGAAGTTTTGACCCGATGAAACCGGGAGACACCCCCATACTATAAGTCTCTTATTCAAGCCTCATGCACTCCGCTTTTCTCTTTCAGTGCTCCCAGCTCCTTC
The DNA here is from genome assembly GCA_013363375.1 of Menidia beryllina. Taxonomy (NCBI): domain Eukaryota; kingdom Metazoa; phylum Chordata; class Actinopteri; order Atheriniformes; family Atherinopsidae; genus Menidia; species Menidia beryllina. The sequence goes on along the minus strand of JABUIW010000154.1, from coordinate 1,595,545 downwards.
TCTATTAGCCATAATGCCCCCCACTGGGTGCTCTTTCATCAGAGTGAAGTATCAATGAGACACAAACACAAAGGTCTCTCATAGGCCGGCCAAAATCTACAGAGAAGCATGCGCTGATACAGCAGACCGGGCACCTTTGTTGCGTGGATCCAGGGCCCTGTGCGGCCATTTTTTGGAGCTCCAGAGACAGCTGCACCCACTCATTGTGTCTTTGTGAACAGATTGATCATATTAAGATGTGATATCTTGGACTAAAAGAGTTAAAGATCCTGTTCAGAGTGTGGTATCTGAGTGGAACAGCTGATCCGTGCTGCATTAGGAGTGGAGCCGGCGAGCAGGAGCCAATCAGAAGAGAGGGTGAATCATACATCATTGTTACTCTCAGCTTGAACTTCAACCTGGCCGCGCAATTTTCCATCCCAAATCCTATCACAGCCGTGAGTGCCGGTCTCACGACTCTGTGGAGAAAGCCCGTGAAGGAAAGTATATGATGTATCGTTCTATTTCCTCAGTGTCCTCACGTCATTACAGAAACGTTGCCATGAAAACACATTCATCAGATGGAACAAATCAGCCTTCTGCTGACATAACAAAACCATTACTCTGAGAACTAATGCTCATACATTCTTCAAATAGGTATTTACTTATTTTCAGACACAGCTGACGTTTCATCAGGATCAGATCAGTCCCTGAAATGCTACCATCAAATCCACCACAATTTTCAAAATGAATTAAAGGATGGATTTAAGACCTGTTAATTTGGGTGGAAAAATTTTTAAACTTTACTTTCTGTCCTTAAAATGTTCTTGATTTTTGTTTTTAATGCCTGGTGTTCTTGGCAAATCAATTAAATAAATAATGCTCTTTTTTATTATTCCTAGCTCTTTCAGATTAGTATCTAATTTGATCATTAGACTAACATGGGATTTGGTTCATTGTGGTTCTTTAGGGAGGAAACATTCCCTTTGTTGTTTCATTTGTACTGTTATTTTTTTTTTGCTTTTGTGAACCTCAAAATTGATGTTGGATTATACAGGTAACTTTTTGAGATTAAATTTAGGATTTCTTGTTTAAATGTTATGTTCATTGAAACAAGAAACAGCTAACTATGGGCTAGGTGGGCTATTTAATGACCAAGTATGAGTAATTAAATATGCTGTTGCAATCAGAGCTAAACAGCTTTTTTTAAATTAATTTCTTTAGGATTCAGAACATTTTTAAATTTCATATAACTTTTTCCAGAGTGTGGGTTAGGGTTAGCCTACCAGCTAACTATACTATTAAGATCATTACTAAAAAGGATGACCAACTACAGAGACTTTCAGCTAGTAGACTTGAATGCCTAAACCTAACCACATACTTTGGACTTACTATGACCATAAGTGGGTTGGAGTCAGCTGCACAATCATGATGGTTGAAGTTAGAAAAATGTAGACGTGGAGCATATCCATCAATATTTGCACCAGTGAGGTCTTGCTTGAAGGGTCAAAAAATGAAACTAAATTAAGCCACTCCGACTTGCTCCTTTTGTGGAATTTGTCTTAATACAAACCATCGACTGTCAGTGGGATTGTCAGAGTTTTTCATTTCGCACCAGGAGAGGAAACGCCACCCCCAGCCTGATGAGAACCGCATGGCAGGAGAAAACTGGGCTTTAGGAGCACATGTCCACCTCAAAGTCTAAATGCGGCTGGAGGTATGAAAGCCTGATTTAGCTTTTTGCAGCTTTAATATTAAACTCATACCCTTTAATTGTTTATCGGGCAACTGGGGCTCTTTGAAATCCATTCATTATATGAGAGAAATTAGGCAAATGTAACCCCCAACACTAATGAAAACAATAAAAATCCAGTGCAATCTTTAGGGAGGTTGCTTACAGCTTCCTGTCATCACTGGAAGATTCTGTTAATCAGGATTCATCCATATTCCTAAAGAGTGAGACTCCCAGTTCAGATTCTCTGTTGTGTTTGATTATGTATTGATTAACTATTTTCATCCTAAATTTCCTTTGTAGAGGTATGGGTTCACTATCTAATCCTTCAGAGGACTACATCAAATGAAATCTCCATTGGTCAATACCTGAGTATTCAGAACAGAGAATCCCTTTTGCCTGACTGGTCTAAAATACCAATAATTATTCTCCATATCAATTGGAATGTAATGTAGACGTGTATATAAACAAAGATTACAATGCCAAAGTGCACAATCTGAAGAGTTAATTCAGGACGTCTCTGTGTCGGAGAATCTGCCTCCAAATTCCAAATCATTTTGTTAGATCCAAAGGCGATGAACGCGGATTGAAGCCCTTCCAACCTCCCACCTCCACCAATCTCACCCCTCCCTCTCTCTCTCTCTCTCTCCCTCTCTCTCTCCCTCCTTCCCTCTCCCTCTCCTGCTCCTCTGGCTGGTTGCTTGTATCGGTGGCGCTCTCCGGGCTCGTCAGTGCGCACCGCGGCGTCTCCTCACGCTTCCCCGTGCGGACTGTCGCTGCGACCGGAGCAGACACCTGCTGACGCCGGAGGGGGGGGGGGGGGGGCTGGGGGGAAGGAGAAGCGGGGGGGGGAAAGAAGTGGGGTAGGCGGACCTGAGGGGGACGTTTAAGGAGCAGCGGCCGGAAGGGCGCACGATGGCCGCAAAGGACGCCACGCCGTTGGGCTTCGTGAACGTCAGCAGGGAAATGACAGGTGAGTTTCCCACGACTTTCTGATTCCTCTTTTTCCAGGGGATCTGGGGGGGGGGGGGGGGGGGGAGGCTTCTTTTTTTTGCACCCCCCCCCCCTGATTGGGGAAGTGGCATGCAGCAGGACGCGTTTGTTTTGGCTTTCTGGTCCCAGACGCTCTTTAAAAACGGGCACGCGTTGGATTTGAGGGTCGCTGTCATCAGGTAATGTCTCCAAACACGCGCACCGGAAGTAACGACTCCCACATCTCGTGCGGGGCTGCTGTCCCGTTTGTTTCACCCCGGGACTGTCCACTTTGGAAATGATTTGTCGTTTGGAGACTGGCGCAAAAAACCCCAGAGCCGCACTTATTGGGCGCCTGGTTATTTTTAAACCGACTGCGCGCGCTCTCGGACGCGCGCACGTCGGGAGTTTTTTAATTCCCTGATTTGTTTTATCCCCCCGCGCGCGCGTGTGAGTGGGAGTTGAGATGTGACCGGCTTGCACGCGGGGCTGAGCTTTTGAGCTGCTGAGGGGGGAATCGGCCGCGCGCCGCGGCGCGCGTGGACCCTCAGCGCGTCCACCGAGCTGCGCCTCTCATCCCAATTATCATGACGCGTCCCGCTGCTGACCAGCTGGGCTTTGTCCAGCCCCCCTTCTGTCCGGGCCGGCCTGGAGCAGCAGGGGGCATTAGGCCTCTTAACGTATATACCTGCCAGTTTAGGACTATTGAGGGGGGGTAAGGGGGGGCCAGGGGCACGGAGCTGAGGAAAAAGTGAGTGGAGGTATG
>JABUIW010000154.1:1581547-1591696 GCA_013363375.1 Menidia beryllina | reverse complement strand
GCCTTAGTGTTTGCATCGTGGAAATGATTATTGTTCCACAACATGAGCACGTGTTCTGATTGGCATCCAGATCCAAACGGGATACTGATTCTGTGACGTGTTTTAGTGGCACGGTCTCCTAAAAAGCAACACCTGCTGGTGTCCTAAATCCAAGTCTTAACACTCCGCTGTTCAGCTTACCTTTCTATTAAGTCACTGTCAAGGCACTTTACACTGACAGAGGAAAACGTAGAGCTACAGATCCAAGCATAGTAACTTTTCTTTGCAGCTGATTCACTCCACCTCATCACATCCTGTAAAGCTGAGAAAAACAGCAAAAAGTCACACACTGGGTGAACTGTCTGACGCTTTGGAAAATTCCCTTTAAAGTTACTCATTCCCACTTTGGGGCCATTTTTTTTTAAAATGAAACCTGTGTGGCATGCTTTGGTAAAAATACCAGAAAGATACAATACTGAACTTCCTTTTTTATTACATGCAAATGTTTATGTGATGCAGATTTCCCTCAAACTCCTTTTGAAGACGTTCATTTTACTCTGCTAAAGGCTAATCATCAACACTGTGAACTAATCCCTCCTTTAGAAATAATCTAGTCATGCATCGGACTGGTCACAGTTTTTAAACATTCACCGTAGACTTTAAGGCTGAGGTTGTCGGTCTACTGGCCAGCAGATGGACTCAGCCTGTCCAAAGCCTCATCATTATTCTCTCTTCACCTTTTGCTCAATTCACAGAGGCTTAGCTGTTAGTCTCTGTCTCTGTGTGTGTTTTTCTTGCTAAGAACGGCTGCTCAGAGTAAATTTAACTGAAGTTTAGCGTTAAAAAAGGCTGGGTGCAAAGCTCGGCTCATTGCTTTCTTAAGTAAAGCAAACGATTGGCTTCTGATGTGGAAGTCATGTTAACGGCAAATAATCAAAAGAGAAGAGTTTCAACTCAGGGATTGTTGCAGGATTTGAAGTTGAGTAAATGGATATTTCCAAGCTGACAATGGGATGATACACACCCCTTTCAAACAAACTGCCAGGGATTGGTTTAGTTAGTTTTTAAGTTGGTAGGAACCAAATACGTGCTCTCATAGCTAATGCCACCTGATCACAGAGATTTTTAAACATTATGTGGAACCCATTTTATTGCTACACAGTACCTACTGGAGCATTTAGTTCATTGATTTAATCCATAGGCCAATATATTTCCCCATTTTCCATTAATTTGCTCTTTCAGGCTCATTTAGTGTATAAAGCAGAAAATGATAGCTTTATTATTTGAATTGTGCGTAGCTATATCCTCACCCCACATGACCCAAAAAGGGGAGAGCGGAGTAAAAACCACTCAGATTTTGTTATGATTTATGGTAGCATTTTTTAGACATAAGAAAATGAAAATAAAATGTTTAATCCCCCCCCCCCATTTATTATCAGGCCTAATGGATTTTTCCCTTGAAAGCTTTTTGCTGCATTTTCTCCTCATCTCAGGGCAGACCTGTTTCTACATTGTGTTTACACTTTCTAATTAACTCTCCTTTGCTTTTATTTTTTTTCTCAGAGAGCATCAGGAAGGTGCTGGACAAACAGGCCATTAAATTTGTGCGAGCCATCAAGCAGGAGACAAGAAGCGGCAAATCAGAGGACAGAATCCTGGTGAGAGCTGCTAACCCCCCCCCCCCCCCCTCCCCTCATTACGGTGCTGTTGTGCCAGGTCACCTGAGAATGCTCCTAATAAAGCGAAACAGGGTTTATGTTGGAGTTGTTAAGAGTGAAAGGGCGAGGCGCTGGCTGGTTACAGTCGAGGAAAACCACCAACCTGAAAGAGTCCCGAGAAGAGGGAGATTACTCTTTGTGAGACGTCCAACAGACGTGTAGTAAATCTGGCTTTGGGACAGATGCTGTCTAAGCAGAGCAAAGTGGACACCATGCCGTGGCCTACTGAGTCCGTCTTTGGGCTTTATTAGATGTGGCAGGATGGCCTTAATGCCACTGGCGACAGTGTGTGTGTTTGTGTGTGTGTGTGTGTCTGGCCTGACACTGTGAACAGGGCGTATATCGTACTGTATTTTAGAATTTTTTATTTGATTTTTCTCCCTGAAAAAGAAGCCGCTGTGTGTGCGTTTGTGTGTGTGTGTGTGTGTGCCAGAGGGTGTGTGGGCAGCCTGCGATGTGTTGGAGGAGCTCGTGCCGGCCAGGGCCGCCGTTGTTCAAGAGAAACGGTCAGTTAGTCAGCCACACGAGTGACCGATCAGTTACTGGCCTGGCGTTGCTATGCACAGGGATTGAGCTGGCTGAAGCCGGAGAGAAAGATGCACAGATAGGCGAATCGAAACTATGAATCTGTACTTTTTCTCCATTTCCCATCTCTGCCATTATTTCTCCTCCATCTATCTCCAGTGTTAGCCCTCCACCCCCCCTTATTTTTGTCATCTCCTCTTTGTTTCCTCTCTCCCTCCCTCCTTATCTGTCCATCTCGATTATTCTCCCCCCCATCATCACCCTCCTCCTCCTCCTCCTCCTCCTCCTCCTCTTCCTCCTCCAGCCACGCCGGCCTCCTCTCACTTTCACCGCCTCCCCCCTCCCTGCCCTTCCCCTCTTCCCTCCGTCTTCGCTCAAACCTGTAAAAGTGTATTGAGCTCCTCTTTCCATCAGAAGCAATTCAATTAGGCCGTTGCCTTACAAGAATTTTTTTTATTATTTTTTTAATGCTATCCAAATGGGCCCTGGCTGCTCGTGCTGCTGCAACCACTCCGGGATATTTCAGGGGAAGGCGACGGGAGGGGGGCTAGATATGGACAAATCTGCATTTATTTCAATTTGTTTTCAAGGTCTTCCCCCTTTTTTAAATAAAAAAAAAAAGTAAAGTAACCTTTTCGCTCTAATGGGTGCATTAGCCTGGATGAAGAAAGGGTGAAAAGACATCTTTGGGAAGAAAGGAGTGTTACAGTTTTTCTGGGTTGTCCACAAAAAAATGTTCAGTCATGCTTGAAAATGTCACACGTGAAAGTTCCCATGTTTTCCCGATGTCTATTTTCTGGAGACAGTTTAGTCTCAAACGGTTTCTCAGCCTGAAGCTTTAGGAAGGGCCGTCTCTTCTCTACCTTTATCCACGTGGATCTCTTTGTCTGAATTACACCGTTTAATCACTTTCATCTTGGGTTTATTTGCTTTGTGGAACAAAATGGTTACTCATTTCTTTGTTTTTTTTACCTTTTGCATTTTCTCCTCGGTCCCTTTTTTTCCCCCTCTGGAGATTTCTGATAGCCGACTGTCTGTGTTTGTTGACTGTACCAGCCATCATGCGGTGACACATAACACACACACACACGGCGTGGATTTCACCCCCACACCCCTCTCAGACAGACTCTCGGAGGGCTCAGCGTGGCATCCAAACGACACCCTGGGCAGTGTGTTGGGAGGCGTCCGCTTGTGTGTTTCTGTCATGCTCAAACACGCTCGTGCACGCAGTGGAGTTTGTGTAGGAGGCGCACACGCAGATAAACGGGGCTCATGTATCAAAACTCACACACACACACACACACAAATGCACTCTCCATTATTAGATTAACCTATTTGGAGATTAGAGGCAACTTGGAAAACAAAGCATCTTCAAAGGCAGAGAGAGAGAGAGAGAGAAGTGGGTGAATATGATGGAATAAGAAGAGAGGGCATCCCAGTAAAGGGAAGGGAGTGAAGGGGAGAGAGGGGAGAGAAATCTCTGTGTTGTGATGCCCCAGTTGCCGATTTAGCTCTTCCGCCACTTATTTATCTTGATCGGTTGTCCTGTTTTATCCTCCGCTGACTGCGGTTTCTGGGCCCTCGCAATAATGGGCCTACGACTGGCTGAGAGCGCCACAGTTTGACAGTCGTGAACACACTCGAGTGCCAACTCCTGCTTTACTTCCACTGTTATGAGGAGGACCTGCTCATGAGCGTCTAAAGGACCCCAGGTCAAGTTGCTGCCGCTGAATCTAAAGAATGGATCCAACTCGCCCCTCCGGTAGCTGTGGGGGTGGGGGAGGGGAAAGGGGAATGGGGGTGGGTTAACATGTAGAGATGATTCACTGTCTTTTTTTTGGGATAAATCATTCATTGAGAAATCTCATTAGATATCCAAAGTCATTAAAAAAGAGATACAGTGGGGGAAATAAGTATTTGACCCCTTGGTGATTTTGCAGGTTTGCCCACTTACAAAGAATGCAACGATCTATAACATTAATCATATATATGTACATTCTAACAGTAAAAGACAGAATCCCAAAGAAAATTCCAGAAAATCACATCATATGAATTGATAAAAATTGATAACCATCTGATGAGGAAATATAAGCATTCTTTGTAAGTGGGCAAACCTGCAAAAGCAGCAAGGGGTCAAATACTTATTTCCCCCACTGTATATAGGATGAGAGCAATTATTTTTCCATTTTGGGTGATTGTTCCTCAAGGTTTCTCAGTTAAAGAGTAAGATGAAACTATCTGTATTTTGAACTCCCGTATTTGAAAGCAGCCTGAGTAAAACTCATATAAGCGAAAATTATGCTAAAATATAGATCTCCTTTTCAATGTAAAAATAAGAATCATTATCTATTATTAATTGACATTGTAGAGGAATGAATGGGACTTGTGATTATCCTTTAGTGTACGGTTGGTTACCCTCCATAACCCCTTATTTTCTTCTTTTGCATAGTGTGCACATCTGTAATGTTGTTTGCAGGTATTTACATAATTACCATTGATTATGGAAAATGACAAAATAATAAGATTTAGCTGTTTTAAGTAACAATATATCAATCAAATGTTCATCCAGGTGAATACCAGGAACCATCTTTTCCCCAAGTCAATTGTTTTAGTGTTTAACTAATAACTGTGTTTTGCAGTATAATAAATTGGGAGATCTAAACATTTTAAATCAGTCTTCTCTGGAGTGGCTAAATTGCCTCCTGTCTTTTGGGTTAGGGTTAGGGTTAGGCTAGGGCTACAGGCTAACTGACACCTCTGAGTGTTTCACTGGTGGCAAATCTTGCCTGCATAGATGGAACATGCATATAAGCCCGGGGGCTTCAAAGTGGCATCTCACTGATTTGTACAGTTATCCTGTATCGTATATGGCTCTTGAAATGTCAGCAAGATAATGGCACACGTTGTTTGGAATACAAAGTATAAAATAATTGGCCTGCTTTCAAGTTGCGATGATAAGTCTAATTAACACGGATATTTCTCAGACATAAAGAATGACATTGTCTGTAATGAGGCCCTTATTGGAGTTTTACCCACAAGACTTGTAGCCTCATTCCACTAGTGAGTCCTTTTTCATTTCCCAGTAGGTGCTAGCGCCTTGTACCGGTTTTAGCCCTGTTTTAGCTTTTAGCACTTACTGAGCTGAGCTGGGTAAGTGCTTGTCACACACTTGTTTATTGTCGCTGTGATGTCCTTCACTGTTGTGTTTCGTTTTTGTCACATACAAATGACAACCGGGGTTTTTTGGGCTGTCTTGCTGTTGTGGTCTGTCAAGTATAGCCTAGTTGATACCAGTGTAAAAAGGCTACAGGGCAACTTTCACTATGCAGGCAAAAGTTGCCCCCATTCAGATGTCATAATTCTGTGCAGGAGGAAGTTGAATACAACACAATCAAATGGCGTAGCAGCCGCTGCTTCACAAAAGCCCGTCGTTAAAATGTTTAGCACGGTATCACTTGATCAACATTTTCCTGCCGTGACTGAGCACGACGTTTAAACTGATGCACACATGCATCCACATTAACTTAAGAGCTGTGAAGTGTTCATACCAGAGTCTTTGCAAGAAATTGGAAATGAGCATGTACCCTAAAATTCATTTAAAGGAAGCTCCAGCTGTGAGAAGTTCAACATTTTGGAGTGGGGCTGTTATGGTTTTTCATCTTTTTTTCTGTTTGGGACTTTTTTTTGTCATGATGAAAAGGTAGGGCTTGTATCTTTGATAACGACCCCCCCCCCCTCGCATATGAGAGCTTTGAAATAAAAAAATACTTGGGCCATTAGTGTCTCATTTGCTGACTATACCAAAAAGCTATGCTGTCAGATGTCCTAACTAGCGAGTGACGCTCTTTTTGTAGCTCGCATTCATCCGCATTCCCTCGAATCTGGAATTTTCTGAATAATTTGGGTCATTTAAGTTATTTCAAAGGAAAGAAAGAATTTCATGTGAAGAGTCATGCTGAGTTTCTACTTGGAGAGTTGCCTTCGAAGAGAGTGGCACTGATGGAGAAGTACCAAACTAAGGGAATACCCCAGTGTAGAATGGACGTCAGTCTTTGACCAAGATATTGAGTCTCTTCCATGATTTTGTGTTTATTGGATTTTGTTTAAAAAAATCTCAAGTCTTTTGACTTATGGCTGCAGCTGATTGAAGTGGTTGTGAGAGCTGTGCAGCAGTGCACTCGGTTCATACTCGTCTTTTGTTTTAGATCAGAGGATGTAGCTCGTGCTTTCAAGATCTAGCCGCCCTTCTTCTCTGCAGTGTGACAAACTCATTACAGACTTGAAAGCACGGCCAAAAGTCAGTGTCACATTTGTGTGATGCAAAGACCAGTCCATAAGCTCACTGAGAGGGCAAAGAAAGAGGCCTCATTTATATTTTTGCAAATAATGCTCTACTTTAACATGCTTTTTATAACCAAATGGGGAAACTGACTTCTTTTTTGTTCTTAATTTTTTTTTTTTGTTCGTAATTTTGTTCTTAATTTTTTTTCCATGTCAGAATTTGGATACTTTGATCTATAACTTCCTCTTCAGTCTATTAGTTGCCAAAACTAATACTTCATGTAACTTGTCATAGAATAAGAAAAAACAGGTAAACAAGTAAAAATAGCACAGGAAATGAGTTGGATATGTTTCCAAGACGTTATCATTGACAGTATGGTACCTGACTGGTTTGTCTGTGTGGGTCTGTGGGCAGGTTTTTTATTTTTTTCTATTTTTTTATTTTTTTAGCTATCAGTACCAGCTATCTGGAAAACTGTCGAGGAAAACTTTAATCTCAAATCTAGTTCTATGTTAGTTGTCAGAGATTGATCTTTGGTTGCTGTGTGTGTTGGTGATCAATACTAAGAATGACAAGCTTCCCCAAATAGTATGAACTAGCTATAAGAGTTTGAAATTCCCATTTCTAAATTTACGTTGAAATGTAGGTTCCCAGAACTATCAATCAAACCAGGAGCAGTTACACATGAACTATTCTTGGTTCGTCCAGCTTCTAGTCCTTGTTTGAAGTTGGATTTAATGGACGCCTATGAAAAGCTTTTCATTCAGCGTTGTGATTTGCTCTTTATTGAACGTATTTTCCTACAGACCCTGTAAAGGGGGACTGAGGCAGAAGTTGCTGGTGCAGAGAGAGAGACTGCAGGCCAAGCAGCAAACTCTAATCAACTGAACTGGGATGATTCATTTTTGGCTTGAATGAATTCATCAACTCCCCACAAAGGAACTAGATGGAAACCAGACAAAAGAAAAGAAAGTCTTTTTTTAAGCTTCAAGGTCTCCGTCCAGATTTAATGCCAACATTTTTTCACACTGTTTCCTGATGGCTATTCCGATATCTAAGAAGATTTTTAAGTGTTTTTGAGGCTGCATGAATCATCGCTGTCGTTTAGGAAAGCTAAAAACAAAAGGGACGCTGGCGGGGTTACATAATTTGTAACGGTGAAACTGGGCCTTTCGGACAAAGTTGTTGTGCAGAGAATCGAACTGTGTGCAGCTCTGTGATAGAGAGCAGAGCACAAAGCCGTGAAGCCGAGGCGGCCTGTGCTCACGGCTGAATCCTGGCATTGTGTCAGCCTCTCACCAACACACAATACGCTTGTGTAATGCCACACACTACCATAGCATCTTCTCAGATTTTTCTTCCCCCTTCTTTTTCCATGCAAGGCTGTCAGCGTGGAGTCATTTTCTCTGCAAGTATCTCAATTTGGCATCTGATGTCGCGTGGAGAGCGCTCTTTGCTGTAATTAGGACTGTGCTATCTTTTGATTATGATAACACATGTTGATAGCCTATGGCGGAGAAGCTGTGAAGTGTGACTGCTGACCTTCTCTCTTCTCCTGCGAGGGAGGGAATATGACGGAGGGAATCTGGACGCTTGTATGCCGTGACTGAAAAGCAGCTCGGAGTATCCCGGCTCAGTCCCATTCAACTTCATAGCCTCACTACTGTCTTCTGTATCCACTGCTCCCCTTTTTCCGTCTCTTTTCACATCTAGTTCACATCATTCAGACTCGCTGCTTGGTTTTATATTTTGCAACATTTGCACATTAATTCACAATAATGTGTAAGCAATTGAAACCAAAAAAAAAAGGGAAAGACCCAAAGGCAAAGAAGTTCTGCATTGTGACTCCAAATGTGACTAAGGGAGGAATGTTTGAGAGAGCTATAAACAAATCTCAACCATAAGGAGATATAATGAAGAATTGTGGGGTTCTAATGTGATCCTAAAAGGAGGTAAATAAGCTTCAGATAAACGATACATGAGTGCACCATTTAACCGTTTCTTTAACAAAAATAAGATTAAATGGTACATAAAGTTCTAAGTAAATCCAATGATCCAAAAGCTTTTTAAAGCCATTTTTAGCTGAAATAGTTTTCTCTTTTTGATCACATAACTGCCTGAAATGAGGAGGGATTTTGACCCATTGTCAGGTCGAGGTGGGCTCGACCAGTCGAACAGATGTTGTCACATATGACTCTGTGATAGTTTGGTTTACAGAGTCCATGTGGGGCTCACGGTGGAATCGGCCCCTGTGAGGTGTCCTGCTCCTGTGTTTGGCGGTTGTTGGTGTTTTTGCTTTATGCATTATGATCAGTTAAATCTATTCTAGCTTTGTCTTTCCAAATTATTTTTTTCCCCCAAAAGATGTGTTCACGTGCTGCTTTAAATAGTTAAGCTGGTCTTTTTTCTAACAGCCCATCCAAGCAATCCATATGTATTCAGCCTTTTTCTTTCTGTGCTCTGATAAATTTACCATGTGCCATGGCCTCCATGTGCTGCTTGTGATTGATCATTCTCTAAATGAAAAACAAAAACAAAACATCCACAGAATACTGGAATCCAAATGTGGAAACAGCCTTGTAACCCTCCCTGAATTGATTGGGAAACACGGTTGCTTCTCAAACTGCTGATATCTTTCCTACATGGCGTTGTGTTAGCACACGCCCGCAAACATATTCATGCTTTTTAATGAATATTTAGTTTAGTGATTTCATTAACTAGCTGCTATGTCTCCTTTTAATTCTTGAAATTTTCTTGAACACAGTTAGGATGTACTTAGTTTTTATTGAATTCATGTTGAATAAAGTACATAAAAGTGTATATATATTTATGTTTTCTGCATTTATCTATTATCAGTTCCTATTTTGGATTATGCAATTTCTTTTCTTTTTGATTTATTCATAAAAACTGGCAACTGACAGTGTACTTTCTTTTTTTCTTTTCCACCACATCTGCGTTTTTATTTCTTACTATTTTTTTCATTTAGTCCCATTTCTACTCGAAACGAAACGTCTTCATTATCCATCCCTTCTAATGTTTTTTTCCCTTGCTTTCAGAATGTTACTTTCAGAGCTTTTTTTTTGGCATCGCTTTAGAACTTTAGTATTAATGAGACGATCTGGAACACTTTTTTTTTGTTTTTGTTTTGAAGCTTTGCAGTTTTTCTTTCTCACTTGGCATCATTTCCCTCCCTCTTGTTCTACCCCTTTTACAGTCCACTCGGTTGTGTTCGGATCTCTCTTCCTCTCATGGACACACACGCGTGCATGTAAGCTGACAGACTCTCTGATGGCTGGGTTGTGTTCCTATTAAGACGAGTTCCCTTGACTGATGGTGTTTGACAGTGCGTTTTAGACAGGCGAGTGTCAGCTTAGCAAGCTATTGTTCCTCCTTACACGTGCACGGAAGTGTGTTGTGTGTTGTGTGCTAACGTGCCCGCTTTGATGCAAACGCCTGCATGGCAATGGGTCTGATTTTTTTTAAGATATGGGTTGCTTTTAAATGCCCTTGTGGCTGAGCTGGAAATACCTTGGGTGACCAGATCTGGCGCTGATCCTCGGCTTGTTTCCTTAGAGGCAACACGGCCCCCCCACTAACACACACACACACACACACACACACACACACACACACACACACACACAC
>JABUIW010000154.1:1561757-1581537 GCA_013363375.1 Menidia beryllina | reverse complement strand
CACACACACACACACACACACACACACACACACACACACACACACACACACACACACACACACACACACACACATGGCCTAGAGACACACTTTGATTTGCACCATCTCGTTTGAAGTGCAAGACCCAAAGCCTGACAGCTTATGATTAATATAAGCCCCCGCCCTCTGCCCTCTGCGCACAAACACACGCAACCACGCACACAACCAGAGCGAGCTGAGTTTGTTCGCGTTCCCTCTGAGTGGCACGCAACTCCCACCCTGCTCTTGCAGCCTTGCTCGGGGGGGGGGGGCTGGCTGGCTCTTTGAACTGGAGCTTCTGACACGGTGCCATCACAGCAAGGGCACCTCTGCGCCCCCCCGTCTCACCGACTCCAGGCTGCAGTCCTTTCCTCCCATCACTTCTTCAGATCGTCACCTGCTGACTGCTCGGCAGAGCAAATAACGAAACAGAATTCGGCTTCATCTAAAGGAATTTTTGTGGGATTCTGAGATTTTTTTTGGGGGACAGTTGACCGATGAGCCTCGCCAGAAATGATACCGCAAGAAGGGGCAAACATTCTGGATCTGACTGTCAGAACGTGGCTTTGCTAATTAATATTAATAGCTGAATAATTTTTCCTCGTGGCCTAATGAAAAAGATTATTTTTTATATGTGCTGTGCGACTTCAACGTGAGAAAATTCAGATTGGACGTTTAATATGTAAATTGTTTCTATTTTCTAATGAATGTCAAACAAAATTATCTCTGAAGCGAGTTTCTTATTCAAAATAAACTAATTGGTTTGCTTTGGTTGACATTTTTACAATTAAAAATGACTATTGTGCAAAGAATGTCTGTACGTAACTCTTATCCATACTACAAAAAACTGGGTCCACCTGACACGTTCCCTGTTGACGTAGAAGCTGTAAAATTTGGGATTTAGCTTTCCCAGCTGACCGGGGACATGGGGAGAGGCGGGGGGGGCATCTGGACCTGGACAGGTCACCTGTCCAGTTTGAGCTGAATCAAAACACAGTAGTCTTATCAGTTCCTGAAGCTAATTCATAGGAGGACAACTGGGCTGGGTGATGTCCGAATAAACATTTGAGGGAAATTGTATTGTGACTGAGCGTCTAGCTGTTTTATTCAATTAACACCACTTAGCCTTCCAGTTGAGCTGCTTGTGACCCTTTCCAGATGGGTGAAACAGCGGATTCCTGGCTGTCAGTACAGATACCTGAATAGGCCGTAAATGATGCATAGAGGGAAGGAGGAGGTCTTCGACACAAGCCCGTCTTAGCATCTGACGATCACATAGGCCTGTAGGAGAGCCTGAATTATTAATGCCTTTGTTTACGTGATGAGACTCTTTGGGGGAAGCAGGGCCTTTGAATATTTTCAGATTGTCTTATTAGAATGACTCTAACTGAGTTCTTACTGCTTATTTCCCTTTGCGAGGTCCGACATCCCCTTTTATGTTTCGAACTGTTTCCAAACTTGCCAAAAAAACTGTGATTTGTTCTAAAAATGAAGGCTGAGCGTTGGGAATTTTCCTCTCAGGGTGGGAGCTATTATTCCGTGTATCCATTTTGTCAGATTGAGCCCCTCTGTGCTGTGGCGGTCTGGTAAAGATGCCCACAGAGTGACGGCACCGGGCTGATCTGAGAGGCCGGAGCTGGTGTGGCGCAATAGGGAAAAAAAGAAAAAAAAAACAAATCTGAAGACTTTATTATCAGGAGAGGAATCCAGTGTCTCCGTCCTTCTGTTGCCTTCTATTTTCTTTGTACGTTTCATTTTCTGTCCTCCTCTCGCCGCCTCTCAGCAGGGCGCCATTAGCCATTCAGCGCAGAGAGGCCCTGAGGAATTGAAAGCGACAGAGCAGAAAAAGAATAGAAAAACTGAGACGGGGAAAGGAGACAGGGGAGTAGGGGAGAAGGGGAGAGGGCGAGAGGGGATGGAGGAAGGTTTCGGGGCTGGTGCGAACCCGACAGGACACGCTGTGGCGCGGGGAGATGGAGGGATTAGGGATTAAGCACCGAGCTGGGAAGAATGAACACATTTCTTAGAAGACGTACAGACAGGTCAGAGGGATGGCAGGACGGATGGGAGGGAGGAAAACAAAAAAAAAAAGAGCACATATAAAGTCTGGCCATGGGTTGGAGAGAGGACCAGAGAGGGGCGGGAGCTTGCATGCGATATGCTAATTGTGGATTTCTGAATTCCAAATGAGATTAATTGGAATGTATTCACATTTTGCCTCTCTGACTCTGACTTTTCCCTCCAGACACTTTCTTCTTCTAACAAAATCACACTTCTTTTTCTCTGGTTATAATCTCCTTTGTCTTCTTTCTCCATTTTTCTCTCATCAGCATTATCTGTGTAGATGTGTGTTACTTAACACCGTCAACACAACTTACTGCAGCAAACCGGACTCTCTCGACAAACATTTTCACACACACCGCCATTAGCTTGCTAATGTCTTCTGTGCTTTGTATGACTTGCAAGCCATTTGGATGAGCCTCCGAGATGATGTGCTCTCTTTATGGGATGTTTGTGCTGTGCTATTTTTTGCTGTGATTTGCATTTTGCATTTCCTGCTCAATGACAGAAAAAACAAATGTGCTCTCCCCTCAGGTCCTGGCAACATGGAGACTGTATCTCTTTGCTGTCAAAGTGCCCACCAAGGTAAATGTTCCCCTCTCTCAGTGGGTTTTTTATGGCTTTCACTTGCCAGCCTTGATCTCGTGGTAATTCCATAGAGCTGTGACAGAAAAAAGAACCTGAAGACTTTTCAGAGCAGGAGAAAGAAGGTAACCTTGATGACTGTGGCGATGTTATACGAAAAGAACGCCACAGTGAATGATGACGACAATAAAGATGATAAGTGGGAAGTTTCATGAGGGTAGAGAAGCAGTAGCCATTTTGTGAAATATGTGAATTAGCTTTCTTGGCAAGAGGACGGTAAGGCGGTCCCATTTTCATATTTTGGAATTCCAGATTAAATCATATTTGATGTTAAAGTGCTTTTATGTGACATCATGCATTATTTGTTACCTTTATGTCAGCATATGACTCAGCAAGGGCAGAAACCTATTTTTTTTTTCTGTATTTTAATAATTTCCTAGAGAAATGACAAAGGAATATTGATGACTCTTTCTTCAATCCAATATATACTGATTTAGAATCCATTGCACATATTTCTTTATTTTTTCAATTTAAGGTACTTTTTAAAATCCCACTAGGGGGAAAAAAAGTGGTTTTTCGAGTTCCATTTTTTTTAAGGCAGTGGAGCTGACTACTGTGTTGTTAGAATTTGTGTGTGTGTGTGTGTGTGTGGTGGCTCTGTTATTTTTTAAAAACATATAAATATGAGCCAGTAAAGGCCATTTCATTTGCTCTGTACCTTTTAATAGAAGGATACACTGACATTACAGCTAAATGTTGCTTCATTTAGGGTAAATGTAAGGTTTTCTAATACTTGAAAGGGAACTTTTTGTTTCTACTCAGGCCTGTCATAAACATACTCCTTCTTTTAGTATGGATGCTGAAGTGTACCTATACAAGCATCAGACACTGATTCACTCCTTGATGTGAGGCTTTAAAGCAGGATATTGCTATGTCTGATACATAGCTATATACCAAGGAAGGTACTAGGAAGGAACTAACACCACACAACCTGAGGAGCAACCTTTGACCTTTGAATAAACTCAAATAATTACATGTTTATTTCAGAGTCGATTAAACTGGATATTTTTTTCTCTTAATCTTTAGCAGGAGACTGATGAATGCAGGCCTGCTCAGATTGTTTAGGATACTTTTTTCACATGATTTTTATTGGGCATGATAATGCTGTTCAAAATGTACATGTTGTAAAAGATAAAAGGAAAGCTTTGATGCTTTAATGTTTTATTCATGAGCACCAATCAGAAGTGACATCATGACCACTGACAGGTGAAGTGAAGAACCTCAGTTAGCTTGCTGAGAAACTTTCCCTGTTCTTTTGCTAATAGAAAGACACAAGAATACACTCTGCATGTGGGGCTGGTCTTCTGTATTGATTTTATTTTTCCATCTTTTACCTGCTGATGCTTTTTTATAACACATCCAATTGCTTATGTTTCTGCCCTATTTGAACTGTGTTACACAATTTCTTTTAAGCCCAATGTTTTTATTACCCAAAATAATAAATAGGTATATAAAATGTATGATGCCACGAATTGGTGCTTAAGGATTGAAGGTCCATTGGGTTTGAATTGTGTAAAAGAGGAAAATGTCTCTTTGGCCACCTTGCTGTTTCCTCTGCTTTCAGGTGGAGGTCACTTTCAACTTTTTGGAAATCAGAGCAATGAACACCTACCCGGAGCACCAGGTGAGAAATCCGTTTGCTTCCCTTGTGGACCAGCAGAGGCGGGTGGATTCTGGCTCCATAGCTGTCCTCTCCATGTGCAGGTCATCATCGACACAGACAAGACCACCTACACGCTGAGGCTACAGGGCCAGGACCAGCTGGACCACATGGTCAGCCACATCAACTATGCCCTGTCCCGAGTCTTCAACAACTCCATTTATGCGTAAGCCTTCCAGGAGGGGGGGGGGGGGTCACTGTGGTTTTCTCACAACACGGTAGCATCATTCAGCTGGCACCAGCTCTCCTCCTCCTCAGAGGTTAAATCCACCTAGCTAAGCTGTAATTTGCATCCAGTCCATTTGTATGTCACAAACCATAACATTTTAATTAGGAAAAAAAAACTACATCGGCTCAGTTGAACCAGCAAACCGACGAAGAGTTGAGTTGGCAGCTATCTGCAGGCAATTTGTCCTTTTTTTTGTTGTTTTTAAATGCAGTCTATGTTGTAATATCTTCAGCCAGAAAGGCATTCTTACACAATCCTAAAGTGGGCGCTGAGTTCCTCCACTTTTGGACAGAACACACAGTAAAACAAAGCCTTGATAGTTACGCTCCAGTCGTTCGATTTTTTTCCTTTTTTTCTCTCCCCGTCATGATCATGAGGATGTGAAAGTAGACAAACAAGATGGAGAGATTCTTCCCTCTCCTGGGTCTCCTCCACTATTTTAAAAGCAAAGAGATTGACTTTCCTCGGGATATTGACCCACACGAGGTTTTCTCCAGCCTTCACTCCTCCTTTGAATGGCTATTTTCCATTAGAGCACGGCAGATGATTGCCCTAAGTGAGAACATTTATAGAAAATAAAGAGCGGAGGGAAAAGAAAGGGAGGGATGTTGTTTTGGTTGTGATTGTGCATTGGTTTAACTGATTGTGTTGAGTCGAAGTGCATCATATGCCGGCTGTATAAAAATAACCAGCAGACTCTTGATGGTGGTGATAAGGTGGGATTAAGGGCACGGATGTGGTCAGGTGTCGTGTGTGATTTACGGACAAATGGGATTAAGGGTGGTGTGCCTCGGAATCAACCGTATAATGTTGTAATCCAAAGCAAGACGGGTACAGCACAGCATTGTATTTGTGTGTGTTTACGTTCTTGGGCATCCAGCTCGTGTTTTGGGCTTTTGAACTGAGGGTAGATTGCGTTTTGCCTCGTAGTTCCACACTTTACTGAAGTTTATGAGCTCAGTCCTCCACACTGTCCTTTTTTTTTTTTTTTTTTTTTTTAGAGAACACAAGTAACTTCAAGAGTAAACTTTTTTTTTTTTAATGTTAGCCGAAAGGAAGTTCAAACGGCACTAAGGAATGCATTTTTCCCCTCTTGTTACGTATTTATGACCAAAGTACTGTCGGAAGCAGCTTCAGTTCTTTGGACCGTTTTGTTTCATCTTGGCTCTGACTGGCTGTAATCAATGAAAAGTAAAGCTGGCTACAAGTTAGAAACTTCACTAATGCAAATGAGACAGTTATGACTTTTTTTTTCAATGCAGCAGTTATGTTGATATGGATGAACCAGCTGCAACTCTTTTTTTTCTTCTTTTCTTTTCTAATACTCTTTCGGTAGCCTTCTGTGAATCCAATGGGTATCTTAGAGTGCCGGGACAGAGGGAACCATTACAGGATGATCGACTTCCCTTCATCCAACTTAAGACTGAGACCAAAGGCCTGGAGTCAGGGTTCTGGGCCAGGACCCAGGACCCTGGCGTACGTTGGCATGGGACAGTTGCGTGGACCAGTTCCTCTAACACTGGCTGTTGCAATACCCTGCACACTGCATTCAAACACACTTTTATAGCCTATGTCCAGTGCAGTGGTCTTTTCTGTCCCCTACACACACTCCACCCACCAGTGAACACACCAACGATGCTATGAACGTCAGTGTCTTGCCCAAGGACACTTCAATATTTGGACAGGGCAGGTCTGGGGTGAATCCACTGACCCTGTGACCGGCAGATGACTGCTCAGTCTGCCGAGCGGAAGCATCCCTTTCACAAAGGAAAACAAACTGTTATCTCTCACAGTTATAGCGACAGGCTTCGGTTTCTTAAAATAGTCGTTTTTTTCTCAGCCAGGTATTGTGGAAGGCAAACGGGTGGCTTTTGGGTACTGTTGCTTTTCTGGAAGACGGAGGGTTGCGATACACTGCATTGTTAACATGTCAGCATTTGTTCAGAAGCACTCCCTTGCCAGTTATTTAAGGCGAACAGCTCCTAGATTCTCATGCCGTTTAAAACAGCTCTCCCTTGTGTTTTCCAGTCCTCCTATCTGCCGCGCAGAGGGAGACCTGCCTGATGGAAGTCACAAGTTTTCACCGAATTCGGAATCATCTCTAGAGCATCCAAAAACATGCGGTTTGTCTGCTACTGTTCTCTCTACGTCACACACAAACACACATGTATGTCTGGAGATACATTCGGATGGATTCAACACTCTCATGGACATATTGGCTGGCGCTGAATTAGTTTTGGGACCCGTAAGTGGGTCATAGCGTTGAAGCTAACTTGATAAACTCACCCTGGGTTGGTAATCCTCCTAATCTTCACCAGGAACTCTTTGATGGAATTGTTCTGTGCTTTCATCTCACCTCAGTGTTCACAGCTCATTTTCTCTGCCGCAAGTCCGTCTTGGCCTCTTTCATCTTTGGCCCGCATTCGTTCTTCCCTCCATTCCTTTAGAGCCTCTGTCCTTCCTTATTCCACCTTTGCCATCTCGAATCTGTTTTGATGTTGTTTGGATTGATTTCAGTTTGCTCTTCTCCACGCTTTAGGTGGCTTTTCTGAGACTTATGCAGCTCTCTGCGACTATAATGGAATTGGCTGCAAAGAAGAAGTACAGTGGGTGAGAAGGCCGAACTGTCTTTGAAATAAAGAAATCTCACCTTTTTCTTGTATTTATTGTTGGCTTTCAGTCATAACTGTCCTTAATTTAGAAAAGAGCATGTTGACCTGAATCTTTTTAATTCTTTGTCTTACTTTGTTTTGTTTTTTGCATCTATTTTATAGGATGTGGACACAATCTACCACTCTCAGGACAACAGGGAGTTCAACTTGCTGGATTTCAGCCACCTTGACAGCAGGTGAGGCAGTTTATTGACACCTCAACCACACTAGCTCATACAGATTGGGAAGAAGTGGCTCTTTTTGCTCCAGCTCTGTGGATTTGACATAAAGCAGCAGAAATAAGGATGAAGTGCTGCCTAATTTGTGGGCGTTGATACTGGCATCGCTCGGCATTCAGGAGGCAGGAATTGGACGAGATGACGTAAACTTATGCTTGATATTTGTCATTTCTATTGCAATCAATATCTGGCTGCGGCTTTGCTGTCTGTTACTCGCATCAGCCAGACATTTGGCTCCTTCCTGCGTGAAGCTCTGCCAGAACTCAACTTCTGCCACCTTCAGCTTCGCTGATTTTTCGCTTTTCAGTTTTGAATAAAAAAACAGAAAATGAAAAAAACCTTAACTCTGCGACTTTGCCAGTCATAATGATCAAGATTTGCATATTCACGTACGGGAACAAGTACATAAATAGCTTGAAGCTAGTTTATTTAATCATAGTTTTGTGCTCCATAAAAAAGAAACAGTTCTGTGACGACGTTGCACTCCAAAGCTGGGAGATTAACTTTTGATACTAAACAACCAGGAGATATCAAAATACAGAATATTAGAGCGTAGACATTAGAAAAAATACAGCCCATCTTTGAGAAACATCTATGAAGTAAATTGTCAGTAGGGAAATAAGTCCGTAATATGTGATCTAAGCCTTTATTTTTTCTGAGACACAGTACAATTTATCATTGAACACTGCAGGATGAGAAAAACTAGACATGGTTGTTTACTGGTGTATTAAATGGGATGCAAAAGGAGCCCAATCATCAGCTGTTTAAGGGAAGCGGCGGTATGTATTTTGCTCGGCCTGCCGCAGACGTCAGCGCTGCAGAGTTTAAATCAAGAGAGCCGACGGGGACACAGACTAGAAGCAGCCGCACTGAGCCAGCGGCTGTCTGCAGTCAGTCGGGCAGCATTCTGCCGGCCTCAGCCTCACGTTTCTGACCACATGGCCACGTCATTCTCTATCTGAGGTCAAACCAGTACCACAGTCGCTCACAACCCGAACCCTGTTGCCAAGGCCACACCGCTCAGGTCCCCGGATAATTCGGGAAAACCAGCCTCTGTGTGATGAAAGTCAGGGGTTTGTGCGATTTGCAACCAAAACGAGCCACTTCCAGATTCGGGGTGCACCCACACTGTAGCAGAACTTTTAGGAAGTAGAGCTGTGAACGATTGCTATCCTGAATTTTAGGGTCTGTATGTGTTCTGCTCTAGTGTTAAATTGATTATTTATACAAAGTTATATGCATGCACTCTGTATATAGGAAAACCTGCAAACTTAAGTTAATAATTAACTTAATTTGCTCAATGTGTGAATTTAAATAAGAACTCTCCTCTGAATTATTGATATTAAAGTAGTGAGAATGCACTCTTAGCCTCTGCTCGTGCCATGAAAAGCTATCTTTATCCATATTGTTCTGAAGACACTGTTGTAGTGAGATTTTAAATAAATCATGGACCTCTGTTTGATCACCGTGCAGCATGTGAATTCGTTAGCGCTAGAGTTCACTGCCAGCGATGACCTCTGGATAACGGCGCACCAGCCTGCAGGAAGCAGAAAATGCAAACCCGGTCTCGCACTGGTAGGCGGTGTGGCAGGGATTACTTTTGGAGTCTGTAAATTGATTCAGAATGGTGGAAGATAAGAATCTGTTTCATTAAAATTGATTTTCTTTCCATTCCCTAGGCAGCCAACACACACACACACACACCTAACCATATAAGTGGCAGATAGACATAAGGAAATGACAGAATTATATGTAGCCAATCAGTTTGTCATCTGTCATCAATTTAGTGTTCAACGCAGGTGTCATTTCCCGGGTGTGACCAGATGACCCGGTTCTGGGACACTGCAGCTATGGGCTCAGTTTGAGCACTTAAAACTCAGTCGTTGTTTTCGGCGAACTGCGTTTCCCTGGAGTGCAAACCCAAAACAACGAAATATGTTTTCCTTAATTCTTTCTGACTGCATTGTTGTTTGGGAAAAGCTGCTTCTTGGCTTTTTTTTTTTGCTCTCTCTATTGTGCATGATGATGATCTGCAGAAATAGTTCCCAGACGGCGCGGTGCATCTCATCAGCTGTCAGTCCTCGTGACAGCGGAGAGTTTTTTTTTTTTTCTGTTTCTCAAGACCCTCCCTGGGTAAAATGTTGAGTGTGTCAGTCTTTGTCTCGCTCTCTGTCTTTGGGCTTCTGGTGGGTTTTGATAGATGGGTGGTAATAATAACAGAAGGGAATTGATATGCTTGTCAGCGGTGGAATCAAGTGCTCAGGAACAGCTGTGAGATGCCATGTGGTTTCCCTTCTACCTTTTTTAAAGGATTTTTTCCCCCTTTTTCTGGCTTTAGAAACTTACAACAACAATCCTGACGGGAGAGGAAACGTTCGCACCGGACGATGCATATTTAATCGAGAGATCGAAGCCCTTGCTACGCTGATAAATGACACAGGTCTTCATTTAAAGGCGATTCAACAGAGTCATGAATATATTAATGTTTTCTATCTGTGGAGCAATAAAAGGCGGCCTAGCATTTGTTGCTTCAGTTTGTTCCTGTGAGGTTATTTTGAAGATATCTTTTAACATTAGATCATCTTGATCCCACTATTTGTGTGTGTGTATATAGATATATATTTCTACACACACACACACAATACGTGACCAGGTGCCAGTTGCTATTTGTGGCTCTTAAGCGTTGCCTCCCGTTCCCCTTCTATATATCTGTTCTCTTCATCCTTGCAGATTGAGCTTGTCAACAAGTTACCGTGAGTGACAAGGCGCTCCTTTTTGTGCTGACTTTTCGCCATCCTGACATCATCTCTGCTCTCTGCTGTCGACTGAGAGCAGACGCCTCTTTCCGCGGCCCCGTCTCATCCGCTTGTTATTCACTTCCTGAGTTTCCTCCTCATCCATTTTCCCCGCCCGCTTCGCTCCCAGACCCGGCCTGTCACTGTTGGTTCTGTCTGGCCTGTGCAGGTTGACATTGCGTTGCAGGAAGGGAAAAGCCTGTCCGCTTAGGTCCATTTTTAGTGCTGGCGTATATTCGGTTATGCTCTTTGTGTGTTAGTGTGAAACGGATCTGCTTTTGAAGCTTCATGGCCTCTGTGTGTGCATACAGAGTGCAAACCATTTTCAGTTTTTCCCATTTCTGAAACGGAGCAGGTAATCTCCTGCCTCCTCTGCTGTGAGACTCGGATCCCTTAAGTGTTTTATCCATCTTAAAGCACATTCATGTGCTTTAAATCCAACCGTCATCAAACTGGGGAGGGCAAGTGTTTTGTCATAGAAATAGAAACTATTTTCTGTGGGACCAGTTGACCTTTCTGTCTATCACAGTAAATCCAGTCCAGCAGATAGATAGCTGTGACATTCACAAAGCAGAATTGTTCCCCACAGGGAATAAAAACTGTCTGCTGGGTACTTTTTTTTTTATTATATTCCCTCAACTACACCACACTGTCATTATTATTCATTTTGGCTTGTTGCCATGAAAGTCTGAGCACAATCTTGCCCTCATTGAATCTTTGATTTAGATGGAGCCACTGGAGCTTTCATCCGGGCCCACCCTAGGTCAGAGCAAAATGAAGTTAGGTCCAACATTAATGATCATAAAGTGAAAGTCAGGCCTACAGGGGAGTTGGGAGTGTGCTGGCATTCAAAAATTATCTTTTTGTTCCTAACTGGCACGTTGTTAAAATCTCGAACTTGGATGCAAATGTTTACATTTGGTGAGCATTAGAGATTGATTTTCCACAAAAAATGCAAGACCTGGTGATAAGCAAGCCAGAATAGTGCTGAAACAGGATTTATCAAGAATTTTGTTCTGTTTTTTTTTTACGGTTAATTATAGAAAGGCAGAGAGTGGTGCCAAAAGACAAGAAAGTACAAGAACGATGTTTTTGGTTGAGGTGTGAAAAGACAAAAGCTGGAGGAAAATGGATTAAACTCGAAATTCAGATTCAGTAATGGTTGGAAACCACTGAGTGGTAGCGAGGAATAAATCTGCATCAGAAAACTTGGCTAAGAATCTTAGCTAAGCAGAAATGTAAGTGTGTAGTTTATTCTGTTTAAAGTCGGACTGACATGAAAGATGACTTTCAATGACTTGAAAGTTTCCAGAAGGAACCCTTCTGCCCTAACCAGGAAGAGGAAAAGGTGAACTTCTGTATTAACATTATGGATGTAGGTGGTTAAATGGCTTTTGGGGAAACTGCAACTTTTCCTCTTGTAAACTAAAAAAAACACCTTTGCAGAAATTCCAACAAGTTTTTACCAGTAAAATTATGCCAACAGACTAAATTAAGATAGAAAAATAACATATTGTCAGAGATTTTTTCTCTAGTTGGCAGCTTCTTTTTGTCACCATGCTAGGAGATGAGGGTGAAACTGCTCTTTAAAGGGAGATTTTGAAGAGGAATGAGGTCTGTGCTAAAAATTATCCTTCAATGAAAAGCTAATGGAGTAAAACGTGGCCTCCAGTTGAAAATGTGCCCTCATCTCAGTTTTTTTTTGCAAGATAACTTTCAGACATAAATCAAATTTAAAAGGGCACAAATGAAGGGAACGATCTGAGTTTGCAAACCAACCCCATGAAGCTGTACTGCTGGCCATTATGTGGTAGCATCACCGTCCGTGTCCGAGTGAGACAACGCGCAGCAGAGGTCACTTACATGTTCTGCTGTCAAAACATGACTCGGTGTGAATGATGAATGTTGACGTGTGCATCACCCGCTCCCACACAGATGGACTCAGCTGTGTTCCTCACAGTGGGCTTGGCTGCGGGCTGATGTCAGTAATGAAATATGAACACAGCCCGTAGCCATTTTACTCCTGTGAGATACACTTGAACATTCTGATTACGCTCGTTACTGGCAAAAAGACGAAGGCTAAATGAGACGCTTTTTTTGTTCAGGCTTTCTTTACACGTATCATCTTCTTTCCTTCCTCTCCCTCTGTTCTTCTGCTCTGCCTCCTCTTATTCTTTTTGCTCCTTGTTTGTCAGATGATGTATAGCAGTTGTAGCTCCGGGAAGGCTTTAGTTGGACCTTCGGGGTTTCTGAAACAGTCTCTCTTCCCCTTTTTTTTTCCCTGTAAGCACACAAATCTGTGGGCTCTTTCTGTGTCTACAGGATGGATACAGGGGTGTTTCAGGTTTGTAGCTGGAATCAAAGTCTGGCTTTTATTGGATAATCCACTGGCCCTGCCATCAATCTCCACATCTCTCCTGTTTTCTTTTTCGCTCCCCCTCCCCACCCTCCATTCTATGCTTCTCCCTCTGTGGGTCCGCAGTTTCATTCATCTCTCAGAAAACAGCCCTGCCTTGGTATTCGCGCTGTCACAATGATATACTGCTTTTTACCAAACGGCGAGAGGCCAAAAGTTGGCCCAACATAATGCGAATTTACAGACCAGTGACATCAAATATTTTTGAGCAGATGGAGTTTTCTAATTTAGTTATATGAATTGTATATCACACATTATACAGGGATTGGACAATGAAACTGAAACACCTGGTTTTGGACCACAATACTTCATTAGTATGGTGTAGGGCCTCCTTTTGCGGCCAATACAGCGTCAATTCGTCTTAGGAATGACATATACAAGTCCTGCACAGTGGTCAGAGGGATTTTAAGCCATTCTTTTTGCAGGATAGTGGCCAGGTCACGACGTGAGGTGAGGTGGTGGAGGAAAATGTTTCCTGACTCGCTCCTCCAAAACACCCCAAAGTGGCTCAATAATATTGAGATCTGGTGACTGTGCAGGCCATGGGAGATGTTCAACTTCACTTTCATGTTCATCAAACCAATCTTTCACCAGTCTTGCTGTGTGTATTGGCGCATTGTCATCCTGATACACGGCACCTCATTCAGGATACATTGTTTGAACCATTGGATGCACATTGTCCTCAAGAATGGTTCGGTTGTCCTTGGCAGTGACGTGCCCATCTAGCACAAGTATGGGGCCAAGGGAATGCCATGATATGGCAGCCCAAACCATCACTGATCCACCCCCATGCTTCACTCTGGGCATGCAACAGTTTGGGTCGTACGCTTCTTTGGGGCTTCTCCACATCGTAACTCTCCCGGATGTGGGGAAAACAGTAAAGGCGGTCTCAGCAGAGAACAATACATGTTCCACATTGTCCACATCCAAAGATTAGCGCTGCTTGCACCATTGAAACCGAAGTTTGGCATTGGCACGAGTGACTGAAGGTTTGGCTGTAGCAGCCCGGCCGTGTATATTGACCCTGTGGAGCTCCCGACGGACAGTTTTGGTGGAAACAGGAGAGTTGAGGTGCACATTTAATTCTGCCGTGATTTGGGCAGCCGTGGTTTTATGTTTTTTGGATACAATCCGGGTTAGCACCCGAACATCCCTTTCAGACAGCTTCCTCTTGCGTCCACCGTTAATCCTGTTGGATGTGGTTCGTCCTTCTTGGTGGTATGTTGACATTACCCTGGATACCGTGGCTCTTGATATATCACAGAGACTTGCTGTCTTGGTCACAGATGCGCCAGCAAGACGCGCACCAACAATTGGTCCTCTTTTGAACTCTGGTATGTCACCCACAATGCTGTGTGCATTGCAATATTTTGAGCAAAACTGTGCTCTTACCATGCTAATTGGACCTTCACAGTCTGCTCTTATTGGTTCAATGTGCAATTAATGAAGATTGGCCACCAGGCTGGTCCAATTTAGCCATGAAACCTCCCACACTAAAATGAGAGGTGTTTCAGTTTAATTGTCCAACCCCTGTGTGTATATATATATATATACACTCACCGGCCACTTTATTAGGTACCCCATGCCAGTAACGGGCTGGACCCCCTTTTGCCTTCAGAACTGCCTCAATTCTTCGTGGCATAGATTCAACAAGGTGCTGGAAGCATTCCTCAGGGAGTTTGGTCCATATTGACATGATGGCATCACACAGTTGCCGCAGATTTGTCGGCTGCACATCCATGATGCGAATCTCCCGTTCCACCACATCCCAAAGATGCTCTATTGGATTGACATCTGGTGACTGTGGAGGCCATTTGAGTACAGTGAACTCATTGTCATGTTCAACAAACCAGTCTGAGATGATTCCAGCTTTATGACATGGCGCATTATCCTGCTGAAAGTAGCCATCAGAAGTTGGGTATATTGTGGTCATAAAGGGATGGACATGATCAGCAACAATACTCAAGTAGGCTGTGGCGTTGCAACAATGCTCAATTGGTACCAAGGGGTCCAAAGAGTGCCAAGAAAATATTCCCCACACCATGACACCACCACCACCAGCCTGAACCGTTTATACAAGGCAGGATGGATCCATGCTTTCATGTTGTAGACGCCAAATTCTGACCTTACCATCCGAATGTCGCAGCAGAAATCGAGACTCATCAGACCAGGTAACGTTTTTCCAATCTTTAATTGTCCAATTTCAATGAGCTTGTGCAAATTGTAGTCTCAGTTTCCTGTTCTTAGCTGAAAGAAGTGGCACCCGGTGTGGTCTTCTCCTGCTGTAGCCCATCTGCCTCAAAGTTGGACGTACTGTGCGTTCAGAGATGCTCTTCTGCCCACCTTGGTTGTAACGGGTGGTTATTTGAGTCACTGTTGCCCTTCTATCAGCTCGAACCAGTCTGGCCATTCTCCTCTGACCTCTGGCATCAACAAGGCATTTCCGCCCACAGAACTGCCGCTCACTGGATGTTTTTTCTTTTTCGGACCATTTTCTGTAAACCCTAGAGATGGTTGTGCGTGAAAATCCCAGTAGATCAGCAGTTTCTGAAATACTCAGACCAGCCCTTCTGGCACCAACAATCATGCCATGTTCAAAAGTCACTCACATCACCTTTCTTCCCCATACTGATGCTCGGTTTGAACTGCAGGAGATTGTCTTCACCACATCTACATGCCTAAATGCACTGAGTTGCTGCCATGTGATTGGCTGCTTAGACATTAAGTGTTAATGAGCAGTTGGACAGGTGTACCTAATAAAGTGGCCGGTGAGTGTATATATAATGTGTGTGTGTTTTATTCCAGGGACTTGGCTGTGATCGTGGCGTCCATTGCATACAACACCTGGTTCACCAAGCTGTACTGCAAAGACATGCGCATAGTAAGATATTTTTTGATTCCCATTTGTAAATCATGTTGGCATACGTAGACTACCAATCAGTTTGCATTTTATTATTAATTTATTATTATTGTTAATGTTTGTGTTGTTTACTTTTGTCTCCGCTCCTGATAAAAATAATTAAGATTTATGGAATCGTTTATTGGGATAGCTGAAGCAGATAATAGTTGTGTTGCATAACTGCAATTTACACATCAAAGCTTTCCATGAGTGAGAAACCTAAACAGATAAGATGATATTTAGTTGGGTTGTTTTAGTTCATGCAAAGCTTTTTTTTTCGTTTTTTTGCTAACCTTTCAAAGCTGCCATTTCTGATGTGCACAGCTGTGTAAACTGCTTTCAGGCAACTGCACACATAGTTTGTAATGTATTATTTAGCTATGATCAGGGATGATTCCGAAATGCCTGATATTCTTTTGTTGTGGCTTCTATTGGATGATGAAACAATCTACAAAGGGCACCATGCCACGGGGAAGTGGTGTGGTTTTAATTTTTCTCTAATTCCGTCCTGAGATCCAGTGAAGGAACATTATTTACTTGAAATATATTCTGGAATTGGGGGAAACTTCCAGTTATGAACGTGTTTTTTTTATGTCAGGGTTCCGAGGTGGTGGACCAGGTTCTGCACACGGTCAGCAAGTCCAACAGCCTGGAGGAGCTCACGCTGGAGAACGCTGGACTCAAATCGTAAGCGTCTGCCTGTGACCTCCTTGTCCTGAATCTAACCTCTTCCAACTTCTTTCTTCTCACACCTCCACCTCTCAAACCCATCTTTCTTGTCCTTTCACTCAGGTCTTTCTTCTCAGGTCCATCTCTCCCTTCTTTTGTCACTCTCTCCCTAGTCTCCCCTTTTACCTTAGATCACTCTCCTCACTCTACACTTTTCCCCACTCTTGCCTTTGCTCCGCTGTCCTGACCTTTCCAATCCATTTCTCCTTCTTTTTCTCACATATCCCCCCCTCTTAATCTTCACAATTTCATCCAAGAAAGCTCTGGTAGAGTCACCATTTGTTGCAAGTGTGCTGTTACCTCACTGAAGCCAGCCTTCACCGAACAAGACGTTTTTTTTATTTTCGATGCATAGCTAGTTTGATTTTGCAGTGCGTTTTCCTTATTTAGCATTAATTGAGAAGAACTTGCTGCCTCAGGGCAAGTAGAGTTGCTGCTGCATAATGGTATTTTTTTTTATTTCCTGGTGCCGAAGCACTTCAATGGAGAGAGCTATATATATGGCTTAAAAGGACCCTCTCTGAAATATACCCCTGGGTATGAAATGTGAGATTTAAAAGCATCATCAGCTAAGAAATAAAGCACTGAAAAAATGGATGACGGTTGTGGTGAGGATATTTCTGCATGTTTCTTTTGAAAAAGAGCTGCTCTGCCGTTTGTTCAAGTAAGAAAAAAAGCTCATCAGGCCTGTTTTTTACAGGGAAAGAACAGGGACACAATTTCTGAAAATACGACACCTTCCCACTGCATTGTGCGGTGGTGTGTCTAATGGCTTTCCTCTTTCCAAACATGGCTACTGCTGATGCATATGGTGCTGATGAAGAGGGCTAAAGTTGAATGCTAACTAAAAGTTCCCTGTTTTTGGTACTTTCTTTTAATAAAAAAACAAAAAATTTGCAACAAATCAATTCTTGCTGGAAACATTTGACAAGGCGAGTTATTTTTGTCCACTGTCCAAACATTTTGTGTGAATGTTTAACAAGAAATATTTTGGGTTGGTTTTCTGCTGGAAAAGTGCAAGTCATTCAGTCACAAAGTGAAATTCAGAATTTCAGAATTACAAAAAATCATTATATTGAGAAGGCAATATTTTAAAAAAGAAAGTACCTGTAGACAATTATTACCTGTGTCATTAAGAACTTTGCTGTAAAATTATAGAGAAAAAATAAAACAAATAAGGAACAGTTGGAACGTTAATTTGGGGGGATATTTTAGACCCGACCTGGGAGAATGACAGACCTCGCAAGTTTTTAAGTACTTGGTGAATGTTGTTACGTCAAACATGATGGGCCCCTGCAAAAGCTTAAAGCTTCAGTCTCTCAAATAAATATTGTGAAGCACACAAACCAGCTTTTTTTCTTCCACATGCCTCATTTTGTCTCTGTTATTGAGTATAACCTTTTAGTGATGCAGGACATATCTTGTTCCCACTTGTTAGACTTCTGAAATGAGGCAGTGTTAGTATTTTTAAAATGTGTTATTGAGCAAAAATCACATTTCAGATACAAAAAATAGTTCAAAGCAGAGTATCTTTATACATTCAAAGATGGCTGCGGGAGTTCTTTAAAGCAGTTATTGTGTAATTGATTTGTTATGCCACTTGTGAATGAGCGATCTCTACAAAAGTATTGGCAAACAGCCCCCTCTGATGAGCATTAGTATTCACTTTAAGTTAAGCCTTTGGCCAGTCGGCAAACAAATCCAATATTCTGTGTCCTTTTCAGTCTCAGACAGTTTTGATTCTTGCTGCATTCACTCCTTTACTTAGAGTTTTTGCAGTTTTGGAACCCGAGTCCAGCAATACTTTGCCTGGAAGTGGCTTTGTGAGAGCAATGAGGCTGAACCAACCGCTTAGCTACAATAAACACAGTATGCTCAGTGTTTGCCGAAAAGATGGGATTTGCAAATAAGCCGGGTGATAATTCTCTCCAGGTGTGCCCACGCAAACGCCAGAAAATGTGAATGAGCATGCAAAAACATTAGTCGAGGAAAATTGTTATTTGAATAAGGAAATGAACTATTAAATAGTCAGGCCTCAACAGACTGAGAGCCAAACTGCTTTTCGCCTTATTCTTTATGCAGCAGCAACTCTGCATTTCATCTCTTTACTGCAAAATTTGGATTGGGTGACATGTTTCTGCTTTATTGATATGAAGGTTATTTTTATTTTGTCGTTGGATTTCAGTTGGATTTCCCTTTAATTCCATTTAATCTCAAGTTTGCTTCAGTCTCAAAAATGACAGCCCTGCTAATATGTTTGGCATGTGTGGGTGAAAAAAGAGGAAATCAGGAACACGTCCCTGACAGATTTCTTCTGCACAGAATCTACACAGAATCCAATTTCTCTTTTTAACGTTGTCTCCAGGGACTTTCCTCAGAAGATGGCGTCGGCGCTGTCTGAGAATCCAGCCTCTGTGATTCACTCTCTCAACCTGGCTCATAACACACTTGACAACCAAGGTACTTACTTTGTGAACTCTCTCTCATCCCTCCCACTGCTTTCTTTATCTGGGCTCCTCCAATTGTTCTTTTGCTTTTTACTTCACCACAGCTTTTGTTTGCACTCAGAGTTCAAAAGTAAACTGTGTCCTTGATGCACCTTACCTCTTTGCTTTTCCCTTTTTTTGTCTCTAGCTGTAGGGGAGCTGATCAGAAGACTTTATTCTTGTACTTGGTCACACTCTGAACATCTAATATTCCTCTCTGCACAATGCAGATTTTAATTGGGTCCTCCTTTGTCATTGTTAAAGTTTATATTAACCACGTCGTGTGTGTGTGTGTGTGTTTGTCTTTATTACCTTGTAGGGACCAAAACGGACAGACCAGTCACGGTGTGGGGACCAAAATTTTTGTGGGGACCAAAACATTTTTTCAGAATAAAAGATCCCAGGGTGTGCACAGTTTGCATAGTGCATGTATTTCTGTGTGTGTGTGTGTGTGTGTGTGAGACTGAGGTGCAGGAGTAAAACCGGGCCTGGCCTTGCAGGCATTGCTCATTAGCTAATCTGCCTCCTCCACTTTGACACTTGCCACTTGTACTTGACTCAATGAGTTTGTTGTGCCCGTCAGCCCCTGGTGTGCGTGCACACACATGTCGACGTGTGTCTGTGTGCATCGACAACGTGTGAACTCTTTTATTATGATTAAAACCCAGAAAATGGCAACGGTGACTGAGCAGTGTTTACACAAACTGTCAAAGAAATGAGAATGCTGAGGAGGAGCAGGAAAGGGCGGCAGGCATTACAGCGCAATGAGATCCATTTTTAATAAAGCAGCGCCTTTTATATCATCGTTATTGCTGCAGTGTGTCTAATAAAACTGCCGAGGTGAAACTTTCTTACATAATCTGGCCTGGCATAAGGCGCTCATATTGGTTTGCTTACAAAAACTATGTGTGTGTGTGTGTGTGTGTGTGTGTGTGTGTGTGTGTGTGTGTGT